>CM045557.1:5931375-6477252 GCA_024721245.1 Mitragyna speciosa
TTTAGTTCAAATATTCAAGCGGCTTTTTCCAAACTACACTAGATTGCAGCTCCACGCCATCATTTTTTCTTATAACTGCTTTCGTTTATTCTGGATGTTGATTTGATCTGAAAATTTTCATCTTGTTTTATTTTTCCTACATTTTCTCGGTGATTGATTGGAGTAATACTGTGAAACTTGTAAGCGAATTTTATCTAGAAATGTTAGATAATATGGTTCAATTACTGTTAAATGAGGTTTATAGGTTCCCAAGTGTAGCTAGTTAAGTCAATCTATTAAAAATGACAGTTAATTTGGGGTTTATTTGCGGTAAATATTGGTTAATCTCATAGATGTTAATGGTCGAGGAAATTTTTGGGGGTTTAGCCCGTGATCATATATGTGTTTCGGCTGATTTTGGTTTTGTGTCGGAATTGAAACTTGTACCTTAATCTTACTACCGCTTTGATAGTTGTAATTTTCTCGAGGTATTCAGTATTGTTTTTGTTTAACTGATTGGTGCGAATTGTCTCTTGTTTGGTTCTGCTTTGCATTATAATTAGCTCGTTGGAAGTATCTGTGACTCGTGTGTTGTATTTTCTTGCTGGGATTTTAAGTTTTTGTGGTAACATGATTTTTACTTCCAGGCGTTCGTTCAAGCCCGGAAAACAAAGGCTTACTTTAAGTTGAATTCAAGAGGAGGAGAGGTATGGCAGTTTTGCTTTGCCTTTCTCTCTGTTATGATGCTTAAGTTAATTACGTGGATACTGAATGCTATTCATTTGGCTTTTTATTTACCCTATGTAGAGGGGAAGACCGACTATCGAGCTAGGGTTCGTTTGATCAATCAGGACAAAAACAAGCATAATACCCCAAAATATCGCTTTGTCGTAAGATTTGTATCCCTTTTTTTTTTTTTTTTTTCCATTTTCCAAGTTTCTGTTTCATACGAATTTTGGTGTCATTGCTTATTTTTCGGCTAGAATTGTACTTGGTTTCCTCCTCTTTTTCCTCCCTGGGCATGAGGTTTTTGGCAGGATGTGGATCCAGATTGCTTTTATAGGCTCTTGGTTTCTTGATCTACATTTTCCTTCCTTCTTTCTTTCTTATTTCTGTTCTCAGTTTTTGACTGTTGGTTGTTACGTGCTGGAACATGGATGTTTATATTTCCCTTTCTGGAGCTTTGAATCTCATTGAATTTTTTATAGAGTACTATATGACCAACTGACTGAATGTGGTGATGTCTAGTGGGGAACTTGCAGTATGAGTACCTCTTTATTGTTTTTTGGACCACGATACTTCCTTGACACTGTTTGTAGACCAATAAGGACATTACTACACAAATTGTGTCTGCTAGTATTGCTGGGGACATTGTTCTTGCATCTGCCTATGCACATGAGTTGCCGCGTTATGGCCTTGAACTTGGCTTGACAAATTATGCGGCAGGTACCTACTTAACCGGTGTGGATTTTAACTTTGATTTCTTAAGCAGTTGTCTGCTTGCTTATATTTAGGAGTGGCAACGGGTCGGGTTGGCGGGTCGGGTTGAGACCCAAATATAACAGCCAACCTGTCAACTCGAACCCGACCCGCCAACCCGAAAATAGCCAACCCGAACACGACCCGAATCGGGTTGGCGGGTCGACCCGCCGACCCGGAAAAAAAAAAAAAACTCTAACATTTTGTAGCTTTGTTTCATCCATTCACATTCAAACATAACAAATTTCACTCATTGGATAATTAATCAAGTAAATTGCACACATTAATATTAAAGATACTTATTAACATACACTTAACTCCTCTTATAATTTACTTTTCATAAATTTAGGTAAAATTTTTACTTTTTTCTTACACTTGATTAATTATCCAATGAGTGAAATTTGTTATGTTTAAATGTGAATGGATGAAACAAAGCTACAAAATGTTAGAGTTTTTTTTTTTGGGTTCGCGGGTCGACCTGAACCCGATTCAGGTCGACCCGAACCCGACCTGTTTTTTTATCAGGTCAGTCGGGTCCAACCCGCGAACCCAAAAACCCCCAACCCAAACCTGCTATTTTCGTGTTAGGTTCGTGTCGGGTTTTCGGGTCGTGTCAGAAATTGCCACCCCTACTTATATTCTGACTGTGACGTCTGGTATCTCAGCCTACTATACTGGTCTGCTACTGGTTCGTCGAGTTCTCAAGTAGCTTGAAATGGATGATGAGTATGAAGGAAATGTTGAGGTAACCTGAGTGCACTACTGTTGATGTATATGTGATCTTGCCTTTCTCTTGAGATAGGAGGAACAGGGGGTCGTGTTTTTCCAGAGATCAGAGCAGTTATTTATTGAGATTTATACTGGCAGGCTACTGGTGAAGATTACTCTGTTGAACCAGTTGAAAGTAGAAGGCCTTTCCGTGCTTTTCTGGATGTTGGTCTTATTCGGACCACCACCACTGGCAATCGTGTTTTTGGTGGACTCAAGGTTACATATTGGTGCTCTTTCATGCTATGTTGAAATATGGGTCTCTCAACTTTTATAAATTTTGCTGCTTTTTACTTTCTGATTTGATATGCTTGGTGCCAATTGATTTGACCAGCATGACGTCTTAAATGATATGTTCCCCTATAGTCAAAGAGAAGTGGTAAAGTTCAGGGTGAAAAATCAAGAAGGCTTTGAAATTTGAACATGTATTCTACTGGAAATAGGTCTATAACGGTGTTGGTTGTGAAGTCTTTGAACAAAATCCATATTCTATATGTTACATGTTCTAAATGATGACATTATTCATGATGAATCCAATATGAATTATGATTAATTTTTGTTATGCTTCTCCAGAATCAAATTGTGTAAACATATAATATTTTGTGCTGATATATTGAGCATGATAAATGCTTTTGCATCACTTGAAGAAATCTGGTTAGGGTTAGTCACAAGATTCTGTGTGCAATCATAATAATCTCAAATAGGATCTGCATGGCTCTCAAGGAATGTTTATTTAATGTTTAAAATCACTTTGTTTTGTTGATGACTTGAGGAGGACTGAAGGTGAAGGTTTTAGAATTGAAACAGTATTCTGATGATTAATATTCTCGTAGTAGCCAATGTTTAAACTTTCTTTTGGCCATAGAACTGTCTCACGCAATTTTACGAGGGATTTGGATACCAGTTTGATTAATGTTTGCAAGCTTGTTCTAAATTTTGTCCTGTGTGACAATGATTATTTGCTTGGATTTTAGGGGGCATTGGATAGAGGACTTGACATTTCCTCATGGTGAAAAGAGGTTTGCTGGATTTGACAAGGAATCTAAACAACTTGACCCCGAGGTTCACCGCAAGTGCATCTATGGTGGGCATGTAGCTGCATACATGAGAGTGAGTATAACATCTAGTGGACGTTATTTTTGTTTTGGCAGTTATCCTTTTACTCCTCCAGCAGGGTAGATGATGCCATACTGCTTTTCTGAATGCGCAGACATTGATAGAAGATGAGCCAGAGAGGTATCAATCTGATTTTAGTGAGTACATTAAAAGAAGGTATCGAGGCAGAATTGATGAGTTGTACAAAAAAGTCCATGCAGCCATTTGTGCTGACCCTGCTGCAAAGAAATCTGAGAAGCAGCCTCTAAAGGAGCACAAGAGGTTAGTGTTCTTTTAGAAGTTCTGGTCTCAATGTTTCTCTGGTAGTTGATGGAGAACTGTTTGATAAAGTTGGAGCGCATTTGCTCTTACTAGCTGTGGGGAATGGAAGAGATGCATTTGAATCATATCTATTGTCTTTTTGGGCAGTTTCTTACTTAACTGGTAGACTTTTTAAAACACGGGCATTCTAGTGGACAAATTTTCTTGACTTCTGCTGATACACTTCATATACCAAACATTTACATATTTTCTTGGTCTAATACACCCTGTGTTTACTTCTTTCAGGTACAACCTTAAAAAGCTAACTTATGAGGAAAGAATGGCCAAGTTGATAGAGAGGTTAAATGCATTGAATTCGGCTGCTGGAAATGATGATGATGATGATGATGATGAGGAAGATGATGAGTGAACACAAGGCAAATAAGCTGTTGCGTTGTGCTTGCGTTGTTTCTTTTCTTTCCTTTTTTCTCTATTTTTTCATTTTGCTTTGGATATCAATTTTCCCAGTTTTGCATTTTAGAAGGATGAGAAACTTCAGTTTCGGAAATATGAAAGGATATTTATTTGCTCAGCCTTGGCAATTTTGTTTAATGAGTATCTTATTATTAAATGTTATGCTATTTAAAATTTTGAAGGATTTGTCACATCTCTTGTGGGGTTCTTTGTACTTGGTCTTTTATTATTCCTTGTATCGTGGAGCTGCCCCGCAAATGGTTGATCAACTCACCTTTTTTACATGGGATAATTTCACTTACCTTACCCTGAGGTTTAGCATAAATGCAGGGAAGCTATCCTCAAGTTTAAAGAATTACAGCGACCTCCCTTATGTAAGTGCAAAATTACTACTACAATATGCCTATAAACGAACTCGAATCGAATTCGAACAGAACTTTAAAGTTGTCGAGCTCGATTTGAAAATTCAAGCTCAAATTCAGATTCGAGTTCGAGTTCGATACGAGTTTAAATGTTAAACTCGAGTTCGATTCGATTTTATATTTGACAGCCTCGAGTTCGATTCGAAAACTCGAATTTTTTTAAATTTTTTTATTAATTTATTAATAAAATATATATTTTATATAAAATATATAGTTTTGTATAAAATATTATTATATATTAAATAAATTTTTTAATTTTTGTATTAATTTATTAATAAAATATATATTTTATATAAAATATATAGTTTTGTATAAATATTATTATATATTAAATAATTTTTTTAATTTGTGTATTAATTTATTAATAAAATATATATTTTATATAAAATATATACTATGTTATATAACAGATTATTATATATTAAATAAAAAATTATTAAAAATTTTTTCGAGCCGAACTCGAGTTGAATATGTACAAGTTCGAATTCAATTCGATAACACAATCGAATTTTATATTTTGTTCGACCTCGATTCGAGCTCAGTAAAACTCGAATCTAAATCGAACCCGAATTATTCGTTAAGAGCTTGATTCGTTTACAGTCCTACTATACAAGCCTGTTCGCGTTAAAAAAAAAACAAAAAGCTATGGACATGATAAGATAAAATGCAAGTCTCCAACCACAAATATTTTCTTATTTTCTACCTCAGCACTCTCCCCTCCACATCCACCTCCACCTCCATCTGCACCTCCACCTCATCTTCCATACGACTTCTTCCCTAAACCCCATTCTCTGGTTCCCTCTCCCGCCCCAACCCTGCCCACTGAACACTCTTTCCCTTCTCTGAGTCCCCTTAGCCCAACTCACTCAGTATTCTCTTTCTCACTCCCACTTGCTCCATGATCAATAATGACACGAGAAATACATGAGTTTGATTATAACTATGAGTTGAACAACAAAAGTTTTGTGCAACAAACATAGATCTAAAGTGGATTTTGTACGAAAATGCGTGGTTCCTTTTTTTTTTTTATTTTTGGTTCAATACTTCTTGTTAGTCATCTTTCCATTCTCTTTGCAGTTGTAAGAGAAAAAGATATGTTTCTTTTAAGTTTTTTAATGGTGATGGTATTCTTGATGGAAGAATAATATTGGAAAAGGACGAAATCGAAGCTTTGTAACATATCCCAATATGATATGAAATCTGGCACCATGGACTGACTTGTTCCATCGTATAGTTTGATAAAGCCCCCCTGATCCCTTAATTCCAGTCTTTAAATCTTTATGGATACTGCCATTGCCAGCAAAGATTCAATTCCCGTTTTTGGAGGCTTTTGAGTAATGCTTGTCTGACATCTCTAGCACTCTGTAAAAGAGGCTGTTGTTACTTTGCAAGTAGGCTACATCACCAGATTTTCTCTCCTATAACCTCATGCTCATATTCAGAAGAAGCTATACAAAATCGAGGGCGGTATGGGAGCAAGATTTTAGGCAATGACGTTCTGCATGTATTTTTCCAACCTTATTATCTTCCGAATGATCTCTATCACATCAATGTGTATATGGATACAGCTTTTCACAATTTCAGCACTCAACTTCAGTATTGTCTGTCAAAATGCTAATGATGGTTCATGCATTTACTCTGTTGGCAAGTAAGTTATGCAGTATCAGCAATACAAGCAGTCTTCAGTATGTTTGAATGCTCTTCAGCTTGCATTATCTAAAGGTTTTAGACATATTTGTATCTTCACTGATAGCTTCTGCATGATGCAATATTTATCAAACTGATCATCATATATTCCATTTCAACATGTTTCCTTAATGGGTGACATCCATATTTCTGTCTCCTTATTCTCTACATGTTTCAGGGTCAAGGTGCACAGGAGCTTGGTACGAGCACCACATAAATTGGCCACTGATGTGTCTACGTAAAGATTTTCATGTACAATGTAATGCTTGTCCTTCTACCAATGAAATAATGACTCTTTTTTTTTTTTCTCATTTAATCTATAGTTCATAATGACCAGTAGAACAGGAAGGTTTGCTTTTGCTTTAAAGACTTTGAACCTGTTTTCAATAGCTTTTTTCTACTCGATTTTAGCTTTCGATTCTTGAAAAATCTATTTTTGATGTTCTTAATTGCTTTTTTTAATTATTTTTTTAGATTTTTTAAGCTAAAATCAAAAGCAACTGATTTTTAATTTTTCTAAAATCAGTTTTTATAAAAATAAAAAACTATTGAGAACAAGCCCTTTGTCTTTTGTGTGAGTTGTACCAAAATAAGATCCATGGTAGCTCGATCCATTTATTATTTTCTTATGTTGTTTTGTATTAGCATAAATGTGTAGTTATTTGTGATTTCTATTTTCTCTTTTCTCTGTTAGTAATTTGGTAGTGTTTGTAAAATGTGACAATTCTCTGCGTCCCTTTTTGTTGAGTAATGGTCCATAGCAGGACCTTAGTTATTCATTACATTTACTCCATATTTGAATACATTCCAATCGGCCGAAAAGAAAGACAAAGAAAAATTACTATGCAAGACTTACAATACATCCTAAAACTAGTGACCAAATGAGATCAACTATGTTTGATTTATCTTTCCACCTTTTTTAAGGCAAAACATGAAAAACTAGTGACCAAATGAGATCAACTATGTTTGATTTATCTTTCCACCTTTTTTAAGGTAAAACAAGAAAAACTTTTGACAAAATAACAACACTCAATCAAGAAAATAAACTGAACCAAAAGGTTTAAATTTATTTTTTTTCCTCTCAATTTTTATGAATGGATATATAGATTCTCAAACTTAACTCAAGATGAAGAGACTAATAGCTACTGTTGACCTAGATGTTAGAACTTTACCATATTATGAATTTGATGGTGATCTCAAATGACTTAAAAGCCTATATAATTGCAATAGTTTAGTGGTTGTTTAAATTTGTGTCCATTTTGAAAATTTTTATTTAATTTATGTATAAAAGGCACTAAACGAAAAAAAAATCCTTATCTTTTAGTTGACATATACCAGGGTAATTAAGATAGATCACCATGGGAATAAATAGGGTTGATTGGTTTAGGGAATCAAGGAGGGAAATGAATGTCACCCATTATTGATATTTGAAAAATAACCACCACTATCCTTCAATCGATATGAAAGTGAGTAACTAGTAATTGTCAAAATCCATAATGATATTTATGGTGATAATAATGGAGTAATTTGAACCAAACGGCTCCTTAGTGTAACAAACTTATTATTTCATCACACTTTCGATAGGGCTATAGATAGATTAAAAGTATAGATATGAATAGAAAGATAATGAGATATATCATATATAGAGATACAGATTCCATGCTCATCTTATTCTACGGCTTTTAGTGGGAATATATTCTATATTGACAAAACAAAAATTAACAAAAAATGTCTAAGTTTTGTCAAATGCCAGTAGATGTCTAAGTTTTGTCAAATACCATTAATCGCCAACAGTTTTCACATCACATCCTTCCTAAAATCAATTCTCTTGTGAAAATAATACAGCAGATTCTACTGTCCATTATTATATGCTACAGTGATGGGAAATTATCAACTTTTTACGCCTAAATGACTAAAAATAATAAATGGTTAGTTATGGTTTGTCCCTTAATATGTAATTTGATTTTTACTTTATCCCCTAACCTTTTATTTATGTCACTTAAATCCTTGTAATACATAATTATCCTTCCATTATTCTGTTTTATTTTTCATTTTACTTTTCATTTATCTCTTCTTCACTTCGTTCATTTTTCTTTTTGTTCCCTTCTTTATTTTATTCTATAGTTTTCTTAAATCCTAACAGTTATTTTTTTTTTTGATGAAAAAAGATGATGAAATGACAAATAAATACTATTTAATAAACCATTAAAACATATATATAGTTAAAATGTCAAAAGATTAAGAAAAATGATAATTTTATTAAATCAAAACTCACTACTCCCATTAACTTGTGCTAATTTGCATATTTTTATTCAAAATATATCATCAAACTAACTAATACCTTAACAAGAAAAAGAAAATTGAGGGAGATAAAAATAAAGAAGAAAAGGAAAAATAAAATAAAAATGAAAAGAAGGGAAAGAAAAAAAAATGAAAGATAAAAAGAAAAATGAAACTTAAATAGTAAAACGGTAGTTTTGTGACTGGAAAAAAAAAAGTTGAAAATCATAATACGTGTTTGGGGATAAACGGTTATTAACCGAAAATTAAAGCACCAAAATATATTTCAGGTAGATACCATCTCAGCAGCAACTTTTTCGCTTGCTTGATGCCTTTTGTCGAATTCAACGGCAGACATCTCTCTTTTGCTAACGGCCTCTCATCAATTCTAAGTGCCCCATTAACTCGCTCACCTCAATGACACCTATTTCTTTTGCAGTCACTTGTCTTGCATGCATATCTAGTAATAAATACATGCACCTCTTTCTTTCCAACATCAACCAAATCTTGATTCTTGACATTTTTACCACTCTTTCAATAGCAATAATTCCCTTAAACCCACTATCACTCAACAACCCGAGAGTTAAGGCCATGGAAAATCCTCCAGAAAATACTAATCAAACCAGGCAATTCAGGCCATAGGATCAGTATTGTGCAAAAATTTAAGAACAATCTAATCCTTCAGATCAAAATGGGCTGAGTTAAATGGTGCAATGGGGGATTTAGGTACTTATATTCCAATTGTTCTGGCATTGACACTAGCCAAGGACCTTAATCTTGGTACCACACTCGTTTTTACTGGCATTTACAACTTTATCACGGGTGCAATTTATGGTGTCCCAATGCCAGTGCAGCCCATGAAGTCAATTGCAGCAGTGGCCATATCTGATGCAGATTTTAATGTCCCAGAAGTTATGGCATCAGGGATATGCACCGCAGGGATTTTACTTGTACTTGGTGTCACAGGTTTGATGCAACTTGTGTATAAGCTTATTCCAATTTCAGTTGTTAGAGGAATTCAGCTAGCACAAGGCCTATCATTTGCCATGACTGCAGTCAAGTACATGAGAAAAGTACAGACCCTTTCCAAGTCAAAGTCTGGTGAGGACAGGGCCTGGTTAGGCTTGGATGGATTGCTCTTGGCTCTTATTTGTGCTTGTTTCATTGCAGTTATTAATGGTGCTGGTGATGATGATAATGAGGGTGCAGCAGAGACTGACAGTGATATGAATGATGCCAATGGACTAGGAAACAACAGAAAAAGAAGGTTGAGGAAAATCATAACTTCTCTTCCTTCTGCTTTCATTATCTTTTTTGTTAGGTGTGGTTTTGGCTGTTATTAGAGGGCCTAAAGCAGTTAAAGGGTTTGAATTTGGACCATCTCGTATTGCAGTTGTGAAGATTTCTAAGCATGCATGGAAGGAAGGATTCATTAAAGGAACAATTCCGCAACTTCCACTATCAATCCTAAATTCAGTGATTGCTGTGTGTAAGTTGTCGACCGATCTTTTTCCAGAAAAGGACATTTCAGCTACATCTGTTTCAGTTACTGTTGGACTGATGAACTTGGTAGGTTGTTGGTTTGGAGCCATGCCGTGCTTGCCATGGTGCAGGAGGACTAGCAGGGCAGTACAAATTTGGTGGGAGGAGTGGTGGATGTGTGGCCCTTCTTGGTTTAGCAAAGTTGGTTTTGGGCTTAGTTTTAGGTAGCTCTTTGGTGAAGATTTTGGACCAATTTCCAGTTGGTGTCTTGGGAGTTCTGTTATTATTTGCTGGGATTGAACTAGCTATTTGCTCAAGGGACATGAACTCAAAGGAAGATTCATTTGTCATGCTGATTTGCACTGCCGTTTCACTAGTAGGCTCTAGTGCAGCACTTGGTTTCCTGTCTGGAATTGTTGTTTATTTACTTCTCGGGCTAAGAAAATTGTGCGATGGTCATTCTTCTACTGCAGTTTACCTTCATGGAAATCCATAATTGTTTTCTAAATGCAAAATCCAGGGAAGCCTTTTCAAGCTTTGCCTGCCTTTTTTTTTTTTTTTTTTTTGAGAAAAGCTTTGCCTGCTTTAGTGAACTAATTATGTGATCAGATGTTGATGTATATATTTTTGTTTACTGCTTAACATTTTTTACTTGTTTGATGTCCTTTGTGAATCAGAACGACAAAACAAAGAAAAAGAACTTTTTTTTTCTTGATAACAAATAAGGAAGCTAAAAAAGAGGAACAATTTTGAAAGGATGGAATTTAATCCTTTCATGCTGAATGAAAAGATAAAGAACCATGCAATTATTGTTCAGTACACAAAGCAGTATTGAAATGCACCACTGTGATACAGTTTTAAGTTTTGCAAGCGTCTCCGCAGCCACCAAAGCATTTCTCCCTGGCAGAAGCTGCCAATTTAAGACAAACAAAGAGGAAGAGATGTGTTAGAAAGCAAAGTGAAGAAAAAGGGACATCATTTAGCAGCACTAAATGCCTCGTCTTTTTCACCAACACTTGGATATACATTACGCTCTTTGCATTATCAAGTGTCACTTGACTTAAGCAATTTAACCAAAATATTCAAGGACAGCCTTAAATGACTTTTCTCAAACTTTGATGAGGAAAACTCAGTCAAAAACAAGCACACATATAAAGAGAGTACTTAATTTGATGATACCATTTTTGACTTGGAGGCAATCGTTGAGCTGAACAACCAACATTACAATAGTAAAGCTGATTTTCTAGAGCAGACTGAGGAAAGCATTTGGCCAGGCAATTCAAGTAACACGGATACCTCTCTGCTAGTGGTTTGGCACCGAGTAGAAAACACTCATTGTAACATCCACCCCAACAAGCATATAAGCTTTGTCCTTCGACATGTTGAGCTAACATCATTGACACAAAAATAGTGATCATCAATCTCCATATTATGATGCTCCTCCCCATTTCAAACCCCTTCTTTTCTCTCCTCGGACTAGTGTACCGACAGCTGAAATCTTGTTTGATGCCATTGAAATTTGTTGCATTTAAAAAGGGCTATCCATAGATCAAATGGCCAACTAAATTGGTGCTTTTTAATCCTAGCGTATTCAATGCATAGGATAACTTTTCTCTCCTAAAAAGTTTTAGTTCTAGTACTTCCCCACAGCTGGTCAGCACCAGAGGATTTTGTACTTGCTGATCTATAGAAAACAGATGAGTTAGTTGTAGTCAGTTAATGCTGAACATGATTTCCTGTTTCAAATGTCAATCTACGTTACATAGACTTTTTCCTCATTAGGTAGATAACAGATAATAGACACTCCTGTTTAAAGTGTCAAATTAAAGGTAACGTTACAAAGACTTTTTCTTCATCAAGATAGACGCAGTTCAATCGTCAGCCTAACACTTACTGCTTCCTTTGTTGATTTCCACACTGGTTGTAATTAAGAGCTTCAACAACATTATGAGAAATCTCAGTAGTTTCAAATAGTTGTATTTTGATGTAGTTGGTTGGCTCCGGATTTGGGCTTCAATGATTCAGATTGAGGCTCCAATTGCTTGCACTAGTTGATGGAACATGGTTAAAAGTTGCAGTCGCGACGTCACATGGATCTCAGTATATCGATCACGGATTCAACGAGACGTGTATATCGACCACGGAGACGTGTATATCGACCACGGATTCAACGAGACGTATATTTTAAAATAATTTTTATTTTAAAAATTATAAATAATTATTTAAAAAATAAAAGATATGCTAAACAAAAAAAAATTAAAAAAATTAAAAAAAATCTAAAATATATATTTTTTATCGATATAATAAATAATTTTATTTTAAGAATGTACTATTCTTATTGCAGAATTTTTTTTTTCCCCAATTTAACAGAATACAACTTTAGTAAAAGAGTTACAGAAATTGAAATTGATTTTCCGAACGCAAACTTTACTCATGGGTCTCCCAAATTAGACACGCGTCCTTTTGGAAGAAAGCTCAGCAACTGAACCAAAGAATCGAGAGGGACCCTCTGACTTTGTTAGGAAATCTGCCCATAAACCTAGTATCTTCGTCGTAAGAAAACCTTGAAAATTTCTAGCTTTGGATGTTGCAACTATTGCCAAGATCAGATCCGGTGAAATCAAGGTAAACTCTGATGAGTTCTTTCCCCTTTTATGAAGTTATTATAGGCCCACTGTAATAAAATTTCTTGGCTTGCAAGAAATAAAATAAATATTTCCTCCCAAATTTGCGATTACCTATAATAATTATGTAATATACATGAAATCTGGGAGGCAAGGAGCGGAGGTGGTGGCACTTGATTGAAGGAGGCTTTTAGCGATGATCGGGTTGTGCCATGATCGTGGAAGGTTAGAGAACACGGGAATTTGACGAAGGTGTTGCAGATGATGGGTTGTGGTGGAGGGATCCAGTATATGTATGGATATAGAAGATTGAAAGGCTCATGGTGGTGGGATCGTTTTTTTTTTTTTTTTGTCCGTGAATCGGCCGTTTCTTCTCGACTCGGAGATTCGACCGAGTTTTCGACGAGTTTGCCGTCTCCGAGTAAAAACGGAACGGTGACGACTCGGCCGAGTCAGGTTGAACCAGGGGATGGAATGGAGATGCAGTTACATGTTAACATTTTTTTTTTTGGTGTCACCAATATTATCAATTATGCACTTCAAAAGGAGTTATATCTACCTATATAATCTCTCTACTCTAGCTTTACTCTAGCTGTCTGGATCAAAGACAGCTTCTACCTATATAATCCCTCACTAAATCTGTATCTTCTTCTTCTTCCACTCCTTTTATTTCTTTCTACTCCTCTCTGCTTCTTTTATAGCAAAAGTTCAATACATTAGTTTTCTTTTTTTTTTTTTTTGCCAAGAAAAAAGCTCTAATTTTGGTAAATCCTTCCAAAAAAAAAAAATCCGTTTAAAAGGGTAATTTTGCACTTTTTCCTTGTAATTTTATGTAGATTTCACCGTCTGATGAGGAATTTTTTTGTTTTATGTTTTAAAGTTTTTTTTATAATTTTGTTTGCTGGTATTATTTATTTGCGTTGAATTTTTAGATTATATTTAGTTGAAGAATCGAGAACTTTGTTTTCCTGTAAGTTTTTTTTATGTTTAATTGTCATGCTTCAAAAGTTTTGAGTTAGTATCTGTTGTGCGTGTTTTTTCCCTTTTATTAATCGTGTCCTTTTGTGCTTATATATATATATATATAGGTCTTATTAATGGATTACCGGTAATAAGTGAATGCTAGAAATAATTAAACGTGTGGGTTTACGCAAAGAAGTTGAGATCGTAAGCGTGCTTATTTGGTTTTACTTCTTAGTTCTTAGTTGGCTTAACTACTTTATATTAAATTTGAGATTCTTAGTTTGCTCTTTTTATGTGACAATTACAAACAGATATTTACTGATTGCTATTATTGAGCTCAAAAGGCTCAAGAAAAAACAAGTAAGATAAAATTTGCATCTTAAACAACAAATCGTGGATGCCTTTTTCTTTTTTGGGTTGAGCTGTTAATATTATCCAAATAAGCTGTCTTCTTTCGCATTATGCTTTCATTCATGTCTTATGAATTGATTTTAGTTTTAAGCCATGAATCATTTAGATGAAATTGACCTCGTTCATGTTCAATTGGATTTTCATTTCCATGTTAATGACGTTCATGTGTTTTTTTGAGTTACTGACAACATTCAACCCCTGGTTTGTGACATCTCAATCAAGGGCTAATAATCTTTCTCACATCTATATAACTAAAAGAAGAAAATTTTGCCCACTTTTAACCTTCTTTCACTTTTCTAATTCCCATCATACCAGTCTGCTTCCTATTTTATGTTGCTAACCATCTTCAATGCTGATTCTTAGTTTTTAGTATTTGACATTTGGAGATACTTCAATTGCTATTTGGTTTTGGTCATGATTTTTCATCTTGCATGTTTTCAAGTGTCATAGAAAAAATTTAATAAATAGTTCTTAAATTCTGATATACAGTATTAAATTGGAAATGTGGAAGGCAAACAAGGTGAAATTGCCACAAGCTGCCTGTAAACTGATTCTCATGAACAACTTACCCTTCTGAATTCCAGCAAAATCAAGCCTATAAAAGAAAAGTTGAGGCAAGCACAAGTTGAGCTGATGTCCTAAGAACTAGTATGGTGATTGTGAAGTTGAACGAGTTAAATTGTTGGTGATTGAGAAGTTGAACACGTTAAATTGTTTTAAATCCCTTTTATAATCTCTTACATTTTAATATGTTATGTAAACAAATCAAAGAGAAACTTGGGATCTGGCTGATAACGGGTCTTATTTTATTAGTATTTAGATATCAGTAAAGGATTATTAGTTAAATTTGTCGTAAGTTGATATAATACTAATAGACTCATTTGAAGATGATTGAGGATAACTGAGTGTATATGATGCTGCTTTTAACAAATTATTTTTTCATATAATAATTCATTGGCTTCCCCTGATGTATGTTAGACTACTACGCTTCAACTAATGAAGTAGTACTATATCACTAATTGATTGGTTTTGTACTGCCATAAGGAGAATTGTTGTATAATATAGTGGTTTGTAGCAGATTGATTGACATTTTAGAACCAACCTTAGCTTAATAATAAGGTGTTGAGTGGTTGAACAGTGTTAATTAGTTTTTACAGCTACAACTCTTAAAGAATCACTGTAATGGTTGATTCTATAGACAATTGCTCTGATATTATTGTCTTTTGTCAATTAATTGTCAAATGTGTGTTGTATGATTTTTTGCAGGATAATGGTTGATTGATAATGATGTGTAACATTACATTATGTTTGAAAATTAATACGAAATTTTTACCTGCAGGTCTTATAGACATGTTTTTATCATATTTCTTGTCAATTGTGCATGTTGTTGTTTTTTGCTTAATTTTGCAATTTGAGCCGATGAACAATGTAATTGGATGGTAGTTAGACAATTATAAGTTCTCACTTCTTCAAGAACTAAGTTGAGTTGTTAATAAACTTATATTGAGCTAATTGTTCTTCGACTTTAGATTATTATCATTTACAAATGGTTACATTTTCTTGTGAACTTAGTCTAATTATGTCTCTGGTGGGCCAGGCACCTCTAGTACATGTGCATATAAACACACACACACACACATATACCTTGCACCATAATTGGGAGCATAAATTAGCAAATGTAGTATATATTAAGACTATTGAATGATTAATTTAAAAATTTTTAAATAATAAAATTACTATTTTAGTCTCAAAGATTTAAATATTTAGCCAAATTGATTCCCAATATATTAGCTAATATCATTTTTCATCTCCAAGATTTAACTATTCAGCCAATTTGGTTCCCAATATTCTACCTTCCACCAATTTGATACCTAGCATTTTGGCCAAAACTAGTACAACGCCCAAAATATCTATTTTTGACAAAATTAGTTATTTTGTTGAAAACTAATGGAGTTCCCAAAATATTCACTACCAGCCAAATTGGTCGTACTGTTTTAGCAATCCCAAAATATTCACTACCAGCCAAATTGGTCGTACTGTTTTAGCAAAAACTGATGTAATTCCCAAAACATTCAACGTCGACCGAAAATAATCACTAATTTTCATAAAAATTTCATAAATTTTAAAAAATATTAAAAATTTAAAAATTCAATTAGAAAAATAAAAATTCGCAAGAAATTAAAAAATGTAGAGTAAGTGTCATATTTCTGTATTTTAATTGGGGTTTGTATCATTATATTTTTCAACTAATTATATTTTTCAATTTAAAATATGTTTTGAATTGCTTTCAACTAAGTTTGAAATTTATTGGGGACGAAAGTGGTCATTTAATCCCCTCTCATTAGTGCAGTGTCTTGTTTGCTCGCCACATTGAAAGGCGAAGTCAGCAATAGTAAAAGAGAGACTGGTGGGTGCTTTTTGGATAAGTACGGCCCTACAGCTAGGAAGGAAAGGAAGAAGGGGATTGCGACTTGCTTATGAGAAGACAAGTTATTATTGTCATCTGCACCTTCCTTGCTTTGGTTACATTTCGTTTCTCTATATCTGAGCTTCATTGTCAACAAGATCAACAACAGAACAAGTCAGGGTTTTGCGGCGAAGGTGAAGAGGACGTAGATCACTTGCTTCGGATGGCAACTGTTGGAGGATTACGTGATTCTGTTTCTCCATCATCCCAGCAGAATAACTCCGAGATCGACACCCTTGCTCAATTTGCTGTGGAACAACACAATAAGAAAGAGGTAATTTCTAAATACCATCGATTACGTTATTTTATAGTATTAGGCCCTAAAATTTTTGATGCTATGCTTAAGATGGTTGATTCTCAGTTCTTTTCTCGGCTATCCTTTCTTCCTTCATCGTTTCTATTTGTTTCCCTCCTTATTATTTCTTTTGAAATTTTTAGAAATCACCCCAACAAAAATCACCACCCCACACAGTCGTCTTATTGCTCATCTTACATAGCTAATCACAATTCATCCAGGCTGCAGTCGTGGCATTTGTGTTTTATGCTTGAGCTCATATTATCCTTTAGTAGCACATTAGATCTTGTATATGAATAAGTAGATTGAGAAGGCTGCAAACTACAACATTAATCATCGTTAATAATTTGATGCTGGACATGATGTTAGGATTGGGAATAGCATGGAATAATTTTGTGAGACGTTTCAGTCACAACACCTCTGGCATCAGCCCTTTGTTTATTCACAAGAAGAGGAGGATGTATAATTTGTGAAAAACTTATGCTTGGAAACCTTACTAGCGTTGTTACCATAAATTTATGCTAGATTCCTCTCTCCTCTTCTTTGTTGGTGTTTAACAGTACCAAGCCTCCTTTACCTTAACAGGAAGACCCTTCCTTTTGGGTTGCCACGTGTTCCCGCATTGGCACTCTATTCTTAGCTTATGGGACAAGAAAGCCCGTGAATCTTTAAATCTTCCATGGAATTCACGATTTCATAATACGAGATTACAATGATAAATGTATTTTGCCACTCTCTTCTTTTACATGCTTATTTTGATGATATTTTCATAACAATTCTTGCAAATGATGTTTCTTGTTTTGGATTACCTGCACTCAGTTGAAATTTTGTTTTATAGAATGTATTGCTTGAGTTTGTGAGGGTGGTAGAAGCACGAGAACAAGTTGTTGCTGGTACTCTGCACCATCTTACTCTTGAGATCATTGATGCCGGAAAAAAAAAGCTATATGAAGCTAAGGTTTGGGTAAAACCTTGGTTGAACTTTAAAGAGCTGCAAGAATTCAAGCATGTGAGGGACATTCCATCTTTTACTCCCTCAGATTTGGGCATTAAGAAAGGTTTGAGCAATTTCTTCGGTATCGTTTAATTATTTATGATATACTTTTTTTTAAAATTTTTTTTATTAAGCTCAAGTCATTTCTCCATTTAAGCACAGCATCAGACAAGAATGGAATTGTTAAGATGGTCGAAGCGGCTGTAACTGAGATTAAGATAATACTTCCACAGAGATGATTTGACTAACAGGGTGTTTATGGACTGGGCTTTTTGGTTAATTTGCAACAGAAACTCTAATACACTTTCTTCTAGTGCCTTGACACAACTCTTTGATTTATGACATTTATTAATTGGGTTGTAAATAGACAAGTTAACACAAATGATGCCTCTGTAGCTCTGACTTCTAAAGGGGCATCAAAAAATGGGCTTCTGTTGGGAGACAGGATGCAAATCCCCAAATTTTGATATTTAATATGAGCTGAATTAGAAAAAAAATGAAGGGTGAGGACAATTTTTTTTTTTTTTAAAATGAGAAGAACAGATGTGATAGGAACATATCCTGAAAGCTGAAAAGTACCAAGGTTTCACTGTGTTATACAAGAGTGAGACTGTGGTGTGTGATCAGAAATATAAGTTCCTTGGAAGACTTATATCCGAAGTAATGGAAGCAATATTAAAATTAAGGCATTGTTGGTTATTGGAGGTAAAACCTGGTTGAAACCAAAACCTAATTTCCCTATAAATTACAACCTCATTCCCAAACAAGAATATAAAAGACCAAATGACGTGGTCCCATTTACTTTTGGGTGATTTCAGTCAGGTTAATCAGCAAAGTGAGTAACCATATTTTAATTTGGCTATTAAGATGGCAATGCTATTAATTTGAATTATTTGCTTGGCATTGTACGGCATTTTGGCTATAATTTTGGTGATAATTTAGTATCTGTGGCTCTGAGCTGTCATGACCATGTGCCAGAGTCACATATGAAGGAATGCTAAGAGTGAAATGGAGTTGATAATGTTGATGTTTTAGGCTTTAGTGTCATATCATGAATTGAATCATTGAGCTTTTCGCTTTTGGACAAATTGTGATGGATGTATACATATTTGTTCTTATGTCACATAAAGGTTACTGGAAATTTGTGCACAAGCGTATCTTCCATAATCAATCTTTCTTGATTGAGACTGTTTACAGCTGATTCTTTTCTTGTTCAGATGTCCGTTTTGGTAATTTTGTTCTGTTTTGGTAATTTTGTCCCGTTGTTTAGATAGATCTTGGTTTAAGGTGTATTCATGTTCATGAGAGACACTGAAAATCTAAGTTCCATATCTGTGTGGAAATGCTCTTATCTGACGTCGTGTTTACTTTGGTATAAATTCAGATGGCCATGGCTTGGGATGGCAATCAGTGCCGGTGCATGATCCAGTTGTCCAAGATGCCGCGAACCATGCACTCAAGACCATTCAGCTGAGATCTAACTCATTGCTCCCTTATGAGCTTCATGAGATACTTCATGCCAAGGCTGAGGTAGGTTTCCAACATATGTTTTAAAATTTTGAGACCCACAGTGAAGCTGTAGACCAAAAGTTTGGATATATCTCAATGTACTCGATTTATGTGGCTTTTTTAAACTTAACTCCCTTGCCTTTGATATGATTTGTACCACATTTTGTCAGACAATTTTTTTTGCCTAGTAGATTATTTCCTTCCACATCTTAATATAGAATTGTGAAATTGCCATGTAAATGGAGTAGCAATTCATACATGTATGGAACTTGTAGGATCACTAAGTACAGGGCAAGATAAGTTTAATGTGGCTTATGCAGTTTTTGTATCTTTCCAGAACTGTGCTGCTTTGTTGCTGTCAGAAGCTAAGCATACATGATATGTGTTTGCCGTCTATGTTGTGCTATTTCGACCGAGTACCTTTTATTTTTCTCTGCTAAGTGCTAGCTTGTCATGTAATGCATAAAATGGATTATGCTTAGCTGAAGTCTGGACATAACCTGTATTGGTATGATGATGTTAGTTGGGAATCTTGCTGGGGACTGTTTATGGAATTAAAGTGCCTGTCCTTAATTGTCACTATTGTGTGCACTTTGTGTGTTCTTTTCTATCCGAAATGCTTTTGGTTTGGTGTAAGAGAGTGAAAAGATGAATATTGATTCCCATTATCTGTTATTTCAAAATTTGGCTTTGTTTTGTTTTGGCTTCAAAGATAACTTTGTCCCTTGAACAATGTTAGGAGTAATGACCCCTAGCTGTTGACCTAACTTGTGGTGATTCATTGTCGTTAATTGGGGATGAGGTTTGAGTGGAAATTATGTTAGACAAGTTTATGCTTTCTTTTTCATTTGATTAAATATCAAGAATGGTTGCATTCTTTGTAGGATTAATAATTATTAAGTACTTCCGTCAAAGCGAGTAGTATTTTTGTAAATATATGCGTAGTTAGTATTTAATTAAAAAAAAAAATCTTCCGCATTCCATATTTTGCAGCATCAGTAACAGCGGGGGATTAATTTGTTGACTGTGATTATAATGTACTAATTTTTTTCCTCCAAATCAAGAAGCTTGCTTGGTGCAAGCAGCAGCATTTGAATTCTGTTTCAAATCCCGTACGCTTAGTTTTCTTGTCCTTTGATAAAATGGCCCAAAAATTTTTTTTTCTGCTATTCCTTGTTAAATTTTATTGAGGTGACTGTTTAACCAATAGAATTCATATTGAATTGTTAATCAGATTGATCTGAATGTGTAAATATGTTCCCTTAGAATACAAGCGAGTAGTTTATGCTGTTTCCTTCAACAGGTTACTGAAGAA
This sequence comes from Mitragyna speciosa, assembly GCA_024721245.1. Taxonomy (NCBI): domain Eukaryota; kingdom Viridiplantae; phylum Streptophyta; class Magnoliopsida; order Gentianales; family Rubiaceae; genus Mitragyna; species Mitragyna speciosa. The sequence continues at coordinate 5,951,880 of CM045557.1, forward strand.
TCTGCCAAGTTTGATATGCTTCTTAAGGTTGGAAGGGGGAAGAAAGAGGAAAAATTCAAGGTTGTGGTGCACAAGAATAATGAAGGTGGTTTCCACTTGAATCAGATGGAGCCGGACGACTCTTGATATTCAAGCCAACATTTAGGCTAGTCTTGACTGTGGAACTTGTAGGATCACTAAGTACAGGGCAAGATAGGTTTAATGTGGTTTATGCAGTTTTTGTATCTTTCCAGAACTGTGCTGCTTTGTTGCTTTCAGAAGCCAAGCATACATGATATGTGTTTGCTGTCTATGTTGTGCTATTTTGACTGAGGACCTTTTATTTTTCTGTGCTAAGTGCTAACTTGTCATGTAAAGCATAAAATGGATTATGCTTAGCTGAAGTCCGGACATAACCTGTATTGGTATGCTGATGTTAGTTGGGAATTTTGCTTGTGTTTTAGTAGCATCAACTTCAGTGAAAGTTTTTCTGCGTCCTACTTTGATTTTATGGTGCTCCTTTCGTTCCTACAATATTTGACGTTTTGGGACGGAGCATTTCTTTTGCACGGTTTATGAATTATTTAATGATGGCTGTCTGGTATGCTTCTGAGCAAATAGCATTTTCTGTTGCTAAATTTTAACGGTACAAAAATTGATGGAAAATGTCACTGCATCTGAACTATGAAGTTGTTTACCATTCCTATCAGTAGCTCAACCACAAAAATCAGTTCGTTTTTGTGACACAGTACTTTATGACACAATGTTCCAAAGACGTGAAAACGTTAAATTTTTTGCCGACAATGTCGTGTGCGATAATGCACGTCGTACAATATATTGTTGTCAGCGTAATTGCTTAGGTGGTGAAATGAGATGCATATCTCCATCTACCTACACGTAGAGGTTCTCCTAGATTTGATCAATTTCCCTGGAGATGTCAAAATTTTCAGTCCTGTCTCTCTAGATTGATGGGAACTAACTCAGGTTTAGCTACATGTTGCTTTGATCTTTTTGTTTAGTTTTTTGGTCTATGTATGTCACCAACTCCTATCTTCAAAAAATGCCATTTTCTTGGCTTTATTAGTTACTCAATTGAGGAAGTTGTGATTACATTGGTAAGAAGCAGATCTAAGGACATAGAGATGGAAGAATTGATTAGATGAAAATCTTTTACTATTATCCAGTGAAATTTATCAAAAACCCCTATTTAATACAACTCTACAAAATGAGACAAATAAAGCAAAATTAAGCAGTTTGGCATTCAGGGCACTGGGGTGAAATACAGAAAAGAAGAATGTAAGGATCCATAAAAAGATTGAAAACCTGCCAAATTTAGGTTTAACTTCCCTCACAGATTAAAAAAAAAAAGTTTGAGTTTTCAGAGGCTGAATCTAGTTTGGTGGGATTTGGAGTAGCCTCAATACGCCAAAAATCACATAAAAAGTACTATTTTTTCGCCCAAGAAGTGTCACATTTCGCATTATTCCAGACACTTTTGCTTTCAATAGATGTACAACTGAAATTTTGGTGAATGTACAAGCCAATCGATCGACCAGTATTACGTTGCAGAAGCTTTTCCTGACTTTTATGTGCAGAGAAGGTGAACAAAATGATAGTAACTGCACAAAACCATACTGAAAAACTAATGCAGAACCCTCAAGTTCATGCTATCCAAATCGGTATGTACACGACAAACTGATCGTAAGAATGGTAACAATTTTGCCTTTTTATTGGAAATTTGCAATTTATGGTGGTTTTTGGACCTATTCTCAGTTACAGATTTCGCTGCTTCAAGTTGCTGACATCCAAGTTGTATATACAGCACACGACAGTATACAATACACGAAAATCTAGTTTGATCTTGAGACCATTTCATTGTACGACATTATGCGTCTCCAAAAAGGTACAAGGAAATATAATTTGCATGAATAGCTTATTCACATTATCTGTCAGTGACCAAATTCTTCTAGGATGTAAAATCAGAAAATGGATAACCATGTTGTGCAGAAATCAAAATGTGTTTTAATTTGCAGCTATCCGAATGGATTTCCTCCCGTCAATGAATAGGAATGCGGTGCAGCTGATAATGGATTTGTGCCACTCGATTGTTGAACCAGATTAAGAGAGGTAAAGGCAGTATCATTGTTCATACCACTTGACTGCTGAATGGGATTCAGAACAGCAAATGCAGCATCATTACCACCAAAGCTATTAGCTCCTTGTGGTCTGCAAATACCATAATAAGATTTACTTTTGGCCATTTTCTCAATGGACTACTCACTGGTTTCTGTTTAAGGAATCACAAAGCCTAAACTCTGATGGCTTTCTCCATTTATCACCTTATTCATCCGGGCAGAGATATTCAAAATATGATTATATAAGAGAACCAAGCAAGACTTTACCTGGAAATAAGCATATTATTTGGTATATGTTGCCCCATGCCTAATCCTGACATGATAAATTCTCACAAATTTATTACTCAAACGAATAAAATTTTGAAGATAGATATGTGAATCTGTTCATTTTACCTGAAGGCTTCATTATTTCATAAGAAGGCCTTTGTGGATGCACAGCAGATGGATATGCCAATGCTCGTAAGTCTGGCAAAGGTGACATATTTGGCAGTGCTCCTTGAAAAGATGGCATGAAAGGAAACTACAGGGAGAGAAACAATGCCTCATGGTTAGTAAGTTACCTGATTTAGCAACCAAAAATAGATCACAACCTTGCAAATGTAAGCAAGAAAATTTTCAAGGAAGATCTAAAGAAATACAAGTAATTCTGGATATGTACTTGTATTTGTGATCTTTAAGGAAACCTTTTGTCCTAGTAAATTTGTAAATTTTAAGAAAACATCCAGGTCCACTATCACGACCTTTGCTTCTCTCTGATTTTCTTTTCTCCTGAATGTCTCATAGGAAGTAGCAACTGGAGTCATTGGCAAAATTCTTAAAGAAATTATTCAAAGAAATAAGATTAAATGCCTGAGAATGAATCATCAATTCATTATGCTTAGTTGTTCAACAATATGCTTACTTCACAACAAAAGAGTCACTCAATATGTTAAAACATGCTAATACTTCTTGTTCAAGAAATGGATTATTGAATTCAAACTCAACAAAGAATAGGGAGATGAAGAACTCTTTCCCTCATGCATATATTTTCACACGCATAATCCTAGTCTCTACTACCATGAAAGGGAAAACTGCACTGGCAGTTTTGACACCAATTTTATAATTTTTCTGTTAAAACCACTAAAACCTTGCCAAGCTACCACTTAGTAGGTAGTTGTATCATGTATGTTAACCTATTTCTGCTATTAACTTCTAGAACGGCACACACCTAGAGTGTGCATGAATATCTAGTACGTGAAGGTCACAAATCATCTCCATCAGAAAATAACTTCGTCCAGATAACAGTTTTTTAAAAGTATTCTAAAGTACATGTATAGAACTATACTTAATTATTCAATAAGCTTGCATCCCGGCCTACCATGTTGGCTTGATGTTGGGGAACATCATCACCAATATCAAAGGGGTTCCTTGATTTAACCAAATCTTGGAGAGCTCCCACGGACTGCAATGGAAAAAAACAAAAGAAGACAGAAAGTAGTGCTATTAAAAAGTTTTGTCATCGGATAATTGGTTTTAATTACTGTTATTCTTGACTGCTATTTCTTCGTCTACATAATTTTTTTGTTATATAAGAGGGTGTAATAGTACCATCGCAGCAGGATAGTATTGAGTGCTATATCCCATTCCATAAGGTGAAGTAGACTGCCAACCTGGAACTGCAATGGCAAATGATGAATAGCTGGATGTGAAAAGGTCCTGCACCATACAATCCATACTTATTTAACATTTTTGAGAGTTACATAGTCTTAAGAGATCAAAAAATTAAGCTATGCTTGTACCACTGGAAGTTCTTTTCTTCCAGTAGGTGACTCATTATTAGCTGACTTGGAGACAACTTGTCCTGAATGCCCAAACGAAGCATTGGTTGGTGGTCCTTTAACATCTACATATTCTGAAGTCACCAACTGTAGGCAAGCACATTAGAATATAATCAGCCACTGTATCTTGGTAGACAAATTATAGCAAAACAGAGAAGGATACGAAAATTTTATTGTTCAAATTTTGCATCTTTAGTACTTGAACCAAAATTTTATCAATCTTTCAAGGACTGCATAAGATCAGGTCAACTCCTTACCTGATCGTGTACTGCTTCAGGAGAAGCTGTATCCTGCTGAGCAATAAAGCTATTATTCTCAGGAGCGACTGCAAATAGCTCACATTGCTGCATGGCAGGCAACTGTTGTACATCAATAACCACCTTAGAGTCGCTGCTACAGTTAGGAAATGCTGCATCATTTTCAACTTGTGATGCAGTTGTAATTTCAACATTGTTTGAAACTGTCCCCATGTCATTGGATGAACCTACGGTAGCAGCTGAAGTGTCACCACCAGAAGGCATATCAGACATGCCACCTGCAGGAACTGCCAGTCCAAAAAACAAAGACTCAAGAGAATTAGCATCTGGACTGTTAGAGGCATTCTCATTTCTGCCAGATGGTGTAGTGATTCTGCCACCATCACCAGCACAAACAATTTGCTTTGCGTACACTACGGCTGTAGTTGCAGAAGTCTCAGGGTTAGCATCAAAATCTATCAAGCTGCTAAGAGTGTTCACTGTCTTGTTTTCCTCTCCTTTTTTATCAACAGAACCTAGACCTTTGGAGCTTCCTGCTTCCTGTAATAGGAATGATTGAAAGATTAGAGCATGTTAGGATACAGAAAAAACCCAGAATCTGAAATTCCCAAATACAGAAATATTCAATCAAACATCAAGCTGCAAGAAGCAAAGCTTAAAAGCAACAAAATACTTCAATGATTATCACCTCAGTCATATACCTTAAGGCATATTAGAAGTCACTGGATTAGAAAAGTCGTCTTTCAAAGGGTATTTATGTTACATGCAACCAAATTGAAGCTGCTGCCAGAAGAAAGAAAAATGAATGCTATGTTCTTCTTAACATGAAAAGAAGAAAAGTGATCTCTTTTCCCTTCGAGTGCTAAAAACTTTTCCGTTGATGGAAAAGAAGAGTGGTCTATGCAATTATTTTATCACATTTCATAAAAAAACAAAAAAAGTTGCATTTCAACTCTGTCACTCTTGTTCATATGTGATTAGAAGCAGTATACACATGATCAAATTCAAACAGTCTACTAGATGTATTTATCTATCCCAAAAGTTGAACCCATTAAATCTTCCAGTTATTTCTAGTTGAACAGAAGTAATAGCACAAACCTGGTTTTATGCTTCACATTTTGCTCTAGAAAAAAGTAGGGGGAAAATATAGAGGAGAAGTGCATAAGAATATCAAATTGAAAGGCTGGTATTTTACAATTTTCTAAATTAGTCTCACAAAATAGTGGTAACCTTTTTCTGGAGAACAAAATTTGTAGAGAAGAAAACCAGGCACCTTTACCTGAAGGCAACATAAGACATGGTGGAATGAAGGGTCAATTAGCATGAACAAGTTTCTCATTCACAACATTGATTTTTTAACTGACAAAGCATCAAGTAAACTGTAATTAACTTACGTTGAAAACCACAATGACCTTAAGGAGAAACAGAACACTCACTTTACATGTAAAAGGAAAATAACATTGATTGTACAATCCGAAAAAAAATCGAACTAACCTGAAAATGGGCTGAGCCATCAATAACATTTGCTTTAGGAGATCGTCCAACAGTTAGTGGTGGAACTTCGTCACCCAAAATGTCTCTCAGTGGACGTATTGCTGGCTGATTTGTCACATCTCTGCTCTTCTCCGAAATTAGTGAACTACTTTGAGCACTGGACACTGAATGTGAATACCTGTTACTCCCATATTTCCTTACAGCTCCACATCCATCTTCCCGGAACCTATCATCAACTATTTCAAAATGTGAAGCCTGACTATTCTGGCTGGCAGACTTCAGAATTTCTTGTTTGAATCGAGGACTATTTCTTTCATCAATGTGATTTCTTAAGTTTCTGCCATCAGTTCTTCTACTTGGAAAAGAATTCTCAAATGAATGCCGCTCAAAGAAATCATCTCTTCGAGCATCATCAGTACCCTTTAGCATATACAGATGCATGTAAGTTGAAATTTAACTGGCCAAAGTTCAACAGAAACTCAATGAAGTTGATTACCAACAAAATAATTAAGATGAAATATTAATTCCATGAAGCATATATTTAGATCATTAATGGATTTTGCCAAAAAATATTTGCAGATCGTTAAAACCACAACATATAATTAAATCTGTTTGTGAGGGTGTAGCAGCTGTATGTCTATAGTCATCTGAGAGAAGCCTACTGCTTTAACCATTGAAAGCTTGTCATTTCCCCTCGCGCCAGCGTATTTCCGATCTATATAGACATGCTTGATGAAATCACGAAGTCTATGAAGATTGCTGGAATAAAACGAATATCTCATCAGACTGCAATAGTTCCTCATGAATCATCTATCTAGCGAGAAATTATATGAATTTACCTTCCATCAGGAAAATAATTTCTTTGTGGATCCCATGCTTTGAAATAAATCTGCCTTGCTCTCTGTGAAAATGTATTTGGTTTCAGCCAAACAAAGATGAATTGGATTTGACTGCAGAAACAAAAGTAGGTTTAGATAGCGATGCATGCAGTACCTCATTGCCTCCAGCTTGAAGAGCAGAAACTTCTTCTGCTGAAAATTTAGCCATTGACACAGATTTTACTCGATGCGTGAACTCCCGACTGAAATTTTTAGGAAGAAGCATCAGTCAGCCTAAACTTTTAATATGACTAACTTCTGATACTTCATTGTTAAATTAGCCATCTTTTTCACATGATTGTAACTTTATGCGGAATCTTTCTACGTTCACATCATGTCATAAAGTAGAGAAAGTCTAGAATACAACTTAGAGAAAGTCTAGAATACAACTACGAAAAGCTTAAGTTTTACTTACTGCACACCACTGCAGTTTGAGCAAACAAATGTCAAGAAGGTTGTGCATACATACTGTGGCCCCTGCTTGGTAGAAATATGTATCATTAGCAAGTCAAAACCAAACTGCTGCTAGCAAGGAGCTCGAAAGCCCTTCTATCTACCCCAAAGAACAAAAAGATAAGGACGGATATAAACTTCTGCGTCATCTCTACCAGATTTAATAAGTCATGAATGCAAGTCTACCTAAATGTAGATGCATATAATATGAATGACAAATATGGATTTCTTCCTATCTCCGGTCTTCTTACCTTTTCATTGGAATAACAAAGCCAGCATCATTTTCAAGAGTCATTCTAGGATCTTGATTAGTATATATGTTTTCTTGAAATGCATTCGATCATTTCAAATCATAGAGAAGCTAGCATTATCAAAATGAACAATTAAATACATTCTTCATAAAGGACACTCTTTGTCATTAAAGGTCAATTTAAAATCTGTAACAGGCTAGGGCATTACAATCTCCTTCGGTAAAAAAATCCTAGCAACCTGACTACTGATTCTGTCACTAAAAGAACCAAGACTAGACAAGGCTATTGTGAAAGGACCTAAAGGCATTACAATCTCCAAGACTAGACATGACCATTGTGAAAGAACCTAAAGTTATTACAATCTAACTTGTTAAAACCCTAGAATCACTAGAATTTAACATGGGAAGTCAGGCACTGCAAGCACAATCAGTAATGTAATTACATTATTTTCATAGTACACCTTTCACCGAGGTGAATTTTCCTATCAACCTTTAGGGAAAATTTAAAGTGTGTTGGATGTCTTATCATAAAAGCACATTTGTACTAAATTTTGTACAAATTTTGTACAAAAAAGGGTACATTTTGTCCAAAAGTCATTTCAATGTTCTTTGTAATGAATGGCCCAAAACTGCACCGTCTTCATGAATCAAGCATTTGAGCTCATTCATTTGACAAATCTTCCTAACTTTTAAACCTGTTCGAGGTACTAGGTTGTTAAATGAATTTGCATATGAGATGTTGAGAGACAATGCTATAGTTATAGTGGCTTTTCGTCACCAAAAACATGAAAAATGGCAAGTTTTTACAAGAAACTAGCAAGATTCTTTAATAATTCACCACTTGTCTTACAAAAATCATCATTTTTTTTAGGCCTCTACAACACCACTACATATTTTCCGATACAAGACTCATATCATAGGTAAAGATAAGAATAGACAAGGAACAAAATTTGCATACCAAACTGTTGCAGTTGATACATCTCTTATTCTCTGGAAGCTTTAGAAGACCACGAACGATCTTCTCGACTCTTTCTTCTTCCTTCGCTTTTGCCTTCGGCATCTTCCACCACTTTTCTCCCTATATTTTCCAATCAAACAGATTAAGAAAACAATAGGGATTTGACATCTTTACACATTCTTGAACTCTAAATTATCAATCCCAGCTAAGGCAAGTCTTCAAACTTCAAACAACTAATGTAAGCATATCCCATATTACGCAATAGTTGGGCGAGAAAACCTTAAAGATGGAAAATTTATAAGATTTCTTTTCCATTCTTTGCATGATTCATCACATTCCTTGATCAAATTCTTTTTTCTTCTCTCTTTTTCTCTTACCCTTTTGCTCTTTGATTGTGTTTGTGGGATTTGAGGGACCAAAACAATATCTTTTTTTAACGGGATCAATGTAAGCCATTGGAAGGATATGTTCAATTTGGTCTAAAGATGAAATGAAATTACCCTCTTTTTATTTTTTTTCTGTGAACCTTGCTGGTCTTGCTCTGCTCGAGAGAGAGGTGAGGAGGGAATTTTGGCGGTTTTGACGGTTTAGTGACTTTTTTTTTTTTTTTTTTGGCCCCCTTTTAACGAAAACAGAACACTTGAAAAACCAACAAAGAGGAATAATACAAGGAGTGTTTTTTTTTTTTTTTTCTAAGTTTTAACAGTCTACCTTACTCCTAACCTATTCTAAGATATTGTCCAACTAGACCTAGGTGGTCCAATTGGAACTGAACCACATCGAATCAAAGGAAGCATTACTCTTAACCTATTTTAAAAGATGATCTAACTAGAACTGGGGGTTCAATGAGAACTAAACCACATTGAACTAGAGAAAGCGCTATAATGTCCTTCTGGATTTTTTGGAACTAACTCTCGCAGTTGGAATTCAAACACCAGACTTGCAACGGAGAAGAACATAATGAACTCCCCTGACCACCGAGCCAATTGCTCGGTGGCCCTAGGAGAGGTTGCTAGATCATTTTTTTGCTACACAACATAGTCCAGAGTTAACTAATGCTGGAAGCAAGGACTGCTATGATCAACTAGTTGCAGGATAGGCTCTGATTGACAGGAAAAGTGGAAGACCAAATCAAATGATGTCGAAACAATTAAACTAAATTAGCTTAAAACTAAGGAGGCAAAGTGGAAAAGAGTCTGATGTTCCAATAAGCTTACTATAGCTAAAAATCATTGTTAGAAACTCCAAGGATATTAGTCTCAATGATATCCATATTCTTAACTATCTGTTTCACATGTGCCCCTTTTGTTCTGTGAATTCTAATGTTTGTTATCAAGAGTGTTAGTTTAGTCAAACATCCTTTAACTTTAATTCATGATATGGTGTGGAAATGAAACTCTCTTTTATGCATGGCACAGGTAGTATGGATAATCTGATAAGCATATACTCAAAAAATTTATTAAGTTTTATATAATTACATATTCAATAATGAAATGTTATCTTTTTTACTACCCCAAAAAAAAAAAAGCATACCAAAAAACAAGAAAATGCTTTAATGTAGTACTAGTAATTTAATGTGCCTAGTCTGATAATATTTTATATTAAAATTTAATGAAAATAAATTTAATTTTTATCTGCTCGAAAAGACTATATTTGAAATTTCATAAAATGAGAAAGAGTAGCTATAAAACTGCCTAAGAAATTTGTGAGAATTTATTGGCAGTATTTTGTGAGAAATTGAACAATTTTATCCTCAGTGAAAAGAGTAACATTAAAATTTAAAAAGTGACAAAAATAGGAACACTAAAAGGTGTGCTCCCTTTATATATACTAGTATTTGAGAGAACACACTCATGAGTGTGCTTAAAAGAAGAAAAATGATAATATAAAATTGAAGAAGAACGTGGACAGTGTGGTTTAAATTGCGATAGTTATGACAAATTTTGTTGAATCATATTGATTAGTGGCGATTGTGTTTAACAATACTTACGATTTTATCCTTTGAAGTAAAGGCAATATGAAAGTTTAGAAGTGACAAAAAAGCTAAAATTGAATGTGGTGCTTGTAGTTTTGATGCACTCTTACATATTTCCAATTTTTTGTTTTCCAGTTCAACTTATATATGCTAGACTCTAAGTCCATTCATCTATGAGGGTGTTTTTTTAAGTTGAAGATCTCAACTAAATCAATGTTTTAAAGCCATTTCATATTTCTTTACTAAACAAATGCAAAATGACTGTGTTCAAAATTAAATTTATTGTAATTGGCCATTATGCACATATGCATCAGGATAAAAAGACTTTCAGTATTTTATTTAGGAACTAGGGATTTGCAAAACAAAATGCAATGTCGGTAATGTAAGACGTATATAAAAGTAATTGTCATTTAATATTTTTGAAAAATATATTACAATAACTTAAGGAACAATTTGGTTCAAATTTCTTAATCATTGTCACTGTGAATAAGGGATTGTCGAGGTAACAGATTAAACCAAAGTCACCCTCACTGCAAAAGATAAAAACACCACCTTCCAACTAGACAATTTACTTCTTTCTTTGTCCACCATGAAGTCCTAAATTTCCTTCTTTGCTCTACCATGAATGAATGGGACTCCTAGATATCTGTCTAAATTTGTTGTGAGAGGAATACCGTACCGTAGATCTCAACATCTCAGGTACCTCTAGTGCAGCGTTGGGAGAAATGTAGAACTTAGACTCCCTCGCATCAACATTTTAGCGTGATGCTTCTTCTAGGGTAGATAGCATGACTTTTGCTTGAATTTCAAAGGTTTCACCGAAAAAACTTACTCATCAGCCAAAAAGTCCTGTGAAAATTTTGGATCCCCGTAACTCAAATCGGTTGCCAAATTTTGTTAGTCACCAAATTTGAATTAAAAAAAAAAACTTTCCATACAAAAAAATTATAGAGATAAGGAGGAAGAGGAACCATGATGTAGGCCTCGTCTTAGAGAAAACACATTAGATTTATCACTATTAACTGCATTTTACATGTCATCACACATCTCATGATTAACTTAACTTAATTTTTCAAAAATGCGTTAGGAGTAGTGTACAACAATAACAATATATAAATCTTTATCTCAGTATGTGATATCGGCTATATGGATGAGGACTAGTTTCCGGTGGAAAATTTCCAATCAATCCGGTCATACAGTTTCTCAAGGTCTAACTTGGCTATCAGATCCCTTTCTCCCTTTCCACCTCTTATCGTTTATGTAATGTTGGCAAATCTCGAAGCTCAGCAGATGAAAACAAGATACTAGCATGCCCAGCATAAAAGATTGTTTGAATAGTTAATGAAAGAAACGAATGATTTTGAATTTATGTAGTATTATCATTTGATCTGTCTTTTTTTAATGAATACGTTGGTATTTGTAAATAATGCATAAATTAACGTTCAAATTCAATGGCACATTTAGAGAGAGAACTTCTCTAATGTTTCACCTCTCCAAATATTCCTAAGGGGAACCAACCCAATTTGATTGGGTTGGCCACCACAAAATAGAGTGGGAGGTCAAAAGTTTAAACCTTACTTCCCATTAAAAATTCAAATGGGTGCATAATGCACCCGTTTAGTTCGATGGTGGTTCAATTCCCATCAATTTTTTTGGGGGCTCAGTTGGGGTCCCTTCTCCTATAATATAAGTTAGAAATAGGATAGTATACTGTTGACTATTGACAAAAAAAAAAAAAAAAAATCCCTAAAGGGGTGTTTGGTTTAGGAGGTAAGGAGAGAAATTGATACCAATAGCAACAACACCCATTATTGATGTTTGAAAAGCAACTATCACTATCTTTTAATTGAAATGAAAGTAATTAATTGAAGTTTTTATGATTCCCTTTAAAATACTACTCTATCAAACTCATTAACCTTTTTAAGAGAATTGATGCTTATTCTATTATTAAACCAAACATGTTAGAAAGAATCATCAAAATCCATACTCATACTTGGATTAATGACATTCATGGTGATAGTGATTAGGGAATTTGAATCAAACTCCTACAAAATTCTTGTCTTTCCCCACTCTTTTTCTCCCATTTAAAACTCCCTCTCTAAATTTCATTTCCCCACTCACACTTAAAAACTCCTAACAAGACACAGTCTCTGTTCATTCTGTGCTCTCCCCAAAACTCTCCAATCTCCCTACCGAAATTCGAAACTAAATGGATAAAAGAATTTGGACCACTAAAACTTCTACAATACTAAAACAGATCATTGGGTACACGGAGGTTTAAAATGTTGATCAACTCCTTATAAATGCACAAATACACACACCCACACACCCACAAACATCCACATACTCCAAATACATTGTATCAAAGAGTATAAACCAAGAACAGAACATGGATAGGCAGCGAAGCACTAATTTACATTATACACAATATCAGAGTGGATCTTTGGAACCAAAACACTTGATCTTGAATCATAAGAAGTGACATATTTAAGGCTCCAATAATCTTACGAAAATTTCTGTGGGTAGTTACATCATATCCTGATCCGTATACCCATGGATAGAGTGCTCTGCTTACACAATCGAAGCTTTCCGCAAGCAATCACAGGTCAGTACAAAGATGTTTTAAATTATCTTGTCTATTGCTTCTCCAATGACAATCACTAATCTAAGGTAAGGGCCAGCAGGCTAAGAGAAGAAAAAAATCCGAGGGCAAAACAGAATGTACAATGATCAACACCAAAATTTCACAAATCCCATATCTGATAGACACCAGCCTACTCCCTTGAACTGAGAAATTCTGCTCCTCAAAAAACTAATCAGTGAAAAGACTAGCATGTTATGTACGAAACTACATTTAGAAAAACAAGCCGGCGTGTTGGGGAATGCAGCATGATGACCGGGCAGAAGCCAACAATTGCTGTTCTTAACTGAAGGCAAACCACCCCACATTAGATGATAGATGCGACCCCCTCCTTATCGTGTCCATCAGTGTCTCGAAACACAAGGTCAGAGATTGACCTCAAAAAATTCTGTAGGGAAGTCAAGAGTATCATTATTGATAAAAGTAGAATCAAAGCCCTCCTGGCATAATAACTTCAAAGCAATATGAACTCCGCATCCACCTATAAACTGAAAGCGCTGCACAATATCATCACTTGTTTTGTCACAACCAGACTGTCATTCTAACCATCACCACTAGAGCAGTCGAAAGCAGCTTTTTTTGCCTCAGCTGTCATGGGAGCTACCACAGCTTTGTGAATAGCTAAATCTGCTCTGTAGAGCAGTCTTTGGGCCCTTTGCCTCTTTAGTTTAGCCATGTTTAGTGCATGCTGAGCAACACCAGATGCATCACGCACTCGTGAATATCTGAACCATCCAAGTGCTCCATTGCATGCCTTTGGGATCCTTCATAAGTATGATGTTTTTGACTTGGCTACTCAAGTAATTCCATATTGCATCTGTGAGCACCATTTCTCATTCCTATTGTTCTCTGAGGATATTGAACCAATAGCGAACTACTTGGGGATGGAAAAGCCCCATTCTTTGGTTTATTCCTATGGTGTTTTGGATAGTGATTCCAATCCGGCACATCACTACTCAATGAGAAAAAGCCGTGGCCCCTTGAATTTCGTGGTGAAAATACCCTTGTTGAGGCCTGAAGCGATGGCGAGGAATCTAAAAATTCATAGCTGTTGCCTGAAAATATGCTTCTCTCCTCTCCAACAGCAAACCCATTCAATCTTCTTCCTGGAATGGTACAACATGAAAAATTATCATACCTTCTCCGACCAAAAAACAGGAATGAACACATTGTAACCAAAAATTAGTAGAATATTTTTTTTTTGGCCTACTTACAGATTTTAAGGAAAAAGTACGTACCAAAAGTATGAGAGCCCTCCTGATCCCCTGATAACAGCTTGTATGTGTCCTGAAACAAGAAACCTTCTCTGAGATCGGTGGTTGGAACCCCTCGTTGGGGACTTCAAGACCTCGGGGTTTTCGACAGAAAGCAAACATAAGTGGCCTCTCTTTTGCTAGGTTCTTTTCTTTGCATCCAACAGATGACACAGCTGTGGCCCTGGCCACAGCTTGCTCCCACTCTTTCACTTGATGCTGATGTCTTTCCCACAGAGGAGGCTGAAAAAACATGATGATTTGAGAGATCTCATCCACCACAATCAATCTTGCAATAATAAAGACTACAAAGAAAAACTTAAAACAGCTTGTATCAATTTAAAGAGAGGGGGAGACGGGGAGGGGATTTTGAAATGGTGAACATGTTTGTAAAACAGCAAAATCGAGGCGACATACAGTGCTCAATAGTACAAGCATCATTACAAACAGATAAATATAAAGTCCATCCATATCAACAACATTAATCGCAATATTTGACAAAATACCGAACCTAGTTGGAAACACGTAAAGCAACAGGGTGAATAGTTATTGCTTACAATTTCATAATGATAATAAGAACTTGCCTTGACATTTCAGAATTATTCACTAAATAACGAGTTGGGAAACTTTTCCTAAATAACTCTCATTATATATCCCGACACTACTAAAACTATCTTTTACGGAAACAACACAAACGGACTAAAAACTACTAAAACCATAGAGAAAAAAAAAACTACAAGAGGTCAGGTCATTAATCAGTATTATATATACATAAATGCATGCCACCAGAATGCAAGTTTTACATTAAAAGATGAGCAATCCACCTAAGATTGTGCCCTTCATATTGTATCTGAATAGCAATTCAGTAATTGCATCTTTAGAAAGATTTCTGCTTTGTGTGGTTTCCAATGTCAAGATTTCTTTTGTCCATGCGAAATGAAAAAGTTTGCTTTGACTTACTTTTGCCTCTAAATTAAACAAGGTGCACCAAGGGCTGCTTCTCTTGTAAGAAGGAAAAGGGTTCCATGACACTGATTACCAGATTTATTCATTGACAATAAGCTATGTACATAGCAAAATGGTTTAATACTTAAGAATACAAGGTTAGTGAGAATCAAGGCCCTAACCATACAGATGCGAACAGATATAATTCCAAGGCCCTTGATCAAATAAATTCACAATCGGCAGAAAACAAGCAGCAATAACACTTCACAGTATTCAATCAAGTAACTTAATTCACTAAGGGGCACTAATTAAATAGCCTCCATATGACATAAAATCAGAAGTTACATTTATTGTTTAAACACTGAAATCTTCTTGCACTTTTAGGATGTTGGTCAAGCTATCTGTTTTCAACTCAAAATGTACAAGGAAACCATAATTACTACTTAAGTGGAAGTATATATCCATTGACCGAGTAGATTTGGTCTTAGATAGAAAGAGTTCTTATCATGTCAATGGGCGCCCTTATGTAGCTTTTGGCTAAACAACTATGAGCATGGCTTCTGCCCTCTTTGTAAAACTTTTGCGAGACACATCAATCAAAAAAAGTCTGGTTCTTGGCCAAAATAATTTATAGTCGATTTACTATTGGGCGGACATGGTTCCCAACACAAACTGTGCAGAAATGAGTAGATTGGCCAGAAGATAACTGATTTTTTTATGCTTTGGTGTGTATAAAGTTTGTTCCTACAGTTATAATGAATAGACATTTATTACCCACTTCTTATCAGTTGCTAGTGCAAGGAAAGCAGCCTACCACATGGCAACGTTGTGTAGAAATCTATGATCCTGTTTATGAAGCTATCACAGACTTACCACTCAGAACATTTTCCACACCATTAAAAAAAATAATGTGTTTTATGCTATTGCTTCCTCTTCTTTCTTTCTTTATTTATTTTTGGCTCCTTTGGTTATAATTCATCATGCTATCATGAAAATAATATCATTTAAATTATATTTGGCTTTCCTTTTTATCAATAAGATTCCAAATCTATAATAAAATCAGATCCCATATACTACAACCTTGGTGTTAATAGACAATTCTACTTTTCAAAACATGTCATATCGAGAAATTCTCTTTATTACTAACTCCCACTCTAGAATTCACATTTTGTTTTTTCTTATCACAAAATGCATGATTTTTGTACTTTGAAATTCACATTTGGTTTTTCTTCTCAAAAAATGCATGATTTTTATTTTTCCTAAATGACTATACTCCTGTCAAACTTTCTTTCATACAAGATCACTAAGTGCAAATATACTATCAAGTCTTAGTTTTTCCAAGTTGTGTCAAACAATTCTATTCAATCATATCACCATCCATGTCATTCATTAGAATGAACCAATCACTATGAATTCAAAATAATGTGTATAATGTGCTGTTGTCATACATTTGGCCTAGCATTTTCAAAAATAAAAGGTAATTCAACAATTAGAATCCCCAACTATATATAGGAAAAGGAGGAAATACAAAGGTCAAGGTCATGTTCTCAATAACAAGTGAGAATAAAGGAAATAAAGATGGTTTTATAATGGAACTAAGCAAAAGTAATTCATTAGTTTCATATCTCCAATCCCAGCATCCCTGCCATATTTCTGCCCATGTTCCATCTATCGCAAGCAGAAAATCTCCGATCCTATAACTTAGTGTCATAATATATTTGGAAACCGTTTTCAAGTGCACACTTAAAACAACCACTCATATTAGCAAACAGGAGGAGTGTTCTTGCCAGGAATTGACTATCCAATCCCAGGGTGGGAAGACTAATATATAAAGGGAGGGAGGAAATAAGGAGGTCAAGGTCATGTTTTCAAGAACAAGTGAGAATAAAGCAAATAAAGATGCTTTTAAGATGGAACTAAATTTTGATATAAAATAACGGTAATCTAATCTACATTGTACTCAAGATAATAAGCAACTAAACATAAAAGAAGCACCACTAAATGGACACAATTTGATAAAAAAAATTTGGCTATTTCTAAGGGGGGGAGTCATAGTACCTGGAAATGGCGTATTAAGGGCATACCCTTCCTCTGCCTCTTCTACCGCCAATGCTCATAAATGCCTTTTGCTTATTCCAAGGAATCAATCCCAACCATAAGCTCTTCTAATTCAGAAACTGTGAATTGATCTCGCTATTGAGAATATGCGAACTTCTCAAGCATGTCTATTGTTTTCTCAAACAACTCAAATGATACCTCTATATGCTTATTCTCATTGGTGTATGAAGATTTACTATTTTTCAACATCCATTCCTCATCATCACTGTCCATGTCCTACAAGACACGTGAAGGATCCATTGCCATCTCAACATCACTTTCAAGGTTCAATGTCGCGGTCTCGGTCGCGGTCGCGGCGCGTATCGTTCCACATCGGACTCGGCGTCTCGGTCGCGGTCTCGGTGAGACGCACATTTTAAATCAATTTCTATTCTAAAAATTATAAATAATCATTCAAAATATAAAGAAAAGTATGCTACACAAAAATAACTAAAAAAATAAGTAAATAAAATCTCTAAAATGTGTCTATTTTATCGATATAAAAAAACAATCTACATCTTTAAAAATGAATCACATTAAACAAAATGCAAAGACTTGAAAAAATGTCTAATATTATTTTGAATGTTCACCTATCAATACCAAGTAGAATGACGATGCGGTTCAAAATCACTATCATTTTCCCCCGATGGATGGTAAAACAAATGTGGATCTGGAGCAGGTAACATATAAGAGCCATCTTGTGCATTCCTTGATTGTGAGGATTGACTTGGCATTCTATGATCATGATACGTGGGAATTGATTGATTGCCAGTGAATTTCGGAGCATAATGATAATATCCAAACCCTCGATAGTTAGCACTATCGTCAGTACGATTATAGCCAAAGCTATTAGATTCAAAAGAGGAGCTGTCATGATGTCTTTCAATTGTTTGTTCATAATATCTGCCACCATGACTACTAGTAGAACTATCAACTTGTCCAGTTCCATCAAATAGACCATATCGGCTATAATAACCCGTATCAATTCCGTATGATTGCTCGTAGCCATATTCCGATTGATTACTGCTCCAATCTTGACTAGAATCGTACTTAGAGTTCGGATATATACTCAAATTTTGCATATGCTCTTCAACTCCTCTATGTCTTTATGAGCCTGAAGGATAAGAGAAAGTATCTTGACTTGGAAACTCAGTTAATTTGTTGAGATATTCTCGTTGTGCTTCTATGCCTGGACGATAACCATGATCAGTGTCTTGAGTGGCATAATAATTATCTTGATCTCGAGCCTACGACGTACCTCCTGTTTGTTGGCTCTCTTGATCGTGACTTCCACTATATCTCAAAGAATTATCTTCTTCATTTCCATCACCACCATCATCACCATCATCATTGTCACTATCACTTTTATTAGACGAGGATGAAATAGCAACATGCCTACTCGTTTGTCCAACCTTACCTTTACCTTTATGCCTCTGAGATGATGATTGAATAAGATTTTTTTTGTTCCTCCTGGTAATAAATTGGGATAATGTATCACCGAAATCATCATCACTATCACGTCTATTGCCATCTTGACTTCTTTCTGATTCATGTTGGCGAATGCCTTCATCTAACCACTCGAGATTATCTTCAGATAAGGTAGGCTGATCACTTTCTCTTATCCATTCATCTAATATATCATCTTGATGAAAAATGTGATTCAAATCAATTGGGCTGTAGAAGTCATCAGTGTCCCTTTGATACATCATATTTTTCACCTTTAATCGCATATTATAATGCACAAAGACCAATTTATGCAATTTTTTAATTGCTAGACGATTGCGAAGCTTTGTATGAATCAAAGACCAAGTACTCCAATTTCTTTCGCAACCAGAGGATGTGCAAGTTTGACTTAATATTTTCACTGCAATCTTTCTCAGATGTGGAGCATCTTCACCGTAATTGAGCCACCATTCAGCTAAACAGACAAAATAATAATCAATTAGAATAATAATAATAATGATCTTAATATTATAAAAAATATTAACTTCATTCATATAACTTAAACTTAAGTATATATTGAGTTGAGCTCGAACCTGGTAAGGATTTCGACAATGCTCTTGTTGCAATAGAACTTCCAAATCCTCCTCTTTTCTCTGTGAAAATTTTGATCTACAAAAAATGACATATGCACATATATTAAAATTCTAGAATTTAGTAATGCATGTGATCACTAATACATATAAATAAAATAATCATAAATATACCTCATTTATTGCATCAACTTGTGCATCCAAATCTAGCTCCAACTTTGTAATGACTCTTTTCAACCCTTTACGAACTTCATCAGTGTTATACTCACATGTTCCAGAGTATTGCAGGGTCGGATTTAAAAAATATGCTAAATAAAATAAAATTATAAAATTAATTAAACAAGTGAATACATATATAATGCATATTTAAATTGCATATATTATTTTAAATTACCTGCTGCATGTAAATCACAATGTAATTGGTCGTACCATCTGTTGTCAATCACATCCCAAATACTCCTCCAATTTTTTACCGACTTTTTAATGGCCATTTTTGCCCTATCCATGGCCTCATAAATAATTGGCAAGGTCGGTTTATTGTCTTGATCAACGGTCTTTAAGACTTTGACCAAAGGCTCCATTATTGCACAGACAAATCTGACTTTATTCCAAAACCTTTCAGATAGTATCAATTCAGCCTACTTTAGCAGCTTCTCCTCTTCGTTTGGTTGTGTTATTGACATCTATCCATTCATCTGAGGTACACATTCTTTTCAATTCTAGACAATGCCGAATAAGACTTTCCAAAGAAATGAATTCAGTAGCGAATCTTGTGATGCCGGGACGTAACAATTCCCTTTTTCTTGTATATGTCTTCATCAAATTCACTACTTTATCACTGTTGTATATGAAACTAGTGATCCTCTTTGCCTGTGCAATAGTTTGCTTCACCTCATCCATTTTGCCAATATCTTCTAACATCAAGTCAATACAATGAGCAGCACAAGGTGACCAATATAGATGTTTTCTTTTTTGCATTAGTAATTTTCCAGCTGCTTTCATACTAGATTCATTATCTGTCACAATCTGTACAATATTTTCTTCTCATATAGACTCTACTACCTCATCCATTAATTTAAAAATATATTCTGCATTTTTTCTCACATTTAGTGCAATCAACTGATTTATGAAATAGCATATGCCTATCACAGTATACCATAAAATTTATTATTGGGTGCTTAGTGCGAGTACTCCAACCATCACACATAAGTGTGCAGCCAAAAGTTGAAAATTTACCATAGACATCTTCCAAATATTTATGAACCTCTTCAAATTCTTCATCTAAATATTCATTTCCAATTTGATAAGCTGAAGGGCCTTTAATTCCAGGACCAGCTTTGGCAATTTCATCAATCATTGATTGGTAGTACGGATTATCAGCTGCATGGAATGGTACAGCATTAAAATGAAAAAATTTTGAAATTGCCTTACCGACTCTCTTTATGTTTTCCCCCGCGAACATTGATTTGACTGATTTTTGTTTCGAAGGAAACTATATGCGAGTCAACTCCTCTGGTTATGATTTCATCTGCTTGTCTAACACTGAAATTACGTGACAAACCCCTTTTACTTCTAGCAGTTGCTTGCTCCGAAGTACTACCACCCATATATTCTGGAATAAAAGATGTTTAAAAAATAAATAAATAAATAAATAATAATTTCAATGTATTTTAATAAATTGATGCGATAACTTCTATAACATTTTAATTTACAAATAATACCTGGTATAGATATGGATGGTCGACTTCCAGATACTGAATGCCTTCGCTGCTCTTCAACAAATTGTAAGTATCGGCTCTCTCTCATTGCTCGCCTCATCTGCTTATCTTCCGATTCATCAATCTCATATACGTCTTCTTCCTCCTCGTTACCGTACATATTCTCCTCGTGCAAAGAGCTCAATATTTCTTCTTTTTTCTTCTTTAAGGAAGCTCTTTGAGCCTTACTCAGCTCTTAAATGCATTTTTATTACATTTATAACTTCTTTTGGAGCTTTTGGACAAGGTTCAACTTGTCCTGTAATATGACCGACATGCTCTTTCAATCTTGTGATACCGCCATGCATTACTTTTCCACAATAATTACATCTCACAATTTTTCTATTTCCACCTACAGGTGTACCATGTTCCCAACCAATGTCTTTACTTGCCATTTCACCTGTTACATACGTCATCATAAATGGTTAGTACTCAGTAATCTATTAAAAAGTTACTACAAGTAATAAGTTGGTATTTGACAAAAGAAAAGTAATTATTTAGATTATGTTAGTAATTTGCAAATCTTATTTATATATTAACTTGTTTGTATGATCATTAGTCCAATTTTTTAAAATATATTTTTACTAAGATTTAAACAATAATATATATATTATATATGTGTGTGTGTATGAGTGAGTGTATTACAATAATAATACATAAACAAATATAGAATATAATATATATATCATAACAATAATATATATACACATGAAAAATATATAAAAAAATAAAACATTATAAAAATAAAAAATAATAACATACACATATCAAGGATAATATATATAAACAGACACAAACGCGTGTATATATATGTGTGTGTGTGTATATTACAATAATAATACATATACAAATCTAGAATATAATATATATATCATAACAATAATATATATACAGATGACAAATATATAAAAGTAAAACATTATAAAAACAAAAAATAATAATATACACATATCAAGGATAATATATACACACATACAGAAATGCGTGTATACATATTTGCGTGTGTGTATTACAATAATAATACATGTACGAATCCAAAATATAATATATATATATATATCATAACAATAATATATATATACATATGAAAAATATATAAAAGTAAAACATTATAAAAACAAAAAAATAATAATATACACATGTCAAGGATAATATATACACAGACACAAACGCGTGTATATATATGTGCGTGTGTGTATTACAATAATAATACATATACGAATCTAGAATATAATATATATATATCATAATAATAATATATATACATATGAAAAACATATAAAAGTAAAACATTATAAAAACAAAAAATAATAATATACACATATCAAGGATAATATATACATAGACACAAATGCGTGTATATATATGTGCGTGTCTGTATTACAATAATAATACATATACGAATTTAGAATATAATATATATATCATAACAATAACATATATACATACAAAAAATATATAAAAAATAAAACATTATAAAAATAAAATACAATAATATACACATATCAAGGATAATATATACACACACACAAATGCGTGTATATATATGTGCGTGTGTGTGTATTACAATAATAATACATATACAAATCCAGAATATAATATATATATATCATAACAATAATATATATATGAAAAATATATAAAAAATAAAACATTATAAAAAATAATACACACACACATATATATTATGTGCGTTTGAATATAATATATATATCATAACAATAATATATATACATGTGAAAAAAATATAAAAAATAAAACATTATAAAAACAAAAAAAATACACACACACACATATATTACGTTTGTGTATGTATTTTACTCTGTGTGTGTATTACAATAATAATACATATATAAATTTAGACTATATTATATATATATCATAACAATAATATATATGCATACGAAAAATATAAAAAAAATAAAACATTATAAGAAACAAAAAACCGTATATAAGTAAAAGGAAAACTAACTTGAAATTTTGCTTGAGGGAGGCAAAATTGATTTCCAAAGAGCTACATGTGGGATGCTGTAAAATTTTGTAATTTGCAAGATAAGAAATTGAATATGTTTGGCCTGTGGGATATGGCCTTTATATAGGAGAAGATCTAAAGTAAATTACATAAAAAAAAATGGCTTTCCATTTGCACGGGTGTGCTAAAAAAATTAGAATCTGCGCACAGAACCAGACACTAAAAAAAAAAAAAAAAACCAACGCGCATTGTGCGTGGTCTTTTATTACTCATTAAGGACACCGCGCGCATCGCGCGCGGTGCTTTTATTATTGAAAAAGGACACCGCGCGCATTGCACGCGGTCCTTTTATTATTAAAAAAAAAAAGGCACCTCGCGCTTACAACCCAAAAAAAAGAAGCCATCATCTTCTCTCTTCTCCTCTTCTCCACTCGGACCAAGTCAACCAAAATCAGAGAGACCGCTGCCGCCTCCAGCCGCCGGATCACTTCCTCCCGCCAGTGAACATCACAACCACCGAAACATTACTCAACTTCAACAACCATCCCATCGAAATCCAAACCAAAATCCAGCAACAATAAACACTAAAAAAGCCCCCCAAATCAGCCGCCTGCACCACCGGTGGATGGTCCCCAACGCCGGAAATCAGTCGCTTCCGAATCGGTGAGTAATTTATCTGTCTTATTGCTTTGGATTATGGCAAATATATGGTGGTCCGGATTGACTCGGCCGATCCGGTTCCGAATCGGCCGATTTGCACCGATTCGGATCCAACTCGGTCCGAGTTCACCGAGATCGATCGATTTCTCGGCGAGTCTACCGTCTCCGAGTGGTATCGGAACGGTATGGGACCGCCAAGCTCCGATCCGGTTCTGACTCGGCCGAGTCGTCGCCGACTCGGCCGAGTCTTTGAACCATGCTTTCAACCTGCCTGAAGTACTTTAAAGAATTGCGAGTAGATAGGGCATCAGCAATATAATCATCAGTTTCTTCTATCAAGCGAACTGCAGGGATACGGATGTTTTTCACTGAAGCTGCACAAATATTACGATTGTGGCACTCTTCAGGCATCTCCTTGAAAATAGTTCACTGGCTTCTGTCAAAGAACTCTAATACCCAATCCATTCCACCTTTCCACATCATGGCATGCGTGAAGCGATTTGTTGACCCAGGCTGCAAAATATGATTAACTTTATAAAAATATTTTGTAACCCTAGAAATTTTAACAGCTAGTCTCTGTTCATTTTGATCTGTAAGTTCCAAAATAACACATGCCCCACATTCTGTCCATCCTTTGTCCCTATGGGTAACTAAAATATTTGCCTCACAAGAAAACAATTTTGGGTTTTTCTGAGAATTTCTCAAACCATCAGATATCCTTTTCTCACTAGATTTCTGAATTCGCTTGTAAGAAAAAGCTCTCTGGTTCTGGCTTTTCAGTTTTGAACTAGGATCATAACCCCCTGGAGGCAAAGTGTACTACACATGAGTCTGAGGTTTCTTAGGCCCATTGCCAAAACCATTGCTTATGAAGTTTGACTTCCTATGATGCCATACAGGAACAACATCCCTAAAGGGAGAAGAGTTCGAGCCATTCCTTTCATGATGTAATAAACTTCTAAGACCAATTGAGCAGGGGCTCTGGGAAACATTATCATTCGTATTCCCAGCCAAATCAGAAACTTGTCAGGAAATATTTTTTTCCTGATCCAAAGGTTTATCATTTTGATCAAAAGATGGAAGTTCAATACTCAAGCCACCCAAATTAGAATAGCTTCTTGTATTTGACAAGCCTGAAGGTGTGATAGTTCTGGAAACAATCTGCTCTGACTCTTAATTGTGGGGCACATATTTGTTAGGCATGACAACTTTATCCATTGCACACATTTCAAAATTTGCGGAATGGGAAAAACTCACATTATTGTCTGGTTTTTTAGGGTCGGGATGTTGATCTAATTTCCTTTTGCCTTTATCAGCCACCTCAGAGCCCGCATTTCTTCCTGAACAAGAATCATCAGAACACAATAATAAAGTACCAATGTCTTCCAAAGAAGGTTGCTTCTCATTCCTAGAAATTTTACTCGTTACATTTACTGGGCAAGAACCAACTCCCGGATGGTGTAAAGAAATTTGATGGATGTCAGCTTCTGAATCTCCAAAAGCAGATGGTAAACTGTTATCCTGAAAGCTGATGCAGGAAAATTACATTCCATAAGCAGCCTCAGATGCAGACTAAGAAAAAAAGTCGGAGCAGCAGTGAATGAAAGAGCAAATGCAGGAATCCTCCCTAGCTTCATTGTAGAATTAACAGCAAACTGACTCATCCTTTTACTAGAAGATTCTCTTGAAACACCCACAGGTAAAATGCTCTGCACTAACCTCTTCTGTAAATAAAATAGTTCACAATCAATAAGCACACAGGATTGCAAATATCGGAAATACAATTGATCTAATTAGATAGTCCAACTGCAATCTTGTTCCACATACTTATAGTCTGGGAAAAATCATCCAAGACTCAAAAATATACATCTAGGACAGGTCTGTCCCAACCACCCCCATCCCAACCTAACCCACCCCATCCCCACCCTCTCTTAATATTTGGTTTCATGTTCTAGAAAAGGAAAAAGTATGATAGTTTTGTGCCATCTAATCTGATCCACTGCACAAAAAGAAGGATGCAATACACAGAGAGATAGGTGCCAAAAACTTGAAGGAATTAAAAGGAAAATCAATCAGAACTCAGAGAAAACTCTAAACAGCATACTTAAATTATCCCAAAGATAACATGAACGAAATGTGACACAAGAATAGTTGAAGAGTACACCTTTACTGTAAAAAATCCTGCATCAACATATGGAGAATGTAATTGATAGCTTCCAGCTTCAAGTGCCTTAATGTTATCGTAAGTGCATTCAGAGATAGGTAGCTGCATGAGCAAACAATAATGATGGAGCATAGAATCCAGGTAGAGCCACTTTGATTGTTTCAGTTTCGAGAAGCTGTAGAATGCAAACTCTAGTTGTTTTCTAAGATCTTGAGTACTAAAAAATTTAAACCGTATTGAGGTTACTGGCAATTGCATGTCAAACGACTTCCATTCTTCAGACGATTGATCAAAAACTGTAAGGATAAGTGAGAATAACTTCAGAGGGAGCTTCAGGGAGCCTTCGAACAGAAGCAACCTCAGTCCAATCGTGTTGTCGACGAAAAGCATCTCTAAAGCAACCTCAGGCCATGTAGTCATGATAGCACCACAATGGGATAGCACTAAAGCATGAGAGAACCCAAAACGATTTGCTAGAAATGAGCAATCCAGAAATTGCAAGACTGGTAAGCACGCATCCAACCTGAATCTAACAAATTCTCCAAATGGAACTCTCAATCTGAGCATGCCTTGATCATCAATAAACCAGAACAGCCTGTCAGTTTCTGAGCATCCAAGATTTCTATTATACCGTTTCAACGAGTGCAAACTGTCTGCAATAGTGCCATGATAAGCAAAATTCCAGTGTGGAGTTTGTGACAGCCCCACCTTACCCTAAGGCGTACCAAAGGGTTCAGCAAACTGCCTGCCTAACTCTCGTCAGGACTAGGGTCACGCACACACTAGATTTTATGAAACAATTGATATTTAAAAAAAACTCGTAAATACATTCATATGATTCAAATTTAAGAGTAAAGGTACCAGTTAAGTAGATTATATTATAAACACCTAACTCATATAGTAATATTTCAAACATCCTTTTACTAACAAAATCCTACCAAGAACTATTCTTGAATCCTCACCACCGGCCTTAATAGTAGGAGCCTGTTTAAGGAGAACAAATAAAAGAGATGAGTTATAATAGCCCAGTGAGATCCTACACATGCAAACACACAGGCAGACAAATTGGAAATTAAATACATAACAATGCCATAAAACAGTATAAGAACAAGTTAAGAAAACAGTTGATCAAATAAAGAAGGATACATCTCAACCACAAGAGCAAGCTCAACTGCGGGAGTATCAAGTATATAATCATGTGGTAATAGTGTTCGGACCAATAAAGAAAACTAATTCCTTTCCAATTATCAGTTAAATATCAGATAACAGTACCTCAAATCACTCATACACCTTTACCTCCTCAATACCTCCACTCCAGAGAGAAATCTCAACCTTGGAGGAAAAATAGTTTATTCAATCCAGAGTTGGCCTCTTTGAGGAATCTCAACTCAAAGGAGAGAACACAAACCCCAACGCTCAATGCCTTATATCCTCCTAACCAGTATGACCATCCGTGGTGTAACTGGTGAAGTATAACCACGGAAGCCTAGTCCGAAGGCTCAGTTCAGTTGAAAATTCACAAATAAATATATTCACATTTAATAGAAGTTGTGCATGTAACAAATTGCGAGATAAATGTGATAAAGTACGCATCTTACTCATATAGTACATTGTAGTACCTAACAAGTATCAGACATAAAAGTGGAACTAATACTTAAACATGCATCAAGCGTACAAGGAAACACTCACCTCAAAAATTTAAGAAAGTGCCTCGTAAAATGTGCGAGGTTCAAACTCGGATCTTGAAATTCAAAAGTAGCCTAATTAACTTACTGAATTTTCTTTTAAAAGAATTTTATAAAATATACCCAAATGTAACTAAGGTTTTAAAATAAATATAAATTGGTTGTAAGGAAAATTCAAGAAGTTGTAATGAAGAATTCCAGGTAAAATCCTAAATCAACTAATAAAGAAATTTAAGAAATTCTCTTTTTTTTTAAGTAATTTGGTTCTAAGTGGTGAATAATTCATTAAGTGTCAAAATTAAGGTTAATTTCAAAAAGAATGATTAATACTGGAAATTTGTTACTAATTCCACTTTATTTACTATTATAATTGTAAAACTTTAATAATTCGCTATAAATTCCAAACCAAAAGAAAATACTGCTAAATTCTATGAACTTAAGAGGTAGTTTAAATAAATATTGATTAGGGTTCAAGGTTTTTGGTGTAAGAAGAAATTTTGCCCAAAATAGTTAATTTGTAGATAAATTAGCTTTTAAATCCCAAGAAAGATTTATTGGTAACAGTCAAGTATAATTTAATAACTTAGCAAAATTAATGTAAGTTAAAATGAGAAAACTTTGAAATATCCTATGCTTAGGTAAATTAATGATTTTAAACTAATTAATATCAAATTAATGATATTTAATTAAACTAAGACTACTTAAATAATAAATTAAGGTTGTTTGGTGTAAAACATACCAGAACTGAGTGTAAGGTTAAACTAGTCAAAATTTTCACTTACACATTTAATAAAAGTCAAGCTTCTAACTAGTTTAAATCTTTAAAAATTTATAAGAGTTTCTTTCTAAAATTGATTAACAAGGTTCCAAAATCGTTGCACAACATTTTCCTAAAAACCGATTAAGTAGATTAAGTTTAAAGTGCTCAATATTTGGTGCCACTTCAACCAGTTTACAAGCTGAAATTTTTAGCAATTTATGTCATCAAAACTTGGCCAAAACAAGGTTAATATAGCTGAAAATATTAGGTTATCAAAGCTGGAATTTTGTAAACTAGTAAAGCTGAAATTTGTTCAAGATTTTGGAACAAGGAAATGCCGGTCAGCAAGCTAAATTTGCAGTAACTTTAGCCTACTAAACGGCCTTAAATGCTGAAATTTTTCCAGAATTTTCCTCTAACAAGGCTAACCAACATGTCTTCTAACTATAGTCAACATTTCAGTCATGAATTCTAAGATTTTTCACTCAAATAAAGTATCAATTCTTATACAAGTCAACACTAATCAAGTAGGTCATAACATAGTTAATCTACTATCAAGAAAATGATCAAAATAAGGGAAACATCATAATCATGAGCATAAATATTCATATGTATAACAAGAGAACAAGATATAACCATAAATTTTAAGTACTTAATGAAATCATATAGAAAATATAAGAAATCTTCTATTGAAACTTGAAAGAACTTGAAGTTTCTTGATGAATATACCTCAAAATAGGTAGCTTTTTAGTTGAAGAAGAGTGAATGGTTAGTCCCTTAAGAACCTTGAACGTTGAGTAAAAACTTGAGCTTGAACTTGGAGAGAATTTGATGAAATTTGAGGGGATTTCTTTTCTAATTAGGTTAAGCTTTTGGGAAAGATTAAGTTATTCTTTTAAGTGTTTAAAATAATTGAAATTGAATAGTGTTTCTTGGCTTATGGTGGCTGGCCAAGAGAAGAAAAGTGCAAGGAAAATTGGGCCAAAAATTTGAAAAGAATTGGTAAAAGTAAAAGCAAAAGGTCACGTGGCCATTCTTGGTACAAGGTGGCATTAATCTCCTAAATAGCTAAATGATAGGTGGCATAAATTTCCTAAATATCTAATTTTGGTTGGTAACATTTAATTGGTGGAATTTCCTATGATTATCCTCAAATATGTATTTATAATAAATCAAGAAATCAAATTGTAAAGGAAAATTATATAATAACAACTAAGAAAACTTTACAATTGACATTCATAACATAGAAACTAAGTGGTTTAAAACTTCTAAGGTTTTACAGAGTTCTTCGTGCTTTATCATTTTTCCATACAGGAGACAATCCTCCATTGTTCTTGCACAAGTGCCTTCTAACATAAACAACACATGGGCTACCTTTGGAGCTACTAGGACTTCCCAACAAAGAATTCTCGACCCTTTGACGATTAGTAAATTTGTCTAGCAATGTACAATCAGAATTAGATTTACTTCCATCTCCCACCAAGGATCCCATATCCGTATCAGTATCATCAATTTTGACAGACAGAACAGGTTGCACCACAGAAGGAGGTAACTTCAACCTTTTCTGCCTTTTCAAATGACTAGAAGGAGAAGATTTCACTCTACGAGAATATCGAGTCAACCAAGATATGATAGGTTTTGAATCCAAATAGTTTTTGTGAAAGCTGTCATCATCTTCACTATTTGTTTTTCTTCTATGTGCATATTTATCAGTCAGAGAAGTATCTCTCCCCTCAGCTTTGCCAGGAACCTCGCTGGGAAGCAGCAAAAGCTTGAATTTCTCATTGTGAATATCAATTCACTCCTCATCCCAATCATCATACTTGACATGATGAAGCTTTCTTTTAGGGTTATAATCATTCACATGCCCATAATACCAACTTTCATCCAATGGCCAGTAAACCTTGATCCTCTGGTTCAAAAACCAAAATGTGTCCAAATTGCTAGTAACTATTTCGTAGAAATGACGGTGTTTCCTCGAGATGCCATTCACCTTGAGCTATTTTCTAGGTCTAAGCACTCTGCTAGCATTTTTGGATTTCAAGCCAGCTGAGTAGTCTGCTCTTATGCTAACATAATCCTGACCAGAAGATTGCAAAAAAGAGACAGCATTGTCTGATGGACTCCCAGAAGATCTACTTCTGGAAGTAAAACCGGTGCACCTTGGATCAAATCTAAAGGAAAGCATCCTTGCAGCATTCTGCTCAAGTTTCTCCTCATCATCATCGTCATCTTGGAAGTCATAAAAAACACTGCTTAAATTATCCACTGAAGGCTCAACATTCTTCTGAGCAATTTCGCTACCTACTGCCAAACTCTTGCTCTTTCTGTGATTGCTCCGACATTTTTTGGAAGACGTTTCAATATTATTCACAACAACACGGTCACCTTTCTCTTTAGCATGCTGAGTTGAAGTTGATCTACCATTCATGCTATCCTTCACTTTGTCAACATTCCTCTTCTGCTTTACTTTGGAGCCACCAGTATTACTTCCAAAGCAACTTAGTAACTTAGCAATCCTATCACTAGAGCCTACCTCACCACCGAATGACCTAGTAGACTCCACTTTCCTGGGCTCTCCATTTAACTTGCCAACCATATCAACAGAACCACTTGACCCTAATATCTTAGCTGGCCCATTACCTTCAAACCTCTTCTGCCCAACAGAACCCCGAGGACGCTTTGGGATATGAATAACATTACCCAAGCCACCTAAACTAATAGAAAGCCCATTGAATCCGTTTTTCTATTTCAAACCAGAAATGATCACCCAGAATCAACTGAAACCGACCCTAATTGTGCATCTTTCACGCGCCCCTCACTTAAATTCTTCCTACTCTTTTTCACCATAGGGTCAAGGCTATCCAAAGCCACTGCTTTTACAAACTTTCTTTTCTTCTTCTTTTTCTCCTTCTTATTGCCATCCTTATCGTCATTCCCATTATGGACAGGTAATTTGGCCTTCTTAGAAATGCCCTCTTTCGAAACCCTAGATTTATATATACTCTAGATATCCAAAGATTTGATTCTCTGGGAATTCTCACCACCACCACCAATAGAAATCTTTTCTATGCTATCTTCCATTAACAATCCCTCAATCCGCACTCCTACACATAAAACCCCCAATTTTCATATCCATCACATTCGCTCTCAATTTTCCAGATCTGCCACATTAAAAAAAACCAAAGAGAACCCACATTTCAACAACAAATAAAATCCTCAAATAGAGAAAATGTGCCAATTTATCCAATCTATCAAAATACAATCAAATTATAATCCAAATATCAAATCATTTCTCAAATTAACCGATCATATTATCCTTAAAAGAAAAACCCCAAAAAAACATTAATTCAGGAAACCTATCGTATCTGACCTCGATTCTATCGAAATAAACGACGAGAGAAGAAATGAGATCGAGCATATGAAGGCGGAAGGCAAGCTTTCTAGAGTTCGAATTGGAGAATTTGAGAGAAAAGTTCGATTTGAAACCCTAAAATTGATTTTTGAACAATTTTTGGATACAATTTTTTTTCAAATTTTTGCTTTTTTCTATAGATAGAAAGTGAGAGAAAGAGAGAGAGAAAGACTTGGGTAGTACAGTTTGTTTGGGGCCACGGGACTTCAGGGTTCTTTTATTAATTTGATCCAAAAAAATAAAAAATACCTGAAATTCATGACGACGTGGGAGGATACTATCCGTTATATTATCGTCAGGATCGCTATGTGGTTGTTGGCGTACTAACAGAGAGTAAAGATCGAGTAATTTACGAAAAAAATAGACGGACTAGATTAAGAGTTGTATAAATAAACGACTGAAATTAGAAGAGAGTTTCAGAGTCGTTCGGTGTTTAATCCACTGTGTAATTCAGATCTTTTTTGTGAAAAAAGATTAATTTCATTTTTCCCATTTTTAGGCCTATATATGGCCTGAGAATTGGTTATATTTACTTAAATGCCACGAGGTTTTCAAAATGGGGGGAGGAGATGACGCGCCACAGAGGATAGCCAAGAAATATCTGCATGAGTATGGAAGATTTTGTACTCGTAGTTCTAGGCTAACACGAGAACGATTTCTTTGTAATTCTGTATAGATGTTGACTGAATTGAGCGAGTAGCATTGATTTCTGTACTCGCTCGTGCGTGAAGTTCATCGACTCTTGTGCTATGATAATGACGTAGTCAATAGGACGATGAGTCGATAAAGATAAGGTGTTAGAGCATCCACAATGGGGTATAATGAAAGGTGTAATACCCTCCATTACACCCATATATTAAACCCACTACCATTGTGAGAGTTTCATTCATATTATACATATCATATCCACTACAAATATAATGAAAGTAGAAAAGGTGAAGAGTGGGTCTCCCACTCCATCATTTATCCAATTCTATTTATTTCTCTTACTATATTTATTTTCTTCAATCTCCTACTCATCACTTCTTCTACTGCATCATTTCTTCTACTCCACCTTATCGTCTTCAATCTCTTATCCAATCTTCTAAAGTCCCAATATTTTTTCATTATGGATGAGGATTTTAATAGTTTTAAAAAAATTTATAGAATATTCATCCTCTACACAAAATCAAAACCACCAAAATTACCCAAATTATTTTTGAGGTTTAGGGAAAAAATATATTATTGAAAGCAAAAAATTAATAATAATATTTTTTAAAAAATAAAAAAATTAGAAAGTGTGTACTTCAATTAAAGCCCATAAATTATTTTCAAAAATAATGAAATTATTTTTTAACAAAATTTTATTTATTTATGGGATATATATTGTGAATTATTAAAGTAAATATGCAATTGTAGGTCCATGTTATTATACTGTACAGGATATAATCCATTGATGACTAATGGTATAATGAAAGAGGGTTTAGTGAATTTATGATGTAGCATATGGATTACACTCTAAAGAGTATAATCCATTGTGGATGCCCTTATGACTAGTGAAAGATTTCTATGGCGAGACCCAATGAAAATCTTCCATGTGGAAATTGATTTTGGAATTATTTTTTATTTCTTTTGTTTCTCATCTTCCATTTAGATTTTCAATTACATATTGTGCTTTTATGTTTGTATACGCTAGTTACTGTGGCACTACACTTAAATTATATTTTTATGAACTTAAAGATTAAATTATATCAGTTATATTGGTTCATGAAATTAAAATAATTATACATATTTTTTGGTTAAAAGAGCACTTCAAAGCTATCAAACTATAATTCTCTGAATTAGATAGATAATTATCTAATCAATTAATAACTTGTACATATTTTTTTTCTTTTCCTTTGAAGTTACTACTGCGGAAAGTTATAACATAAAAATAGAAACTTTTTTATGAAAGAATGATAATAAAACTGGATAGAGTGATTATTATATCAAATCTTGCCCTCTCAAGTGGTAAAGTTTGACACGTGTCGATTTAAAAACACATAAATTTTTTGAGATAAAACAAATGTATAGAACTTAATTTCAAAAAATTAAGCTTAAGATTATGTTAGATGATTTTTTTTTCAAATTCGATGTTAATAAGTAGTTAATTATTTATTTATTACTTTAACATCCATGGTAGTTGCATTTTAAACTATAAAAAAATAAAAATAAAAATAAAACGTGAAAGAAAGATACCACAGGACAAAAGAGTGTTCACCCTTAAATAAATCACTTGAGCACATGTATTCTTCGTCCACTTGCTCATAATGGCAAAGATTTCACAAACTCAGGTCGTTTGAGAATTAATAATCTCGATGGCTAGGGGGAGTATGGTTGAATCGAATGTAGTATTCTTTTTAACTTGCTTCCTTTTATAGTAGTAATGCATGCATCGACATAATGGTCATGCACTTGCCACTTAAATTGTAGGCTTTTGTCTCGAATATGCAATTAATTTGCTTGCCATTGAAGTCTGCAACACAGAAAAGTTGTTGATGTCCAATTTTGAATTCTAGAATTTTGATGGTCGTCTTGTTTGTCCAGTAATCGCCAACTTAAAGAGCATTTAAGCTTCGATTCGATTGGGGGAGGAGAAAACAATTTTTAAACCTTACAAAATTGGACAAAGAAGTTTGTTTTCTTTTTTGTTTTTCTTCTTTCTTCGATTTGAAAAGTCTTATTGGCCTAAATTACACACTTTGATTTAATAACAAGATTATAAGTATGATTGTCAGTGTAATCATTCTAATTTACGATTGGCCTTTTTATGTTGAAAAGTGATCGCAGATTCTTTTCATTATGGATTAGATCTTTTTATTTACGCTTGGCCCAATCATGAAGTCAATCAAATTGATGATTGATAAATTAGATCACGAGGGATTGAAACCCCTGCACGCTATCCATAATAACATGAGGATGACAGATTCTTGGATGTGGATTTAATATCAAATGACATATGTCAATTGCCGCTCGAAAAAATATCAAAATATACAACCACAATAAATGTTTACATGCCGTTATCAAATCCATTGATTAGTGTTTTGAACGCCACCTTGATTGCGTTTAAATTGATATTGTGGGCGCTTTATTCACAAAATCTGTTTTGGGAATGTGCAACATGAGTTTTGATTTGTCAAACTTTTCATCATCAAATGAGGGCTAATGTGATTTCTAGTTTGTTTCATGATCAATTGCTTTCTACATTTCACTTTTGTGATTTGAAAACGAAGTTTTTTTTTTTTTTTTGGACATTTTGTCAATTTTGTTTGGGATTCATAATAATAAGTACGTTTAAATTAATTAGTAAATAACAAAACGAATAACTCTATCAATCTTCTAATAAAAGCTGGCTTTGAGTATGGTGGACTAGAATTGATGGAACAAACCTTGCTGGAAAAAACCTGATAGAGGCTTCAAATCTGTGTCTCAAAAAGTGCATCTGTTCCTCCATCCCATCCTTATACAACTGTCATGTGTATTAATTTATGGTATTTTTAAAAAATTCACAAACTAAGGGGATGTTTGATTTAGGAAAATCATGGAAGGAAATAGGTATCAATAATAATGACACCCATTATTAATGTTTGAAAAACAACTATCACTATCCTTCCATCAGAATAAAAGTGATTAACTGAAATCTCTATAATTCTCTTCAAAATACAATTTTATCACACTCATTAACCCTTTTGAGGGGAATGATACTCATTCTATTATTAAACTAAATATGATGGAAAGAATCATTAGAACCCATGCTCATAGTAGGATTCATGATATTCATAATAGTAGTGATTAAGAAATTTGAACCAAACGACTCTTAAGGTTATTTTGGTAAGTACATATATAATAAGCGTGACAATTGTATAAGAGCGGGATGGAGGGACAACAGTACATTTTGAGACAGAATATTTGAAATGGATGAAGAAAAGTTGAAATTATTGAATGCATGGAATTTTGGTAAATTTTATATTTTAAAACAGTGATTATGATATCATAGCTAGATCCATGGAATGCAGTAGGTTTTATATTTTTAAATAGTGATTAAAATAGTACATAATTGGAATATTCTTGTCACACCCCGTGCTCCGATGTAACACGCCACGTATTTGACTCATCCAATACGCAAGATCATAAAAGTATTCAAAGAAATTCTAAATCCCAAATAACATAAACTTTAAAAATACACCAATTCATTACAAATAATCTTCCAATGATAAAATTTAACATCCATCAAAGTAGTCAAATTCTCTTAGGTAAAAATAAAAACATAAGACATAAAATAAAATTATTGTCATTGGCCTATCAACTAAATAATCCTTAAATAAATTAAATTCTTCTATGATAAGCCAAATGAGCCACTTGTCTACCTCGAACTATAGACACCTAAAAAAATGAATAATATAAATGGAATGAGCAACCAACTTGCTCAATAAGCAATTTCACCCATTTCTCACCAGTTTGAGCAGTTACATATTATACATATACATAGTACATGCACTCAATCCATAACACAATATTCATATTCACACATAATTATACATAATATATGTCAAGGTTGTGGCATATTCAAGCGAAACATATCCATACATACACGTCCATACATGAATAAGCTCAGATTTATCAATGCAGGAACCAGTGATACTAGATATCTAGCCTAACTTTTTCCCAGTTAGAAGGGTCATAAGTGTACATACATGTCCTGAATACTCACCGTCAGGGAAGTAGAGGAGAACTAGCTCTCTCTGGTGTACAAAGAATAATTAGAGCCAAAACATAAATGCCATACATTCACACATCACACACAAGCATGCATATACATATATATAGTCAAGGTGCCACAAATATACGAAGAATTATCG
Organism: Mitragyna speciosa; assembly: GCA_024721245.1. Classification (NCBI taxonomy): domain Eukaryota; kingdom Viridiplantae; phylum Streptophyta; class Magnoliopsida; order Gentianales; family Rubiaceae; genus Mitragyna; species Mitragyna speciosa. The sequence continues at coordinate 5,988,335 of CM045557.1, forward strand.
CACATATAACCTACCCAAGATGAGTTTCATACTATAAAAATATTTACAAAAAAAAATTAATATTCGTATACAATGAAGTTTTCAAAACATGAGAAAGGTTAATAATCACTTACCATAAAGTCCAATACCAATCGAACTAGCTCAAATAACCTTGATCTAAGAAATAATCACCACTTATTGACCAACAAAAGAAAATACAATTCGTTTAATAACTAAATTACTAAAATACTAAAAAGTCTTAAAATGATTGTGAAAAGAATTTTATAATTCCTAATTTAATAGTAGAACCTATTGTGACCCCAAAATGGCAGATTCAAAAACACCCAAAATAAATAATCTGCAAATTCTAAAACAAGGCAACACCCTGCATTTCCGTGACCCACAATTAATTTATAGTTTCACTATCCAAACAATGATCCTGCAAATTCCAAAACCAAACAAAACGACACCTTCTGCAATAGTCCAGGATGGATTGACAATTTCTCACCGATCTATAGTAACGAAAAAAAATCCACGTTACCTAGTTTTGCTTAGCTCTACCACTGTTATTATTTTTCTTTCTTTTTGCCCACCTTGGGTCCACAAACTCTCTAGAACATAAGAAGTCAAAAGACTTCCAATTGCATACAAAGCCGTGGCCATCTTTGACAATCCAAGCTTAGACATATATATATATATATATATATATATATATATATACACATTTTTTTTCTTTGGGATATTTGTCAAATTAGTTTCTCACATTATCACAAAATACTTTTTTAGTCCCTAACATTTAAAATCAGTCAAATTAGTCCCTAATATATCAAAAGTATATTCCGATTAGTCCCAGTGATCATTTTTGCCCGGCAACAATAGGGACCAATTTGGCCAATTTTCCTCTGGAAACTAAGCAAAAATGATTACTAGGACCAATCGAAATACACTTTTGATATGTTAGGGACTGATTTGGCTGATTTTAAATGTTAGGGGCTAAAAAAGTTTTTTTATGATAATGTTAGGGGCTAAAAAAGTTTTTTATGATAATGTGAGGGACCAATTTGACAAATACCCCTTTTTCTTTTTAGCAAACAAAGGGCCAAACTAATATAAGAATCCATGTGCAACAAATCACTATTTTAATTAGGATGTGGCCTTGTCAATTTCGTTTGCCTGCAAAAGACGATAGCCATCTGAAGATTTGTTCTACTCCAATTTCTTCCAAAACAATGCCGTGTGAATAAAAAAGCTACGGCAATTTTTCTTTTGTATAACAATAATTAGGCTTATAAAATTTCAACAACTCAAAATCCCAATTTCCTACAATCTAACTAATAAACCTAATTCTAAGCATAATAAAACTATAAAATTCAAAACCAATCTAACATTGCTCGTAATAGGAATCAAAGGAACGGCCTTGGGTCTTCGAATCTGCAAAATCTTCAGCCACCTCTTGCCCTTGTTCTTGGAGACAAAAAGAGAGTCAGATAAGGTCAAAATAAAAACAACATCGTTACTTTCTGAAGAAAAAAAGAAAAGAAATGATTCCCTTTTTATTTTATTTTAATATCATTACTATTTCTATTATTATAACTATCTACTACTAGTATTATTATATTATTACTATTATTGTAGTTGAGCCCCTTAATCCTATCTAAATTTCACAAAAGCCCAAAAGTAGATCTTCCAAAAATTTGCAATTAAACCCAAACCTGGGTATGGGTATTTCAGTTCTAACTTCCCTTAATAGACTTCTAAGTTTTCCAATTTTGTAATTGTTAGTAGGGATTGCCATATTTTTTTGGTAGAATTTGCAAATTATGATCCTAATTTAAGGCACGAAGTATTGTTGTAGCATATTTGTCTTTGGTAGGGTTTATATTTTAAATAAGGATTATCACAATTCAATAATGAACTTTTGTTTAAACAATGATTCCCATATTATATAATTGTAATAATAGCGATAAATATATAAAGAATAATTTATAAATTAGAAAGAAAATGTTACAATCTCTTCCAGAGACTCCTTCAATTCTATTCTTTAAACTTTGATTCGAGGGCTTCAAGCTTCAAATTTTGACTCGAGGGCTCGATCGCTTCAAACTTCAAACTTCAAACTTTGTGTAGACACCAAATTTTGACACACCTTTTGTAAAATATGTGTGTTACTTTATTTTAGGGGGTATTTTTCATTTTTTTGGGGGTCGAGTACAATTTTCGCGTATTATGTCTAAATCGTCACATCAGGGGCATAATGGTAATTTCACTATGTAAATATTATTCTATTTTGTTTTATTTTCTAAATACATAATTTTTATTATTTTATCATTTATTAATGATTTTAATGATTTTTGGAAGTCATTTATTGTTAATTTAAAATTTTAGTATTTTACACTTAATGGCACGTTTTCCAATGCACTTATTTTTTACAAGAATTTTTTAGTGAAAAAATTTTATATGTGTATTTTGTATATTCATAAATTTTCTTTCAAAATTACATAATTTTTTGAGGTCATTTAAGTATTTATTTAATTTTGTCTTTTGTGTTTGTTAAGGGCACGTTACCCAAGAATGCATATATGTTAAAAAAAAAAATTTTGAGTGAAAATTTTAATATACCTATTTTGTGTGATAATATATTTTTTGTAAAAAATTTCATGATTTTTAATGGTCATTTAGTATTTTTTTTTTCACAATTTTGTCACATATGACATATATTCAAATATGTTTTATTATTAGAATTTTCATATCAAAGAAATTTATACATGCATCGTATGAATTTGTAGATTTTTAACAAAATTTTCATAATTTTTAAACACTATTTACTATTTATTTGGATTTTTTTCTTTACAAAAAAAAAGAGCAAAAAATAAAAAATAAAAAAGAAAGGAAAGAAAAGGGCGCCTGAAAAAAGAAAAAAAAAAGAAAAAAAAAACTGCTGCACGTAGCAGCAGAAAAAGAAAAACCAACCCCCTGCAATTCAGCAAATTTGAGGGGATTTTGAGAAGATTGATTTTCTTTCTTCACCCACTTTCATCATCACATTCAACAACACAAAAACACTTTTGCTCTCATTTTTGACACACAACTCATTGCACCATATCACAGACACCATCAGTTTCCATTTTTCTTCTCTCAAGAGAAAACACAGACATTTTTTTTCTTCTTTTCTCCCTCTCGGCTCTCACTGCATATACACGCATTGCACCACCATTAGCTGCCAAAAATCAATCCACCAGCGTTGCCAAGTTCCACCAATTTCACAGCCAAACCAGGTAAGGTTCTCGGCCCTTTTAAACTGATTTTTGCGTACCATAAATTTCATGATGTTCCCACTTAGAATTTTTGAATTATTGCCGCTTAATCCATAATTTCGATAGCCTTGCTGTTTGGGTGTAGACAATCATGTTTCATGAAGAAATTCAAGATTGATTTTAAAAAAAAAAAAACTCAGGTGAGAAATAGGAAAATTAACTAGGAAGAACGGAGAGAGAGAAGCTGAGAGAAAGAAAGAAAAAACTAGAGTATAGTCCGAAGAGAAGAGGAGTCGGAGAGTGAGAGTGAGTAGGTCGAAGAGAAGAAGAGAGTGAGTAAGAAGAAGAGAAGAAGAGAGGAAGAGAAGAAGAGAAGAAAAGAGTGAGTGAGTGAGCCGAAGAGAAGAAGAGAAGAAGAAGAGTGAGTGGCCGAAAAGGAATGGCCGAGGAGAAATGACCAAAGAGAAATGGCCGAGGAGAAATGACCAAAGAGAAATGGCCGAAGAGGAATGGGTCGAGGGAAATGGCCGAAGAGAAATGGCCGAAGAGGAATGGCCGAGGAGAATGGCCGAAGAGAAAATGGCCGAAGAGAAATGGCCGAAGAGAAATGGCCGAGGAGAATGGCCGAAAAGAAGTGGCTGAGGAGAATAGCCGGAGAGAAATGGCCGAAGAGAAATGGCCGAAAAGAAAAATCCAAAGAGAAAAATCCGAAGAGAGGGAGGCCGAAAAGAAAAATCCGAAGAGAAAAATCCGAAGAGGGAGGCTGAAGAGAAAAATCCGAAAAGGGAGATCAAAGAGAATATTGGCCGAAGAGAGGGAGGCCGAAGAGAAAAATCCGAAGAGGGAGGCCGAAGAGAAAAATCCGAAGAGAGGGTGGCTGAAGAGAAAAATCCGAAGAGGGAAGCTAAAGTGAGAAAATCCGAGGAAAATATTGGCCGAAGAGAGGGAGGCCGAAGAGAAAAATCCAAAGAAGGGAAAACCAAGAATAAGAACAGAAAATTTGTAGCCGAGACTTAGTTTTTTTTCTTTAGTTATTTATTTTCATCATCTTTATCTGATTATATTACATTTTGCTCCCCTTAGATGCTTAATTGTTTAATTATGCCCTTCAATACTTTAATTTACTTCATTTAAGTTTTCATTTTATTTTAATTGGCCCCTAGAATTTTGTAGTTTCTTTCAATTACATCTAAGTTAATTACAATATGTTCTAATATGTCTGAAAATTGCAATTCTATACCCCTTAGTCTGCTGAAATTGCAAATTTGTCCCTAAATATTGCTGAAATTATGTTTTCACCTCCCTAGGTTTGCTCTAGTTCACCTGTTACCCCCATACATTACTGGAATTGTATTTTTGACCTTAGGATATTGCTGGGATTGTATTTTAGCCCTTAGATATTGCTGAAAATCATAAATTTGGTCCCCAGTGTTGCTGAAAATTGCATTTTTTGCCCCCCAACCTTGCAGAAATTTTATTTTTGTTATTATGTTCTGCTGGAATTACATTATTGCCCTCCAATATTGCTGAAATTTGCATTTTTACCCCCATACTTAGCTGGAATTTTTTTATTTAGCCCAAACACTTGCTGTATTTTTTTTAGAGCCCCAAACTTGCTGGAATTTATTGTTTCATCCCTCATACTTGCTGGAATAATTTCTAAATCCCTTGAATTTCCTAGAATTTCATTCCCAAGTCTTATATTTTGCTGGAATTTTATTCTAAGTCCGCTAATTATGCTCAAACTTACATTTTTATTCCCCATTTTAAGTATTTCCCATATTTATACTTTAAATAGTGGTACTTTGATATGTTTGTCGATTTTCTTAGCAATTTGTACCGGGTTTACAAATGGGAGGTACCTCTATTACCCTTTTATTTTTCTTTATGTGCTCTTACGTGCTCCTATGTGTTTTGCTATATGTTTTTTTTTATGTATCTCTTTGTGCTTCTAATTATTATTCATGTGTGAGTATTTATTTATGTCATATTATTTATTTGAATTTAATTTTTGATTATTCAAAGAAATGTAATAGATAGTTAATGTTCTATTTAGCAAAATTTCTATATTTAGATAGTTAATGTAATAGATAGTTTATATCTAGTTAACAAAAACTTTTGTATTTTAATAGAAAAATGTAATAGATAAGCTAGATAGGTTATCTTTTACTTTTCATTTTTAGATTGTAATTAGGCTTCTCCGGTGTAATAGTTAGGCTTTGTGTGCTATGTGTGCTATGTGCTTATGTGTTTTATTTGCTTTTCTTTAGGACTTTGCATCTAGAATATCATGCTTATATGTTATGTGCTTCTATGTGCTATTATGTGCTTTTATGTGATTATTGCTTCAACCTATGTTTTATTCATTTACTTGCTTTATTATTATATATGTGTATCGTCGTCACACTAGTCCAACGCTAGTTGTGATTAATTTCGATTTCTTCGCTAGTCCAACGTTAGCGGAGAATTTTTAGAAAATAGGTTAGTCCAATACTAGACCTTTAGGTCATTTTAGTGATAGAATCATTTCTTGTGTGCATTTCATGATCATTACACACACATTTTCTCTTTTTAGGCCTTTTCCATTTTTACATAATTTTCTATATATATTTTATCATTTATTATCTACTTTAATATTTATTTTAGTGCATAATATTTAGATTCCACTACACATAGAATTTTAGGTCATTTGTGTGATTTAACTAGAAATAGTCATCTACTCACGTGGGAAGCGATGGCGTACATGTCGTTCCCCCCTCCGTGAGTAGGAACAGTTAGTCACGAGTCCATTCGTCCCCGTACCCGTTATGTTGCATCCCTACTTTCTTTGTTCACTTACTATCTATATTACTATTTTCCTTTTCTTTTGCATATCCATTTTGCATCTACACTCGTGACTCCATCGAGGTCTAGACTCGGGTTTCGCAATTAATGCGATAATTCCGACTAAACCTCAATGGAACATTTTGTCCCTTAACGATACCCATTTTTAGGACTAGATTTGCATTCATATAGTCACATCCAAATGCGATAAAATTTTAGGGTTACATTAGGAAAATTTCAGACTAAACCTCGCAAGTAGTTTCGGCTAGGTTGAAAGGGTGCCTTAGGCGCGAGCCTTTGCCTTCCCTTTCTTCAACTGTGACTCCCGAACCTTTTTCTCTTGTTTTCAAAGACCTGGAGTCATCTAAAAGGGTTTTCTTGTTTTTTCCTATATTTTTTCCAAAAATCATTTCCTTAAATAAATCATTCTTAATTTTCTTACCTTTTATAAAATATTTTCGGGTGACTTGGTACATCAAAACTCAATACCAAGTGGCGACTCCTTTTTCACTAAAAAAACCCTTTTTAGACTCTATTTTCGGGCCCAAAAACCGTCACATTTTCAAAGTCCCATTTTAGGCCCTTTTTCTTTTGTTTTCAAAATAAAGTATTTGTTTGTCACATTTTATCGAATTATCTTTTACAAAGCATTTTTCTAAAAATTATTTTTTACAAAAATTTACACGCTTCTTTTTTTCTAATAAAATAAACACAATCACATTTAACACTTCCTTTTCTTTTTTCCAAACATCTAACACTCATTTATTTTACAACGAAAAATGGGGCGCGACACTTTGACTCGAGGGTATCAAGTCTGTTCTCGAATCAGAGTTAATTTCTTCAAACTTTGGATATGGATGACTTGAAGGGAAAGGATTTGAATTTCAAAACTTGATATTGAGAATACTCGAATTAGAGTTGACTCTTTCAAACCTTGGATATGGATAACTTGAAGGGAGAGGATTTGAAATTCAAAACTTGATATTGAGAATAATTGAAGAGAGTATTTCAAATTACTTGAAGAACTTGTCATTGAAGACTTAGAGCTTCTACGGCCTTGTGGATTTAGAGCTTCCACAGTTTTGGGGATTCAAGAGTATACGAGCGCATGAATCTCTCCCCAAGGGTGACCACTTATTTATAATTGTGAGATGGGAGAAGAAAGGGGACTTGTAGTGCATATTTACCTTCTAACTCACTTATCTTCAAAGGAAGCCAATATTTGTCTCTTTATTACTTAAAGAGACGTGCATCTTCAAAAACAACATATCTTAAATCTTTATCATTTATCGAGACTTAAGCATATATTAAGACCATAACTCAAATATTTATCTCCTTGTTATAAAAAGATAAATATAAAGAGATAAATAAGTCAAATATTATCTCCTTATTTTTTAATTTATTAATAAAGATATAACTAACTCAAATATGACATGGCATATTTGATTGGCCAAATTTAGAAGACATATGAGATGGCGTAATTTAATTAAATGGCTGAACCAACTCATATTGATATGTGAAGTAATGTAATTAGTTATTAAGTAATCAATCCTCCAAATATGAATCAGCATGGTGATATCTAATTGGATGATAAATAAGCTATTTAAGATAATTCATAGACAAAAGATAATTTTAATTAGATTAAAATTACATTGTCTATAATATTTAACTTATTATATATTAAAATTGGCTAATGGTACTTATTGTGGATAAAAACGTTAGAAATTGCGAGAAAAAAAGAATGGTTAATTTCATTTTGGTCTCCAAAGGTGGTCTAAAATCTCATTTTAGTCCCTGAAATCGAAAAATCCTTAATTTGGTCATCCGAAGCATCAAAGCATCTCAATTTGGTCCATCAAATTGAGAAAGTCTAATTTTGGCTCCTCAAATTGAAAAATCCTTAATTTGGTCATCCAAATTAGCAAAATATCTCAATTTGTTCCTTTAAATTGAGAAAGTCTAATTTGGTCCTCCAAAATAGCACAAAATATCAATTTAACATCTCAAGTTGAAAAGAAAAACCCAATTTGGTCCTTCAAATTGAAAATGTTGTTTCAATTTTATCCTCCAAATCCAATATATCATCGTAGAATAACTTTTTTTTTTAAGTGAAAAATATACTGCATTGCTTAATAGAAATAGTACAAAGCATAATAGTGGCACACTTACAACAAACTCGAAATCCAAACTACAAGCATGCTTATATACACACATCAGAAGCACACTATCAAACCATCATACTACTACTTAAGTATTATACATCGAGTCATTAAAGATGCATCACCCATGCGCCTTTCCGTTCTACCCAGTCTGATCTTTACGTATTGTTTCTTCCAAAAACTGAGGGATAAAACAAAATTCCTCTCCCTGTAATGGTTCCAGTTGACTAGCATATTTAGAGAGAAGATCAGCTGCATAGTTGCCTTCACGGTATGTGAACTGAAGCAGAACACTCTGGAAACAGTGGAAGGAGTTTAGGATATCTTGGATCAGCATTCCTCTGTGCCTGTTCATGGTACCCCTACATATCTCAGTAAAAAGGAGATTCGAATCAGTTTCAATAACAAGGTGTGCATATCCCTTTTGTGCAGCCATAAGGACCCCTTAGTGGATTGCTAGCAATTCTGCAAAATTATTAGTTCCCTCTCCCTGATTCCTGCAATATCCTCCTAGAAATTGTCCTTTAGAATCGCGAAACAACCCAGCTATGCCAATATATCTACCTGTCGCACTATCTGTGTTAAGTTTAATCCATCCTTCAGCAGGTGGCCGCCAGGCTACTGCTAATTCAACCTTACTTTGATTTGGGGTACGTTTACTTTGAAGAGCTCTCAATGTATTAGAATGCAAACAAATAGCTTGATAATACAAGTCTTCACTATTAACATCAACTTGTTGGAAAATTCTTCTATTACGATTCAACTAAATGAGCCATAAAAGAAAAGGCCAGATGAAAGGTATTTTGTTACTTCGTGATGAGTGTGCTAACAAGTGACAGTGCAATGTTAAATGAGATGAGAGCCAGCTACTAGAAAAAGTTTTTAAGAGATGATTTGTAACTGGACAGAGGAAGAAAAGGTGGCGTAAATTTTCTGGTTCCTGATTACACATTAAGCAATTTGGCGAGGAAATAATATGCTTACTATGCAACAATTCGGATGTAGGTAACCTATTCTGAGCCAATTGCCATAGAAAGAGTCTAATTTTTTGAGGAAGTGGTATTGCCAAAGACGATGCCAAGGTAGACTTGGAAATTGAACTCCTCTTCTCTGTTGAAGCAGATATTTGTATGCGGATTTGGTTGTGAAAAGACCTGATGGTGTTAGATTCCAGACTACGATATCTTCCATGTGAGATTTGGGCAGTACAATGCTTTGAATTTTTTGAAGTATTAGACTGGGAAGGAAAGGCTTAATAAGATTCAATGTCCAGGTTTTGTCTAGGGGATCCATAAGGTCCGTTACAGTGAGGGTGAGCAAATTATGAGGTATTGGTTGGGTTAAAAATTCTACGAGTGGACTGTCCATAGCCTAGATATCAAACCATACAGAAACTGACTTCCCGTTACCGATGATCCATTTCAGCTGGGGTTTAAGATAGCGTAAACCCATAGAGAGGCTTTTCCATGTCCAAGAGGCTGTTTTGGGAACTTTGGATGCAACAAAACTAGATGTGGGATAGTATTTGGCCTTTAACGTGCATGCGAGAAGAGATGAAGGCTTCTGGATAATATTCCAACATTTTTTCATCATCAAAGCAGTATTAAATAAATGAAGATCTTTGATCCTCAATCCCCGCTAGTTTTTTGGCAGACTTAAGGTTTCCCAACTCACCATAGGTAGACCTTTTCTTGATGAATTATTTTTCCAGATAAGATCACAAATCTGAGATTGAATTTTATTCTTGGTTCCAGTAGGTAAGACAAAGGAGCTCATTGCATAGCTACCTAAACTTGCCAAAACTGATTGAGCTAACACCACTCGTCCCGCACGAGATAAAAGTTTGGAATACCAGGTGTCTAGTTTGCCCATAGTTTTGTCAATAATGTATTGGAAAGTTTCCTTATGTCGCCCCTTCACAAATAAAGGCAGCCCTAGATACTTCTCTGTGCAACCCATATTGGACATTTGAAAGATAGTTCGAACACGTTGTTTAATAGTAGGAGAGGTACGTCGAGCAAATATCATTGAAGATTTATGCCTATTGAGAGAAGCTCCAGAAGCTTGACAGAATTTGGACAAAATATAGTTGGTATTAGAACAAGATTTATTGTCAGCCCTTAAGAACAGGAAAGTGTCATCGGCAAAACAAAGGATAGGAATAGGCGGACCATGCTTGGAAGCTCGAAGTGGAGTGATTTCATTCTGGTCAGTGGCATGGTAGAGTCCTCTAACTAAGACATCTAAGCACAGAATATAGAGGTAGGGAGAAAGGGGATCACCTTGCCTTAATCCACGTTGGGGTTGTATGATAGAAGTATGGTAACCATTATACAAGATTCTATAAGAAGGTGATCTTACACATTGCATAATCAATTCAAACCATTCCTTAGGAAAATCATGTTTAATCAGTGTGTTTTCAATGAAAGACCACTCTAGACAATCATAAGCTTTGGCAAAATCCAGTTTGAGTGCTACACTCCCCTTCTTAGTTATTGATTTTTTCATTGAATGTAAAATTTCTTGAGCAAGCATAACATTATCTGAGATTTCTCTTCCTGGAATAAAAGCATTTTGGCAAGGAGAGATTAGTCTTTGAATGACAGCCTTAAGGCGATTAACCATAATTGTAGAGATGATTTTATAAACTACATTACAGAGACTTATTGGTCGAAATTGATTTGGATTAGAAGCGTGTTCTTTTTTTGGTATTAAAACTATATTAGTATTATTCAATTGTCTTAGCATTTTCCGGTGCTCAAAAAAATGCCGAACCAACTGAATAATAGATGGATGTAGAATATCCCAATATTTTTGATAAAACAAGGCTGATAAACCATCTGGTCCAGGAGCCTTATTTGGTTTCATGCGAAATACCTACTGATCGGATTTCATCCTAGTGTGATGGGCTTTAAGGAAGTTCTACTTTTTCAGCATGCAGGAGTTTTAGGAGGGTCTGGATCTAACAGAGGTGGAAACTCAGGAAGGTTTGGATGTTTGGAAAAGTTGGAAAATAGTCACTCAAACATCTTCCAATCCCTCAACTGAATGTTCCCATAGACCCAAGGTGTTTTTTAAACCTGGAATAAAGTTGGATCTACGATGAGCTTTAACATAATTATGGAACAATGAGGAATTTCTATCACCTTCTAAAATTCCATTTGTCTTTAATTCTTTGAGCCCAGAAAACGGAGTTACGATTGCAGAAGAGAAGAGTATTGCTTGAGTAAAAGGCACTCTTGAATTTGCATTTTCGGGTTATGAAGCTATTCTCGAATGGCTTGGATGGATTTTAAAACATTATTTAGTTCTTGTTGAAAGGTTTGAGTTCTGAATTTACTCCATCCTTTAGAAGCAAGACTTAAAGATGAACAACGCTGAGTAAACTGATAAGCTGGAGATCCTACTTGGGGTATGGACCAAACTTGTTCGACAAGTTCAGTATATTCTCGGCTTAGGCTCCAAGTATGTTGCAAGCGAGATTCCTTTGGTTTGGGAGGGTATTTTAAGCCCAAATTTAATACAATAGCAGCATGGTCCGAAGAAGAGGTAACACAGTTTCTTACAAAGGCACGAGGAAAATGAGATGTCCACGAAGTTTTTACTAACACCCTATCTAGCCTTTTCCTGATATCGTAGAATGACTATATATGTATGATCAAACTGAAAAAATAAATCAAACTGAAAAAAAAAAAACCAAGCAAGTTATTTTACTAAAAGTTTTCACAGACGCCACATGTTAATGTCAAGAAATGTACACCAACAAATTTTCTAATTTCTGCTTCTTGGTTAGGACATTGCTCTGGGTTGGATTTGGCATTCACTCGTTTCCTTAATCCTTGTCTTACGAGGAGAGACGAAACTTTTTCCTCGGTTACACTCTAACACCTAAATCATTATTAGTAGAAGGAAAAAGGGAGCTTTTCAAATTCTAAAACAATTTGAACTTAAGTAATAAGAATAACTTAGAAATACATCTTATCTAAATGATTTATTTAAAAACTTTTTTAAAGGACTTTCATAGAATTTGCGTGAAGTTAGCCTAGTATTAACCATGATCTATTGCTTTGGACCTACACGATTAATGTCATGTCTCGCTTTATTATTAAAAAATAGTTTCTGCATCATCAAGTACACTACTCTATTCACGTTAGGAGCAATTTATTAGGGTCTTTCGTGTAGCCTAATCTGCCCAAAGCGCAAGAACAATGACCTTACAAAGTGCCCTGTATTCCTGGGATAGTTGATCAGTTTACAATATCTCTCCGATCTCCATTACTACCAAAAAGAAAATCACAAGACACAATCATTACTCTTTCGTATGTTTAGACTCTGCATTAATTCGGCCTGCTGACGTATATGCTTGAATCCTTTTTTCTATTTTCAAGTTTATGCCAGATATGCACTTCCTCATCACAAGTTTTTGCTACTATTTGCACTTCGGATTTTGGGCCAGCAGGAAGTAAATGCGAATCCCGACTCTGAGGCAATGCGACGATAGTTAGGCGCCGTCCCAAGCAATGCCATAAATGCCAACTAAATGCATGCATATCGTTTTAAGATCCTGAAAGGAATTTGAATGGACATTGGTCCAATTATCAGAGTTATTTTACTAGTCTGCTAGCAGTGCGTCTAATTTCAATTCACATTTGTCCCTGAGTTCTTCATATGCTACCTATGTTATACTAACAAAATCAGATGAAGCCATGAGAATCCCGCCAAAGAATCCTCATTTCTTCAAACCAATTCTTCCCGGCTTCCAAGATGGATTGGTAAGTGTTTCTTCTCTTTATATTCGCGATATATTACTGACTTATTGTTAATGTAAGGATGTAAGCATACATCTCTTATGTGTTTATATTTTTCTTGGCAGAAAATTCCGGTGTCTTTCACAAAATATTTAGATAGAGAAAGGTCTGAGTACATAGTATTAAGAAGGGATGTTAAGAAATGGAAGGTGAAGATCAGTGGCCACTGTCTTGAAGAAGGCTGGAGAAGTTTTGCAGTGGAGAACAACTTGGAGGTGGGGGATTTTGTAGTGTTTAAACATGAAGGAAATATGGTGTTTGAGGTCATGGTCTTTGACCCCAGTCACTGTGAGAGGGAAAATTCATGGATTAACGATGTTAGAAATTCCAAACAGAAAGAAAAAGAAATATCCTCCAAGAAATTCATCTCTGCAGGTTAGATTTTTTTTTTCCTGCTACATACCCTTTTGGAAAATGGATTCTTTTTAATTTTACGTATTACTTTCAATGGTAGCAGCTTTCAAAAAAAGTTTCTCTGAGCACCTGTAACATAATGGGAGTTTTATAGTGCTCTAACAGAAAATTTTTCACTAACAACAATAGTCCAGATTCTATATGGCACAACTGGCTAACTAAGCATTAACTTTTAAATTTAAGTTCTTGTTAACGTCTAAGCTGAACTCTTTTACTCACTTAGTCCTGGCCTCTTCTCTTCTGTTTGATGATTCTGCTTGATTTCTCATTGACATCCACGAAATAATAGGTTTAAGGAGGAACATGGCGAGGACTCATTTGACGACCAAAAATGCCAGTTCCACTGACACTGAAGGAACTTCAGAAGAAGAGAGTGTGTCGACTCCAAAATCAGGATCGGTCTCTTCACATGATGATGAAGAACCACCAGATAATCCTTATTTCGTATCTTGTATCAAGCCTTATTGTGTTAAATGGTCGACGCTGGTAAGTACTCTAATCTTTTCTTTTCTTTTTTTTTTTTTTAAGTACTCTGATCTTAGTGTAAATATGGGACGTTAGTTTAGGATTAAGTCCAATTTGCATCCTCGAAGCTTTGGTCATATTTCACTTTGAATCCATTTTTTTTTTTTTTTTTGTTTGGAAACCTGGAAATAAAGTTTTATGTGCTGACCGATTCGGTCTATTGGTTACAGGTGTCAACGCAGTTGACGTCAACGCGACCGTCGGTCTATGTGGAATTATTTTTTCTAGTTGTTAAATTTGACAAAAATCTGTGAGTATTTCACCTAGGGGTGTAAAGAAATTAACCACAAAACGAATAGTTAGGACTTAACATGAATTCAAATTTTAACACTCGAACAAAAATTAGGGTTCAATTATGTTATTAAATTGAGTTCGAATTATAAATATGGATTTGATTATATCTGATACGGGTTGAATAATTTTTTATAATTTTTGTTCAATATATGATAATATTTATAACAAATAATATATTAAATTATTTTTGAGCTTTTGAACCGAACTCAAGACCATCGAACATAAAATCAAATCAAACTCTAACACAATTTTATAATAATATCGAGTTTAAAGTCAAATTTGAGTTCAAGTCTAAAAATTCAAATTAATATAGTTTTGAATTTCGATTTAATTTGGTACATCTACAGCCCTACATTACCACCTGCAGTGATAGCAAGGTCACATATACATGAATTTCTGTTGACTTAGTTGACGCTTCAAACAAATGGGCTAAATTAGATGCGTCTAAAATAAAATATGGGTTTGCAAAGTGCAGATACCAAAAAGGCAAGGCTTAAGGGTGGAGGATCGTTTAGGGCTGGCTATATTGCCAGAGCAGGAATTTTCCTGCCAGAACGATTTTCACTTAAATACCAACATTATCCTTAATAAGTCATAATCACATATTTTCATTAACTTTTATGCTTCCTTTTATTATGTTAATCATTCACTTTCCAAATTAACTTCCTTCTCTCTCATACCTCTTCCAAATTAACTCTCCCACCTCTTTCTCTCTCAACCCCCCCCCCCCCATCCAAAATATCCCTCCTATGATCATTTCCTATTTCTCTCATATTTTCCTTTTTAAGATTTTTATCACAACTTTATATCTTTTGTATTTTTCTTTTTCTACATTTTATTAAGATTTTTTTCATAAATTTCTTTTCTTTTTTGTTTTTTTTTACTTTCCTCCCTCCCTAGTAAGTTTTCTTTTTCTTTTTCTTTTTTTTTTTTGCTTGTTTTTGCTTTTTTTTTTTTTTTTTTGCATATTTGAGCACATAATCTGTTACTATTTGTATAAATTTATGCAGTAGGGTAATAATAAGTTATGATTCAATTATGGAGTGCAAATCCTTTTTTGATTATTTAAATGTATGTGAAAATATTTAAACACTATTAGAATTCATTAGTAGAATATAAAGAAGTCAAAATCGGGGTTTGCTATACATAAAATTATCAATGTTAAATCATATTATAGTGTCATTTCCCTGATCTTATGCTATTTTATTGGATTAGATAAAATTGATTTTTGTAGTTTTACACATGTTTATCTATAAAAAAAAAGTGTTTATTTATCAATATGCTTAAAGTTGCTAATTCATTTTGTTTAAAAAGGCATAGATAATGAAAAATCTGAGAGAAATAGAAAATGAAAAACAGTTGTTTAAGAAAACAGAATAAAAGAAAATTTTGAGAGAAATAGAATAAAAGAATGTAGAAAAAGGAAAATCTCATATAAATAGAAAAAGAAAATTGTAGGAGAGAGAGGAAGGGAGAGAGCAGGAGAGTTGATTTAGGAGTCATTAATGTGATGGAAAGGCCCACAAAAATTAACTAAAATATGTGTTATTGATTGATTAAAGGTAATGTTGGTATTAACATAAAAATCGCTCTGGCAGGAAAATTCCTGCTTTGGCAATATCACCCGCCATCGTTTAGACCCTTTACTTTGAAACGTCTCATTTATGGAAAATTGTATAATTCGGAGATTCTATATTATTACATGGTAAATATAAATGTTAAATTATGGTTTGAATGAGATTAAAAAAATTACTTCCATAAGTTAATATTTATATACAAGTCACTAAGAAGTTTTATACAGATAACTTCCGTATAAACACTGGGTTGCCGGACTTCGTACCCGGAACTAGTGGGATAGGATAGAAATTTCCTTGTCAAATTAAGCAAGAAAAGACCTCTTTCCAAGCGTGATTGCGTATTTTATCGCAAATGGTTTTCTTTATGTAGTCAGTTCTTTTTCAAAATAACTTTACAAATTAGAATATTCAGTTGATATAACCTTATCAAAATTTTCTAAAAAGTTGCTATAAAATTTTCGTAAAATTTTATTAAACTTCTAACCTTATTAGACTTTGTTGCGTAACGGTGATATAAAATGTTCATGCATGATCATCTTTGCAGAATATTCCCATGAAATTTGCGAGGGCGCTTAATTTAAGCAACGGACGAAGAAAATTGATTCTAAGAGATCCACAGCAAAGGTCATGGCACGTCGAATCGGTGCCAGCGAACGTCGGCCATGTTCGCATTAGACGGGGATGGGCTGCATTCTTTACTGGAAATGACCTAAAGCTAGGAGACACCTTCAAGTTTGAGCTCGTGGAAAATGGAGAAACACCAATTCTTAACTTCATTCCTTACTTGACCAGCAATCATAATAAGCCTTGTCTTCAACCTCAACCTCGGCCACACTTGACCTTGAAGAAGGATGGCAAAAGCCTAGACAAGAAACCTGAGGCCTCATCGATGTCTAAAAGTCATCCTTACTTTGTCTCCAAGATTAAGCCTTATAGCATCGGAAGATCAGTATTCGTAAGCTTCTCTGCTTCTTGAGATTTTAATGTCAATTTTATGCATGAATATAATGGGTATATTTTCGTGATTGTGGACAATTGGCGGTGAAATTATATTGAAGTAATGATATTGTGTTTACATGAAATATTGACTATTTTTTGTGTGTGTGTGTGCACACTCAACATCTTAAAACATCTATGGAAAAAATTCTTATTTAATATTTTCGTGAGAGCTAAAATCAAATTTTGAATTTTCCCATTGAACTCGAAAAATTATCAAATGGGTCTCCGAAGTATAAAAGCTAAACTTCATTTTACTTTCTCGGTCTCTAAAATAAACAATCTAATAAAGTTTTTGGTTAATAAATGACTCTAGGTCAGTAACATGACTGATAAATAATTGTACTAGAGAGAAATTTTGTGTCAAAGTCAGCTGAAAATATTAGATAATTATACTGGGCTGTTTATTAGTTACATTGTGTTTAAGTACAAATTTTGAGCATATTCTTGTGGTTATATTATCAATTAAACCCCTAAGTACACTCAAGTAAGTTTTGAATAAAAATCTTCAGGCTATTTAACACAAATCTGAAGGGAGATAGTGGTTAATTGAATCAAACTTTTACACTTTAGTTCCTGTCGGGGGAAAGAAAAAAAAAAGACCCACTCATCTAAAAATCCAATAAAATAACATGGAAATGTACATAATTTTCAAAATATGGTTTTACAAATTATAATTTTAAATTTTTTTGAAATTGGTTTTGATGCAGCATGTGCCGATGAAGTTTGCAAGATCTACCGGCTTAATTAGGCATATTGGAGAAATGATCCTTAGAGATGAAAGACAAAGGTCATGGTTAGTAAAAGTGAAGAAACATCGAAGTCATGTTCTCATCTCAAAAGGATGGTGTAAATTCCGAGTCTCAAATGGCCTTAAAGAAGGAGACACTTTCAAGTTTGAGCTCATCAAGATGGGGAAGAAACCTGTGGCGAATATTTATTGTGAGTTTTCCCTTTTACATTCTGCATATAGGGCCATGTTAAGAATCTTCAATCGCAAAGAAAATCAGGGTAAATTACACAATATAATTCGTGTAGAGTTCTTAAAATTACACAAGTTGGAAAATGTTTATACATCAATTTTAGCTTCTTACACATTTTTCACGTGAAAATCTTTTATTTAATAAATAGTAAAGAGTGTATGCAAGAATCTAAATAAGATGTTTGTGAGTATCATTTCCCTTGTTAAATTTGACTTAAGTAAAATCAGATTAAATGCTGGTGTTATAATCTGAGCTAATATTGAATATTTGTTCGAGTTTGTCAAAATCCTGTAAATTATAAAATAAATTGAAATATTAGTCTTTTTTGAGCTTAAATAATTTAAGTTATATTGAATTTTGTTAATTGATAAAGTAAATCTCGACATATATTGAAAATACAAATAAAGAATTAATTAACACATAAGCTCGGTCGGCTTTAAATCTGTTATTTCTTATGAACAAGTGATACGTGTTCTAGAAAAATTTGCCATTAGGTAACTTCATCTTATACATATTATCCCGTATATTATGCTGTTTATACCAATTTAGAGGATCCAACTTATTTTCTGTGAATTGCCTAAGGATTTGAATGAAATTATAGATACAAAATGTTATATATTCTAAAAATAAAAATTTAACTAATAACAAAAATTATTACTATCTTGGCTTCCAAACAAGTGAACAATTAATTATCACTTCTCGATGTCATACAAATGAAAAATTTTACTTCTTTTCAGGTATTCGAGCCTATATATTTTTCTCCAAAACTAGTGTGTTTTCTCTTTTGTGGCAGGTAATATTTCTTCAGAGGACATGCCAGCAATGGATGCATAATAGCTTTGAAATTTCATCCGAGTTTTATGGTCCCTAAAACAAATGTTGTAATCCGTGCTTTCCCAGTGATGTTTTGCCCACCGATGTTTAAAACTGTACTTTGAACTGGATGTGTAAGTGGCCCCTTACAATTGTTCAAATTCCTGAACGATATGGAAGTAGAAATTCAATTTGCATTTGAACACGTGTTTTCTCTTTTTTTTTTTTTTTTGTCATTAGAAAAATATAACTTTTTTTTTCTTTCTAGGGTTTAGTAGTTTATCACATCCTCAACAATTTTTTTGGTGTCCAATTGTATCGAATACAAAATTACGTCTTATCACTGAGTGTAGGGGTGTCAACGGGCCGGGTCCGGGCCGGAATTGAATATTTCGGACCCGGACCCGTTTTTGTGTTGAGGTTCCAGACCCGGACCCGGGACCCGACAGGTCTTGCATTTGGTTTCCCGGATCCGGGTTCGTTCGGGTCTGGGTCCATTCGGGTCCGGGTCCGGGTTTTGAAAATATAAAATATTTTTATATATTTTATAATTATTATTTATTAAGTATTGAGTATTAGAATTGTAAAATACGTATGTATGTATATTATAATTATTATTTATTGAATATTATGTATTAAAAATTTAAAATACGTATATATAATTTATAATTATTATATATATATACGGGTTCCGGGTCGGGTCCGGGTCGGAACATGACATTCCGGATTCGACCCGTTTTTTATTAAGAAAAAACGGGTCCGGGTCCGGGTCCGGGTAAACGGAATTTTATTCCTACTCGGACCCAGAAAAAATCAACGGGTCCGGGTCGAGTCCGGGTCTAGACCTGGACCGTTGACAGCCCTAACTGAGTGGTATGATCTAGTTTTGTTTAGTTTCACAGTGATTCGACGTAATTTTATATTTTATACCATTAGACACGACAAAATATTAAATAGAGGATCTAGGCTAGTTTAATAGGTTTTGGTCTGGTTTGGTAGGTTTTGACCAACCTAAGTAACTATAACTTTTGTACGGTTATTTCGTTGAAAATTTTGCAAGGGTTCTCTTATTATTCTGTTAGCAATTTTCTCATAATATAGCTACAACAAATCCAAAAAAAGATTCCATATTTTCTTATTAGTTTTATTAGTGTAATCGGTTTGGCATTTTCACCACTGACACAAAACCTAAAACCAAACATTAATTGGTTCGACCAGTTTAACTGGAACTATGATTGGCAAACCTAATTTGCTGCAGAGTCAAAGTTAACTTGTAAATCTATCAAACTTGATCAAAATTGGTAAATTGGTTAAGTTAGACCAAACCGATTGGATCGGTTTTTGGTTTTTGTTGCCTTTTTTTTTATCTTTTATATAATTCGTTTTATTTGTTTTAATGATTTCAATACTTTTGTTTACACCAACTGTATATATTAAACTTGAAAGCACAATATTACATTTTCCTTTGTCTTCAAATATTTTAAAGACATTCCATATAAAATTTAAAAAATAAAATTTTTTTTCACTCAAGAAGTCAGAGTTGGGTTTAAAAAAAAATTCATAAAAAAGGCTCTATCTCTCCAAGCCTTGTGCAAACTTGTAAGGGAAAAAAAAAAGGAAGGCTTAATTCAGGGTGTACCTCGGCCCTTTCATGTCAAAATTTGACCTTGAAATTGAAATATTTATTTTGTACTCTTGTAAAATACAATTGTTTAAAGCACTTATGTACTATTTGCATCTCATAAATAAAATACCATCGTGTTATAAATTTTCCAAAATGAAAAGGAAAAAAAAGAAGAAAAATATCTAAAATAAGAAAACAAAAAATTATGTAATAAGAAAAGGTAAGGGTTATTTGTAATATCCACCCTGAACTATGACCAATTTGTGATTTGCACCTAAATTTTCAATTGTAGCAATAAATACCTTGTATTATCAATTGCGAGCAAATTTCTAGCATATTGCTAAAATCAGTTAAAAATCAACAAAACTTTGATGCTATTTTTAAGTGAGAAGATTTAGTGCCCCTAAATGTTTAAGTATATATTGGTAAACATAAGCTAGTTAGAAGTACCAAAATATTTTGATTCAAAAATAGTTATCAAAATTCATTGAGTTTCAAACAATTTGAACAGTGTGCTACAAATTAATCGTAGTTTAGGGTGCACGTAGCAATTCGAACGCAGTTAGGGGTTGCATATTGCAATTAAACCCAAAAAATAATAAGGGTGCATATTGCAATTAACCCAAAAAAGTACTACAAGTGAGATAGGCAAACAATAACAGAGGCGAGGCAACCCCGACCCTGATTTTGAATCAAAATCTTTATTAGCCCTATGGAGAGAATTTCCACATAGAATCAAGAATTTCACAAAAAACTAGTTAAGGTGTCACAGCCCTATGGAGTTTTGGTAATAGTATTAAAACATGCAATACTGGGGTAATAATTTATGACTTGATCTAAAAATACGATACGAAACTAATACGAAAATAATGAGTTTGTTTTAAGGTTTGGCTTATTTGGGTCAAAATCGAGTCAAACTTGATTGACCTACCAAAAAATCGGTTGAATTCGGGTTGAAATCGAGTCGACTCGTTTGACCCAAAAAAACCCAAAAGATTTGCTAAACATGATCCTAATTTAAGGCATAAAGGTATTGTTGTATCATGTTTGTCTTTGGTAGGATTTATATGTTAAATAAGGATTATCACAATTGAATAATGACCTTTTATTTAAACAATAATTGCCATATTATAGAATTGTAATAATCTAACTTCCTTTATGGACTTCTATGAACAAACAAGAAAATACAGAATGAGTAATTTATAAATTTGAAAGAAAATATTACAATCTCTAGTTGAAACTCCTATTCTTTTCTTTAAACTTTGACTCAAGGGCTTTAAGGTTCAAATTTTGACTCGAGGGTTCAGTGGCTTCAAGCTTCAAACTTTGACTCGAGAGTTTCAATTTTATTCTCAAATAAGTGTTGACTCCTTCAAACCTTGGACGTGGATGACTTGAAAAGAGAGGATTTGAACTTCAAAACTTGATATTGAGAATGAGCAAATTCACTAGGTGACCACTAAACTTTTGGGTTTGTTTGATTTTGGCTACTAAACTATTAAAAGTCTAGTTTTGGCCACTCATCTATTAGAAGTGTAACAAACTGACTATTCCGTCAGATCCAACCGTTAAGTTTTTAAATTATGTTTGCACGTGCAATTTACGAGGCAATATTGGAAGGGCAATTTAGAGAATGTAAATAGTTCATCTTTCTTGTTCTTCCATATTCAAAATTTTACCCAAAACTCAAAATCAAAAATCAAAACCAAAATCAAAGAACTCAAATTTTCACCCAAAACTCAAAATCAAAAATCAAATCAAAATCAAAGAATATAATATATCCAAAGAAATCTAAATCCTCAAATTAAATTCACAATTTTCACCATTAAAACACAAATTTACCAAAAACAAATAATTCACCAAGAACATACTCTGGCTCCCACAGTCTCCGTCCTCTTTCACTACCATCAACCACCGCCACTGACCACCAATCCTCTATCCTTTTCAACAAACAACCACTAGTAACTAAGTTGCCTTCACAAACCACCATTTTTCCCAAAAAAAAAAAAAAAAACTCTAAACCATCGCAAATTAACCTCCAGCAATCAGTCACAACATTTCTATCACCATCAGCAACCACCATAGACCATCATTGCTCAATGATTCAAAAATTGAAAAATGTTGAGCAAAATGATAGAGGTTAAGGTTCACAAGTTATTTTTGCTCTTTAGTGGGAAAATCAGTCGCCACTGCCACGGCCACCACTATCTCCTCTTTCCTCCTCCTCCTCGTCTTCCTCTTCCTCCTCCTCTAATCAACACAGACTACCATTATCAGCAAATCAATAAAGCCATAACAAAATAGCTATAATTAACCACACAACCACTGTTCACCGTCCATCGCCTCCAGAAGCCACCACCAAGTTCCACCCAATTAATCTACCAAATTATTGGGGTTAATTATTGATTTAATCAACTCCACCACCGCCACCATGAAAATTCACAACAAAGTAGCTATAATCAACCACAACTACCAAATTATTAGGGTTAATTTTTTGGTTTAACCCACACCACCATCCACCATCACCAAGTAAGCCCATAACAAAACATAGCCACAATCAACCACAACCTATGGTAATCATCCATCACCTCCAACAATCACGACCAAGATCTACCAAATCATTGGGGTTAATTCTTGCTTTAACTCTATTGATTTAGCATAGTGATTTCTAAATACGTAACTGGTGACAATTTTTTTGTTGACTATGTAGTAGATTACGATACTGTTTTTGCAGATCTAAAATCAAGATGTTGATTTGGAATTAATTTTGAACAAAGAAAAGGATTTGTATATTGGATTTGGGGATTTGGTCTTGATTTAGAAGATTTGAGATTTAATGCTTGATTTAAATGAACTTTGTCGTTGAATATGCAACAGATCGTGGTACTTTTTTTGTAGATCTACGATTCAAGATGTTGATTTGGAATGAATTTTGAACAAAGAAAGGGTTTTATCTCTTGGATTTGGAGATTTGGTATTTGATTTAGAAGATTTAAGATTTAATACTTGATCTAGATGAATCTACAGCTTTCTGGAGATTTTTTTGTGTCTTTTGTGCATGAGTTTCGAAAAATACCCCTCTGTTATCTCACTTAATGACTAGATATGACGGAATGGTCAGTTTACTACACTTTAAATAGATGAGTGGCTAAAACCAAACTTTTAATAGTTTAGTGATCAAAACCAGATAACCTTAAAAGTTTAGTGGTACCTGGAGAAATTTGCTCTATTAAGAATACTTGAAGAACAAAGGATTTGAACTTTAAAACTTGATCTTGAGAATACTTGAAGAGAGGACTTCAAATTACCCAAAAAACTTGTCATTAAAGACTTAGAGATTCTATGGCCTTGTGGATTCAGAGCTTCCACGATCTTGGGGATTCAAGAGTACACAAGCATATGAATCTCTCCCCAAAGGCAACTCCCTATTTATAATCGCGGGATGGCAAAGAAAGAAGGACTTGTAGTGTGTATATTTACCTCCTAACTCACTTATATTCAAAGAAAGCCTATCTTTATCCCTTTATCACTTAGATGTACATCTTTAAAAACAACATATCGCATATCTTTATCATTTAAATACATTATGACTATAACTCAAATATTTATCTACTTGTTTATAAAAAAAGATAAATATAAAGAGATAAGTAATTCAAATATTATCTCTTTATTTTTAATTTATTACTAAAGAGATAAATACCTCAAATATGACATGACATATTCCAAATTTAGAAGACACATGACATGGCGTATTTTAATTAAATGGCCGAACTAACTCATCTTGATCTGTGAAATAATGTAATTGGCCATTAAGTAAACAATCCTCCAAATATGAATAACATATGGTGATATCTAATTGGACAATAAATAAGCTATTTAAGATAATTCGTAAACAAAAGATAATTTTAATTAGATTAAAATTACACTGTCTACAATATTTAACTTATTATATATTAAAATTGGCTAATGGTACTTATTGTGAATAAAACCATTAGAAATTGCGAGAAAAAAAGACTGGTTAATTTCATTTTGGTCCTCCAAAGTGGTCTAAAATCTCATTTTAGTTTCTCAAATCGAAAAATCCTTCATTTGGTCACCCAAAGTAGCAAATTATCTCAAATGGTCCCTCAAATTGAGAAAGTCTAATTTTGGCTCTTCAAACTGAAAAATCCTTAATTTGGTCATCCAAAGTAGCAAAATATCTCAATTTGGTCACTCAAAGTCTAATTTGGTCCTCCAAAATAGCGCAAAATATCAATTTGACACCTCAAGTTCAAAAGAAAACTCAAATTGGTCCTTCAAATTGAAAATATTGTTTCAATTTAATCCTCCAAATCCAATACATTAATAGTAGAATAACTATATATGTATGATCAAACTGAAAAAATAAAAACCTAACAAGTTATTTTACTAAAAGTTTTCACAAATGACACGAGACATATTTACATGGACCCGGTCCATTCAAAAATTTTCCCAGATGACACCATTGGTCAATGTCAAAAAATGAACACTGACAAATCTTCTACTTCTTGATTGGGACACCCGCTTGGGTTGGATTTGGCACGCACTCGTTTCCTAACTCCTTTTTTTGAGAGCAAAAGGCAAAACTTTTTCTTCAATTGCACTCTAATACCTAAATTATTATTAGTAGAAGGACAAAGGGAGTTTTTCAAACTCATAAAACAATTTGAATCTAAGTAAGAAGAATAACTTAGAAATACATGTTATCCAAATGATTTATTTAAACATCTTTTTAAGGACTTTCATAGAATTCATGAAGTAAGCCCATTTTTAACCATGGTCCAGTGCTTTGAACCTACACAGTAAGTGTCATCTCTCGCTTTATTATTAAAAAAATATTTTCTGCATCATCAAGGACGCTACTCTATTCACGTTAGGATAAATTTATTAGGGTCACTAGTGCAGCCTAATCCGCCAAAAGCGCAAGAACGAAGGTCTTATGAAGTGGCCCCGTATTCCTGGGGTAGTTGATCTGTTTATGGTATCTCTCCAATCTCCATTACTGCCAAAAAGAAAATCATAAAGACACCATCACTCTTTCGTATTTTAAGAATATTTTACATTACAAACCACAATATTAATCGAGATCCGATTTCCTTCGTTTAAATGTTTAGACTCTGAAAAAAAAAAAAAAGAATGTTTAGACTCTGCATTAATTCTGTCTGCTGCCATGTATGGTTTAAGCCTTTCTCTATTTTAAAGATTACGTCAGATATATTCTTCCTCGTTGCAGCAAGTTTCTGGTACTATTTGCACTTCGGATTCTGGGCCAGCAGGAAGTAAATGCGAATTCATAAGTTCAATCAATTTAATGATCCCGACTCTTAGGCAATGATACGAGAAAAAATATTAAATGTATCATATGCATTATCACTATTACGTAACGTATTATAATTAATAATTTATAATTATATAATTATGATAGGTCACATTTTATATTATTTGACGTTATTTAACGATATATTATTAATTATAATATTACATGACATGTTATGAAACGAGTGTCTGTTGCGTGACATGCTTGTACACTTAATACACACTCATATAGATAACAGGCGCCGTCCAAAGCTATGATCCTAAATGCCAACTAAATGCATGCACATCGGTTTAAGATCCTGAAAGAAATCTGAATGGACATTCGTCGAGTTATCACAATTATTTCTAGTCTGCTAGCAGTGCATCTATTTTCTTTAAATTGCTAATTAATTTCAATTCACAATTGCCTCCGAGTTCTTCATATGCTACCTCTGTTATACTTACATAATCAGACGAAGCCATGAAAATCCCTCCAAAGAATCCTCATTTCTTCAAACCAATTCTTCCGGGCTTCCAAGATGGATTGGCAAGTGTTTCTTCTCTTTATATTCATGATATATTACTGACTTATTGTTAATGTAAGGATGTAAGCATACATCTCTTATTTGTTTATATTTTTTTGGCAGAAAATTCCGGTATCGTTCACCAAATATTTAGATAGAGAAAGGTCTGAGTACATGGTATTGAGAAGGGGTGTTAAGAAATGGAGGGTGAAGATCAGTGGCCAATCTCTAGAAGAAGGCTGGATAAGTTTTGCAGTGGAGAACAACTTGGAGGTGGGGGATTTTGTAGTGTTTAAACATGAAGGGAATATGGTGTTTGAGGTCATGGTCTTTGACCCCAGTCACTGTGAGAGGAAATGTTCATGGATTGATGATGTTAGAACTGCCAAACATAAAGAAAAGGGAATGTCCTCCAAGAAATTTACCCCTGCAGGTTAGAGTTTTTAATTTTCTGCTACATACCCTTTGGACAATGGATAATTCTTGATTTTACGTTTTACTCCCAATGGTAGCAGCTTTCAAAAATTTTTTACTCTAAATACACCAGTGACATAATGGGAGTTTTTAGTGCTCTAACAGAAAATTTTCACTGACAACAATAGTCCAAATTCTTTATGGCACAACTGGCTAACTAAACATTAACTTTTAAATTTGAGTACTTCTTAACGTCTATCCTGAGCTCTTTGCCTGACCTCGTCTGAGCCTCTTCTGTTTGATGATTCTGCTTGATTTCTCATTGACATCCATGAAATAATAGGTTTAAGGAGGAATGTGGCAAGAACTCATTTGACAACCAAAAACGCCATTTCCCCTGATACCGAAGGAACTTCAGAAGAAGAGAGTGTGTCGACTCCAAAATCAAGATCGGTCTCTTCACGTGATAATGAAGAATCACCAAATAATCCTTTCTTCGTATCTTGTATCAAGCCCTATTGTGCTAAATGGTCGACGCTTGTAAGTACTCTGATCTTAGGGTATATATGGGACGTTAGTTTAGGATTTAAGTCCAATTTGCATCCTTGAATCTTTGGTCATATTCCACTTTGAACCCAGAATTTTTTTTTTCTTCTCTTGGAAACCCTGAAATAGAGTTTTATGTACATGCCACTCCGGACTATTTGTTACGGGTGTCGACGTAGTGGATGGACGTCTATTCACACAGCGACCGTTAGTCTATGTGGAATTATTTCTTCCAGTTGTTAAAATTGACAAAAATCCGTGGGCAGTTCACCTGGGGGTATAAAGAAATTAAGCCCATAATGAATAGTTACAGTTAGGACTTGACATGAATTCAAATTTTAACACTAACAAAAATTAGGATCCTATTATGTTATTGAATTGAGTTTGAATTATAAATATGGATTTGAGTTAATTCGATAAAGGTTGAATAGTTTTTTGATCATTTTTGTTCAATATATGATTATATTTATATAAAATAATATATTAAAATGTTTTTGATCTCTCAAACCGAACGGAAGACTATCAAATATAAAATCAAATCGAACTCAAATAAAAATTTTAGTATAACTTCAAGCTTGAAGTCAAATTTGAGTTCAAGCCCAAAATTTTGAATTAATACAATTTTAAAGTTCGATTTGATTTGATACATCTACAGTCCTAAATTTCCACTTGTAGTGATAGCAAGGTCACATATACATGAATTACATGGGGTTGCAAAGTGGAGATGCCAAAAAGGCGAGGCTTAAGGGTGGATGGTGGTTTAGACCTTTTGCTTTGAAACGCCTCATATTTGGCAAATTGTATAATTTGAGAAATATTTAGATGGATCGGATCTATGGGTGAGATTATAGATCTCTTTGCTTAAAAACAGTCACGTCGTTCATATGGTGGGCTCTATGATAGGTCACGGACGACGTGACTGCTTCTGGATTAAGGGGTCCATAGGCTCCACTCATGGATTCGGTTCACTTAAGTGTTTTTCAAATAATTTGGAGATTCTATATTATACGGTACCATATGGTCACTTAAATATAAATATTAAATTATGGTTTGAACAAATTAAAAAAATTTATTACATATTTCCTTATCTAATTAACAAGGAAAGAACCATTTCCAAGCATGATTGCATATCTTTTTGCAGACGACTCTCTATGTATAATCAGTTATTTTTCAGATAACTTTTTGAACCAAACTATTTAGTTGATTCAATCTTATTACCCTCTATGTTATTCCATTCTATGTTATACAACGATACTATAAAATTTTCTTGCATGATCATCCTTGCAGAATATTCCGATGAGATTTGCGAGGGCGCTTAATTTATGCAACAGATGAAGAAAATTGATTCTAAGAGATCCACAGCAAAGATCATGGCACGTCGAATCGGTGCCAGTAAACGTCGGCCAGGTTCGCATTAGACGGGGATGGGCTGCATTCTTTTTTGGAAATGGCCTAAAGCTAGGAGACACTTTCAAGTTTGAGCTCGTGGAAAATGGAGAAACACCAATTCTAAACTTCATTCCTGGCTTGACCAGCAATCATAATAAGCCTTGTCTTCAACCTCAGCCGCGGCCGCACTTGACCATGAAGAAGGATGGCAAAAGCCTAGACAAGAATCCTGAGGCTTCAACGAAGTCTAAAAGTCATCCTTACTTCGTCTCCAAGATTAAGCCTTATAGCATCGGAAGATCAGTATTCGTAAGCTTCTCCACTTCTTGAGATTTTAATGTCAATTTTATGCACGAATATAATGGGTATATTTTCGTGATTTTGGACAATTGGCGGTGAAGTTATATTGAAGTAATGATCTTGTGTTTACATGAAATATTGACTATTTTGTGTTTGTGTGTGTGTGTGTATGCACACTTGACATCTTAAAACATCTATGGAAAAAATTCTTATTTAATATTTTCGTGAGAGCTAAAATCGAATTTTGAATTTTCCCATTGAACTCTATAAATTTTCAAATGGGCCGCCGAAGTATAAAGCCTAAACTTCATTTACTTTCTCGGTCTCTAAAACAAACAATCTAATAAGGTTTTTGGTTAATAAATGACTCTAGGTCAGTAACATGACTGATAAATAATTGTACTAGAGAGAAATTTTGTGTCAAAGTCAGCTGAAAATATTAGATAATTATACTTGGCTGTTTATTAGTTACATTGTGTTTAAGTACAAATTTTGAGCATAATCTTGTGGTTAGATTATCAATTAAACCCCTAAGTACACTCAAGTAAGTATTGAATAAAAATCTTCAGGCAATTTAACACAAATCTGAAGGGAGATATTGGTTAATTGAATGAAACTTCTACCCTTTAGTCCCCGTCGAAAAAAAAAAAAGGACCCACCCATCTAAAAATCCAATAAAATCATATGGAAATGTACATAATTTTTATTTGACTGAGAAAATGTACATAATTTTAGAAATATGGTTTTACAAATTATAATTTTAAATTTTTTTGAAATTGATTTTGATGCAGCATGTGCCTATAAAGTTTGCAAGATCTACCGGCTTAATTAGGCATAGTGGAGAAATGATCCTTAGAGATGAAACACAAAGGTCATGGTTAGTAAAAGTGAAGAAAAATCGAAGTCATGTTCTCATCTCAAAAGGATGGTGTAAAGTCCGAGTCTCAAATGGCCTTGAAGAAGGAGACGTTTTCAAGTTTGAGCTCATCAAGATGGGGAAGAGACCTGTTGCAAATATTTATTGTGAGTTTTCCCTTTTACATTCTGCATATAGGGCCATGTTAAGAATCTTCAATGGCAAAGAAAATCAGGGTAAATTACAAAAAAGATTTCGTGTAGAGTTCTTCAAATTACACAAGATGGAAAATGTTTGTGCATTCGTTTTACCTTCTTACACATTTTTCACGTGAAAATCTTTTATTTGATAAATAGTAAAGACTGTGTGCAAGAATCTAATTGAGATGTTTGTGAATGTCATTTCCCTTGTTAAATTTGACTCAAGTAAAATCTAAGCTAATATTGAATATTTGTTAGAATTTGTCAAAATCCTGTAAATGATAAAATAAATTAAAATATTATTCTTTTTTGAGTTTGAATAATTTAAGTTATATTGAATTTTGTTAATTGATAAAGTAAATATCGACATACATTGAAAATACAAATAAAAAATTAAATTGAAAATACGAATTAAAAAAATTAATTAACACATAAGCTCGGGAATAGCCAAAAAGAAAAAAAAAGATTTTACCACTGGCTTTACATATGTCATTTCTTATGAACAAGTGATACGTGTACTAGAAAAATTTGCCATTAAGGTAACTTCATTTGTTATACATATTATCTCGTACATTATGCTGTTTATATCAATTTAAAAGATCCAACTTATTTTCTGTGAATTGCTCAAGGATTTGAATGAAATTATAGATATAAAATGTTATATATTCTAAAATATAAATTTAACTAATAACAAAAATTATTACTATCTTGGCTTCCAAACGAATGAACGATTATCACTTCCTTGATGTCATACAAATGAAAAATTTTACTTCTTTTAAGGTCTTCGAGCCTATGTATTTTTCTCCAAAACTAGTGTGTTTTTTCTTTTGTGGCAGGTAATATTTCTGAAGAGGACATGCCAACAATGGATCCATAATAGCTTGCAAATTCCATCCGAGTTTTATTGTCCCTAAACAAGTTTTGTAATCCGTGCTTTCCCAGTTATGTTTTGCCCACCGATGTTTAAAACAGTACTTTGAACTAGACGTGTAAGTGGCCTCTTACAATTGTCCACATTCCTGAACTATATGGAAGTAGAAATTCAATTTACCATATGAACACGTGTTTTCTCTCTCTCTGGTTTTTTTTTGTCATTAGAAAAATATTACTTTTTTTTTATTCTTTGTAGGGTTTAGTAGCGTATCAGAACCTTTGACCAATTTTTGTGATGTCTAATTGTATCTAATACAAAATTACGTATTATCACTGAATGGTACGACATAGTTTTATATAGTTTTATAGTGATATGATGTAGTTTTATATTAAACACAATTAGATACGACAAAAAATTAGAAAGAGGATCTAGGTTGGTTTAGTAGGTTTTGGTCTGGTTTGGTAGGTTTTGGCCAACCTAAGTAACTATCAGTTTTGTGCGGTTATTTCGTTGAAAATTTTGCAACGGGTCTCTTAATATTCTGTTAGCAATTTTCTCATAATATAGCTACAACAAATCCAATAAAAGATTCCATATTTGCTTGCTAGTTATATTAGTGTATCCGTTTGGCATTTTCACCGACAAAAAACCTAAAACCAAACGAGATTAAATGGTTTGACCAGTTTAACTGGGAACTATCATTGGCAAACCTAATTTGCTGCTGAGTCAATGCTAACTTGTAAATCCATCAAACTTGATCAAAACTGGCAAATTGGTTAAGTTAGACCAAATTGATTGGTTAGGTTTTTTGTTTTTGTAGCTTTTTTTCTTTTAAATAATTATTTTTATTTTTTATTTTTTTATGATTTCAATACTTTTGTTTACACCAACTTTATGTATTAAACTTGAAAGCACAATATTACATTTTTATATGATATAGGATTGACGTTTTGACATTTTGCTTTGTCTTCAAATATTTTAAAGAGATTCCACATAAATTTTAAAAAATAATTTTTTTTCACTCAACAAGTCAGAGTTGGGTTTAAAAATTTGATAAAAAAGGCTCTATCTCTCCAAGCCCCTATGCAACCTTATAAGGGAAAAAATGAAGGCCTAAATTCAAGGTGTATCTCGGACTTTCATGTCAAAATTTAATCTTGAAATCGAGCGTTAGTATATGATTCTATATGCATAAAGTTGACAAACTCATTTTTTGAAAAAAATATTTATTTTGTACTCTTGTAAAATACAATCGTATAAAGCACCTATGTACGATTTGCATCTCATGACCGAAATACTATCATGTTATAAATTTTCTAAAATGAAAAAGGAAAAAGAAGAAGAAAAATATGTAAATAAGAGAACAAAAAATTACCTAATTGGAAAAGGTAAGGGTTATTTGTAATATCCACCCTGAACTATGACCAATTTGTGATTTGCACCTAAATTATCAACTGTAGGAGATAAATACCTTGTACTATCAATTGCGAGCAAATTTCTAGCACATTGTTAAAATCAGTTAAAAATCAACAAAACTTTGATGCCATTCTTAAGTGAGAAGATTTAGTGCCCTAAATGGATAAGTATATATTGGCAGACATAAGCTAGTTAAAAGTACCAAAATCTTTTGATTCAAAAATGGTTATCAAAATTCATTGATTTTCAAACAATTTGAACAATGTGCTACAATTTAATCGTATAAAATACTAAAATGCAAAATTAATAGTTTAGGGTGCACATAGCAATTCGGAAGCAGTTCAAGGGTTATATATTGCAATTAGTGCAAAAAATAATAAGGGTGCATATTGCAATTAACCCAAAAAATATTTAGGGGAAGGTATTGTATTAGGAAAAATTCTTAAATGGATCGAGTTCACGGGTGGAGTCGTAGACCCTGTGGTCCACAATTAGCCACATCACCCGTGGCCCACCACTTTGATGATGTGACTAATTGTGGACCATCAGTACACGGTTCTATCCGTGAACCCGGTTCACCTAAGTCTCTTTCTTGTATTAGCATTGTACCCATAGGCGAACAACAAGGGAGATGGGGCAAGCCCGATTTTGAATCAAAATCTTTATTGGCCCTATGGAGATAATTTTAACATTGACTCAAGAATTTCACAATAAACTAGTTAATGTGTCTCAGCCTATGGAGTTTTGGGAATAGTATTAAAACATGCAATGTTGGGGCGGCAATTTCCAACAGGACTTGAAAACACAATACGAACCTAACACAAAAATAATGATTAGGGTTAAGGTTTGGCAGGTTCATGTTAGGATCGGATCAAACCCGATTGATTTGCCAAAAAAAATGTCAGATTCTTGAGGTCAAGAACCTAAGCTACTTAATCAAATCAAGAATGAACTATAGAGAAGGGAAAAGAAAGAACTATAGAAGAAAGAAAAGAAAGAAATTTAGAGAGAAAACAAAAAGGGATTGAGAGAAAGAGAGAATAATTTAGTAGTAAGGAAAGTGATTACAATGCTCTTGAAATTAGAATGCCTTTTTCTCATCACATTTGCTCTATTTATTCCATCAATTCACTACTGCAACTAACTAATATCTAACTTCCCTTAACTAACTTTGCTAACCGACAAACTTAATATGCTAACTAACTCTTCTATCATCCAACCTTTAATCCAGTTGCACTATACAACATTGTTTAATCTAGGGATCATGATAAATTCCTTTAAGAACATCCTTATCCTCAAGGATGAAAGTGAGAAATTCAGCAATAGGCATGGCTTTGCAATGATGTGCTTCGCATGATCCTTGATTCGGCAAGAGTTAGTAGAAAGTTTTGCAAGCATTGAATGACAGTGATAGCTGCTCTCTTAACAGTCACCATATTGCTTTCAATCTTGATATCATCTTCTATTATCCGAGTTATTTTAGTACCTACTGGATCCCCTGGAAAAATAGATTTTGCTAAACCAAAATCTTCATTCGATTTAGGTGCAATTCTTTTGCCAGCACAACTTCCCTCCATAACAATTTGACTCTTGCTTTTTGCATATGAATGGTAATGTAACTTGCTATCTAGAGACACAAAATCCTAAGCATCTCGGGTGATATTCTCCAACATTGACATGATATCGGGTTTGAGATAAGCAAACTCAACACTAGCAACAAACTTTCCCAAGTTTGTTGCAGTAGCTTTTCTCACCCTATGCATGTCCTCTTGATACAATTGGCTATATGTTGATCGAAGTTCTATCTTCAATTACTCTGATACACTTGGGCAAGTGATATGAAACAGTCCACAAGTAGAAACTCGAGTAGTAAACCATTCGCAAGCCTCAAGTCTCTTGACATGAGGAATAAACCAATCAACCAAATCATTTTCCCTCATATGGGATCCAATTTGACACAATGACATCTCTTACACCAGTCTCCAATGATTCTAAAGCTTTATCCTTTACACTAGTCTCCTCTACATTGCAAAAGGTCTCCGATGTCGGTAGTAACACATAGGCATGCTCCGTGCCTTTAACACGTGGAATAAACACTCCCAATTCCTTTGCCATTGCAAGGTTAATCTGTTCTTTATCCTCTTTCCCTTTCAAATCGGGAATGGGCAATAAGGGGTTTCTTTTTATTGGTTGAGTTTCTTCCATGATATTGTTATTTTCTCTATTGAAAGCTTGCAAAAAAGCTATAAATTTCGTATCTATACCAACCATAAAAGCCTACAATTTCCGCTCTATTTCAACAATTTTTCCTTCAACCTATAGCTTGAATTCTTGAATATTTGTCTGAATACTCTCCACAATATCTTTAATTTGGGGTTCCATTTTTCTCAATTGATCTTCCATGGTCGGGGAGTTAGTGTTTTTAGCCATTACGGTCTGAGGAAGGACTTGGTTTGATACCATTTGTCAAATTCTTGAGGTCAAGAACTTGAGCTACTCAATCAAATCAAGAATGAACTACAGAGAAGGGAAAAGAAAGAACTGCAGAAGAAAGAAAAGAAAGAAATTTAGAGAGAAAACAGAAAGGGATTGAGAGAAAGAGTGAAGAATTTATTAGTAAGGAAAGTGATTACAATGCTCTTGAAATTTAAATACCTTTTTCTCATCACATTTGCTCTATTTATTCTATCAATTCACTGCTGCAACTAACTAATATCTAACTTCCCTTAATTGACTTTGTTAACAGACTAACCTCACATGCTAAATAACTCTTTTAGCATCCAGCCTTTAATTCAATTGCATTATACTACATCATTTAATTTAGGGATCATAATAAAAAGCCGGTCAAGTTCGGGTCAAAATGGAATCAACCTGTTTGACCTGAAAAATTAAAAAAAAAAAAAAGTCAGTTTCGAGTCAGAATGGGATCGTCCTGTCTGATCCGAAGAGAAAAAAAAGGTCAAATAATTTTAAAAAAAATTATTTTCAGGTCAAATAGGTGGACTTGTAACTTGCCAAACCCGTAGCAAGTCACGTTTGGATTAGATATGTTGTGTGATTTTGGGTTGGCAGGTCGTGTTAGGATCGGTCTCTTGTTATATTTGAGTCTCAGATCGACTTGCCAATCTGTTATCCGATCGTTCCCATCCTTAAATGCAACTCCAAATTCTTCTGGGATGATAGCTTTTGGGCCTAGAAAAAAACAGGTAATATGAACATTGCGTGTCCATATAACTCACGATTTTCTTCCTAGACTTTTTCTTTCCCTTGTCCGAAATTTGCTTAATTGATTGATCCAAATTGTCCATCAAGTTCCCGTCAGATAAGTGCATCATTGTCATCGACTGCTACTACTAGTCCAACATTCATCATCACTCCCCTTTTTCCCCTCCAAAATTCCGCCATACCCCAGTCCCTCCCCCACTCCTCTCTAGAATCCTCAATCTCCATTATCAAGCAATCCCATTAGCTTCTCTGGGTTTTTCTTTTTCCCTTTTTTTTTGGTGGGTTGAGAAGAAAGGATTGGGCTTTTCAAGAAAAAAAATGACCGTTGAGTTCAGTTCATTCAGGTTCGGCTGCCTTAAACTCAATTTTATATTGACAAACTGCTGTTTTAGATATGTGCTCGAGTTTCTTGAGGTGGAAAGGAAATCTTAATTGGTTATATTTTATTTTCACCGAAAATGGTGGGAAAGTTCAGGTTTTTATGTTTAGGAAGTTTATTTCTTTTCTGTTTTCCAGATTTAGGTGGGTGAACTTCTCTTTCTTTCTTTCTTTCTTTTTAATGAATAGGATTTATTAAACTGTGTTGTTGTTGTTTTTAATCAATTAAGAGATGACACCCTGATACGTACTTGAGAAGTTAGAATTAGGGAATGTTGCAAACAGAAGGAACAGTGAGCTAGAAAGTAATGCTTATTCACCAATTGTCGTCCTTTTCTTTTAAAATTATGCTTGCTCACTATGAGAAAGTAATTAATTTGCAAAATTTTTAACTGTAATCGGTTTTTGGTTAGATAAAGAAAGAAATTAGTTTACTCATGTGATAAAGTTTTGCCCTTTTTTCATTATTTTCTTTTAATGTGTGATGTTTATTTAATTTGAAAAATTCTGTTTAACTTGTGGATACTTAGTTCGTTACTTTGTTTTTCGCTCTTGATTAGGTATTGATTTGCGGTGCACTGGTTGACAAACTGCTATATTCAGGGGGGTGGGGGTTAAGGGGACCAAGAGCAATCTCTTGGTCCCCTACTTATGAGTTGGAAACTCACTGATTCTAGATTATAGTGGATAATGAGTGCTAAACTTGATAATCTATTTTTTGGGGCTCCACTTCGATGCA
This sequence comes from Mitragyna speciosa, assembly GCA_024721245.1. Taxonomy (NCBI): domain Eukaryota; kingdom Viridiplantae; phylum Streptophyta; class Magnoliopsida; order Gentianales; family Rubiaceae; genus Mitragyna; species Mitragyna speciosa. Next base: position 6,024,761 of record CM045557.1, read on the forward strand.
ATACAAAGAGGAATGCAATAAAGTTAAATGCTGTGTGCCCTTTTAGAAGGAATTTAAGGAAGTGTAAATGTGCTGATAAAAATGAATGGGTATCCCGAGGGGTCAGGTTTACAAATTTTTGTGGGAGAAATGTTGAGCTATTGTGGAAGAACTTAGGTCTGCGAAGCGCTTGGGTAGTTAATTGTGTGAAGGAACCTCTTGCTCGGAGCAAGACCTTGGTTGAGTCTCTGGCACCAGTTTGGGAAGAGGGTTTACTTCTGGTAAGATGCTCTGTATTCTGTGCTGTAATTTCTGGTGTTTGTTTGCTGGTATGGTATGGGCACTTAAAAGTCAAGAGTTACATTGAGGCAAAGTTATTGCCCTCTGTTTGTGCATTACTGAGTAAACGGATTCAGCGGGAACTTGATTTTGGTAGGGTTCGAAGAATTTCACCTCTAAGCATCACATTGGAGTCCTGTTCAGTCGGGCCTCATAGTGAAGAGTTCTCGTGTGGTGAGGTGCCCACTGTTAAACTCCGGATTCTTCCTTTTGCAAGTATTAAGAAGGGAAAGATTGTAGTCGATGCAGTCCTTAATAATCCGACGTTATTGGTAGCACAAAAGAAGGATTATACTTGGTTGGGGATACCTTACAGTGAAGGCTATATGCCAAGGCACTTATCTGCTGAAGTGGGAATTGATTACCGTACAAAAACAAGGAGGTTAGCCAGAGAGGAAGCTGCTGCTCTCTGGGCCAGGGAGAGAGATGATTTAGCTAAGCAAGCTGCAGAAATTGGCTATGTAGTTTCTGAAGGAAGTTATACTCTACCTGAGGATGATTGTTTTCAGGAGAACATAATCCATCCGACAAGGTTAGCAACTCAAGAGTCATTCTTTTCAACAGATGAGAAACTGCACTGGAGAGATCATCATTGCATGGATGCAGGTGTGGAGTATGATATGAAGCATGCAGATCTAGAGAAATCTTTTGGAGTAAAACTTCCTTCCGCAGGGATCAACTTCTGGTCCAAACTTGTACCAGGGCCTGTTAGGCAAAAATTCAGGAGGAAGGCTAATGGCAGAGACCTATCTATGGAAAGTGTTGCAGCTAAAAGGAGAGTGCTTGAGCGCAGTGCATCCGCTGTTTGTGTGTATTTCCAGAGTCTGTCAGATGGGGAATTTGGAAGCCCTACTCGGTCATCTGAAGTCCTTGCGGTACCTCTTTCAAGAAGCGAGGGCAGCGCTGCTGCATCTGTTGCACAACCCACTATTCCTGACAAAAATGTGATAACACCCAATGTTGAAAAGAAGGGTGCTGAGAATGGAGGATTTGAATCTACTGATGAAGGTTTAACTGGTGATGGAATATCAGAAAGCAATTTGAAAAATGATATTCTTCACGAGGAAAATTCGAAGATGCTGAGACTGCCTGATGGAAAATATACTGGCGAACAGAATAGCTTGCATCTGGGTAGTTTTAGTCTAATACGCGATCCATTCCTTTTTACTTTGAGTTCACTAATTAAAGCTACAAACTCGAGTGAAAAATTTTCTTCCATTAGTCCTGTAGGAACTACAGAAAGTAATAACGGTGATGTGAGTACTGAAGATTCAGATGCAGTTAACGTCATAGAAGGAGTTATGGATCTCAAAAGTAAATTTAGCAGATCAGAAGAGCAGGTCCAGGTGTCTGATTGCAGTAAACAGCATGATCAGGGAGGGTATTCACCTAGCCCTTCTAAGCAGATAGACAATGAGCCACCGGCTATGATGCACCATTCAGTAATTTTGCCCTTGAGCCTAAAACCAGGTTTTTTGTATTTAATGAGGAAAATGGGTGATGTATGGTCTTGTTTATTTGCTGGTCCTGTGGAAACTCTGAAATCAAATATGGGTTCAAGAGTTAAAGATATTGTTGCTCTTGTTAACGGGGAAGATCAAGAACATTCTGTAGGTAATCACAATAAGATTCCTGTCATTCTAGATTCTGTACATTTCAGAGGTGGTACATTAATGCTGCTTGCATATGGCGACAATGAACCAAGGTAAACATAATGAGTGCTGCAGTTGCTAACTATATGTGGTTTTCTTGCACTTCACTCTTTGTATTGTGTGACCCCAGTATGGCGTGATTAGTTTTGTAGCCATAGACACATTAGTATATTTGTTATTTTCTATGTACTTGATAGATAAAGCAGTTTGTATCTCATTGTTGCAGAAGATTTTGGGTCACTAGTCAATTATAAGCCATTGATTAATACTTATCCTGGATTACATGCAACATTCATGCGGTATGTGCTTCAAAAGGCTTATATTTATGTATTCTATGTGCAAAAAGATCTTAAATATATTAAGTATTAAATTGCTAATATCTGAGCATAGTTCAATGGATAATGCTCAACGGAATATGTACGGATGAACTAAGATAACCTGAATACCACTGCAAACACAATTAATTTTGGCCTGAAAAGTCAAAATTATATGAAAGGACACTGTTCAATGGCCAGAGAAGCTCTGAATTATATGAAAGGATACTGTTCAAATATGGAAAACGTGAGGGGAAAAATATATTGGCCAAATAGGAAGTGACAAAATTAATTGGAATATCATTATGGGTGCAAGTGAGCCGATACTAACCTGAGTACGAGTAATGCAGATGACTAAAGGCTCAAGAAATCCAAGATTAAGGATTTTCAAAATTTTACTCAAGCTTCTATTAGGCATTCTTTCATAGATAAAAGAGTTTTGCCCACGGTTGGATTAGTTTTGTAAAAGGGTCTTTATTTCAGTTTATATAAGTTGTCATTTAATTTTTATGTGTTTTAGGTATTTTCTAAATTTTGGGCGTGAGGGTAATTTTGCTAATTGAGCTGTTTTCACAGGTGTTTCCTGGTTAGTGTACATTACTATTCTTGTCCCAGTCAATTTTTTTTTTTAATTAGCAATAGAGTAAGGAAAAGAATGTTATTCCCATGGGGATATGGAAGATGACTCCCAATCACAATAGGATTTGTCTTAGGAGTGTATAAATTAAGTGTTTCTCTCTCAAGAGAAATTAATTGCAGCTTAATAAAAAAAGTTTCTATAGACATTGTTGGCTTAGAGGCTTGCGTGATGTGATCAAGCCTTGGGTGTGATTCCTAAAGGTGCCAAGGACTGATTCCTAGAGTTTTCTAATTTGTTCTCCTTAATTACTTTTTCAGCAGTTAACCTTTGATTTTCTGGTCAGATTTACTTAATCTTTGTTTCCAGCGTTTTTTTTTCATTAAATTGCTGTTTTCTGCAATTCCCAAGTCCTAAGAAATCGATTTACCTATCTATTGATCCTACCCTTAGCTTGTGTTGTGTCAACAAGTCTGCTCGAGTTGTTGAATTTGATCTTGTCCTTGGCGAGTTTTATTATTATTTTTTTTGGCTTGAGCTATACTGTGGTGATAAAACAAAAATGTTTGAAATGTGCTAAAAAAACTTGATAACAGTCTGCTCTTATCAACACTTATCGTAAACAAATGGATCAATGGAAATTCTAAATCATTTGAATCTGTTAATTTAGTTAAGAAATTTGCATCTTAAACAACTCAAAGTATTGAATGTTATGTTCTGTACAGATAGGAATGGAACTTGGCCTTATTCACTTATCTCACTTTAGCAAAAGAGGTTAACCAAATTTTACAAGGGGGACTCGGGCATTTTGACTGGCATTGTCGTTATCCGCGTACCACTGGCTTCCATTGGGCTCACTGTGAGAAGACAGAAAAGTGATGTGTCTTAGGCTAGACTGCAACAGAAGAGAAAGGAGCTGAGATGAGAGAAGAGAAAGGCTGAGATGAGAGAAACTAAGGGACTGAATGGAGAGAGAGGAAGAAGAGAATGAAGATCAACGACCATGGATGGGTAAGAAATGGATGGAACTTGAGTGTGTTAGAGAAACAGAGGTAGGAGGAAGCTTGAGCGTAGTATTCTGAAGCTGACAAATACTTAAGATTAGTAAGTACACAAATACTTCAGAAATTATATGCACATGCAAGCTTGATTAAGCTTGCAATCTCTTGGGCATAGTATTGTGAAGCTCGAACTTGAATGGATATTTAACTCAAGTGACTTGAGCTTGAGCTCATACTTGAGAACTTTGAGTAGATCAAATTTTTGCACAAGTCGAGCATCACCAGAAGCTCTGTTTAATTGCACCCATAACTATTATTGCATTATATGTACAAGCCATATGGCTTTCTTCATGATTATATCTCAGAACTATAAATTTGTAATTATGTGGCTTTGCAGCCAGAAAACCAACGGTCTTTCTATTTTAAATGGATGATAGGGCAGTTCATAACAGTAATATGTGGCTGCAAAGTTTCAGCTGGAGTGCTTGGTGCCCTATGGCAATATTAAGTTAGCTTATGTGGGATTTTTGGATGATTATGAAGTGCCTGGTGTTAGTAAAGCAATATGGCACTGTGAAGCAGGAGTGGATGGAACATTTGGTTAAAGAGAAGGACAAGGTGTAAGCATTCTTGCAGTTGTTATGTTGATTTACAACTATGGTAACTCAATAACCTCAACTGTAGCTTTCTTTCTTTTCTTCTTTCAGTGTTTAAGGTTAAGATATTGTAGGATTCTAACTTTAGATTCTCAGTTTAAGTTGGTAATTTGTCTTATTGGTGTTTGTTGATTGTTCTTGAGTTTCTGCCTAATTAGCCTTTTTGTTTTTGGGGAATTTGGAATATTAATTTCTTTCCTTGAGGAATAAGACCGATCGAGTTGAAGAAATTTCTTGGAGGAGTTTAAGAATCTATAAGTAATATTTGATTTATTTTCAAGTAGTCAAGTATGCTCGATATAATTGACATGGAACATTCGCAAGTTGAGATTGCAGATGGGAGACATTTATTTATATGTACTCTATATAAAGGGAGAATACCCTTTTGGTATGTGGTGTACAGCTGTTGGTCTGCGGTGTCTTTTTCTTTTCAATTTATTTGTTAAAATTATTCCAAACTCTATGGCATTAACTACCTATGGTTATAATAACTGATCATAACTACCCATTTAGGGTAAACACACACAAGCTCTGTCACACGCGTAAAACCCATGATCTTACTTCTATAATGTAAAACCAATTTTCATGAGTTAGTTTCACAAATAATTGAAATTTTGTTATGTTGCAGACCATCGGATGTGCCATTGGCACTAGTATTTAATAGTTCTAATGTGGTTGCAAGTATTTTGTAGTTCTCAGGTTAATTTAGCATCATGTCAGAATTACACTGGTATATAAAAAGGAATTGTCTTGTTCACAGAAGGAGAAAGTGTGTAATATTTGGAACTTACTAACTATTTCTTATATTACCTCTAGTTCACACCTTTCGGTCCCTTGACTTTGATCCTTTGGTGGATGTTCTTGTCTTGTACGCCTTACTCTTGCTGAAAAGTCAAACAGATGCCTAGTACACCACCCCTACCCTATGCCACATTGTTTGGTCAGTTAACACTCAGAAGGTATCTGGCTGTATGTCTTGCATGTGAATTTATATCCTGGGTTAAGTGCCATTCCATTTACATAGAACTGATTTCTCCTAGGTTTTCGCTTGTCATCGACAAAACTCAAACCAAGCTTATTATAGGAATTAGTGCAGTTGATTCAACTGCAAGGATTACTGGATTCTAACTTAAGTTGCTAACTTTTTCTTTGGACTTTTACTTTTTTGAGATGTTCTTAAACTTAATACAGCGTGCAATTTACTGTGGGACTTATTGTCCAGATACATTTCTCAACACTCCATTAATAAATTTGTTCATTACATCATGTCTGTGATGTTAGACTATGTAATATTGCTTCCGCACCATGTACATGGGTTCCAGCTACATGCTGCCACTTGTTTGTACTTTTGGCATCTGTCGTATGCAGAGACAAGTTGAGGTTGGCCATTGACCTTTTCTTCTACGTCCTTGTTTATGTCCAACCTGATAAATGCATGTTGTTTGATCTTTTAGACTTTGTTGTTTCAAAAACAATTTGGTGAATGTGGTGATTCCAATCTCTCTGGAAGGCTGACTGTTCAGTATATTTTTTTAGATCTGATTTTTGTAGCCATGCTAGATTCCTTATGGTATCAATGCATCTTATTCCTTTTCTTTTCCAGAGAGATGGATAATGCCATTGGACATGTCAAGTTCAAAAATCACTATGGACGTGTGAACGTAAAGTTGAGTGGCAGTTGTAAAATGTGGAGATCAGATCTGATATCTGAAGATGGTGGCTGGTTATCAACTGATGTTTATGTTGATATCATTGAGCAAAAATGGCATGCAAATCTTAAAGTTGTGAACCTATTTGTGCCGGTAATGTTCACATGAATATCAACAGATGCTTTCCAAAAATAGATCAGAAAGGATGATGAAACTTTTCCCTTTTCCCTGCTTTTTACCTGCTGGAACTATATTTGAGTAGATTTTTTATGCCCTTCTGATCCTTATTTTTCTTCTGGCAGCTATTTGAGAGGATTTTGGAAATTCCAATTACGTGGTGTAATGGAAGAGCTAGTGGTGAGGTGCTTCTCTGACTAACTTCATAGCTATTCATAAATAGTATATTCAAACAAATTTTTGTCACCTCACCCCTAAGTTTTATGGTTTTTTCTTGAACTTGATTTGTCCGCTTTTAAAGCTTACAGAGTGACATGCTTTAAGTTGGAAAAATATTTTCCGAATTGGTGAGCTGACTCATCTTGCCTGTTCCTTGTTTCTTCTTTTACTGCCCCTGTCTTTCAAGCTTCAATTTTCAATTTCAATGATTCATTTTTTAAGATCATTTCCCTTGTATTAAATTTGCTTTTTATTTTGGGGTGAATTTTTAACCCCTGATACTTTTACATATGCATTTAACTGCTTAGAGAATTTTTGAAAGTATATACAGATTCATTGTGTTCCTTTTGTAGAAGGGGGAAGGTTACTTTGGCATCCCTTGTTTTCTGCTTTCTTCCTGTTCCTTTATAGTATTATGGACTGTTAGTGAGTGAATGGACAAAACCAAGTCAGTCTGCAAATTGGGATCTTTGGATGGTCAGTTTGACTGCTATGTTGTAGGAGTGGAAGAAAGGGTAATCCTCTTCAAAGTTGTCCCAGTATCAGGTGCCATCTGTTCAGATCTGAAAAGATGTGTTCTTACAGTGGTGTTTATCTTTTCGAAAAGGATTCTTTAAATAATATAATTCTCATAGATACAAAGAGCAATGTTTTCTGACATCATCTCATGGTTTGATTCTAGTTTGGTACTGTACATGTAAGTTTTACATTTGGAGTAGAGTCTATTACTCTTGTCAATTATTGTAATTGAAATTTTAAATTCCATGAGAGCCAAGTATCATTTGTTATCCTGGCGCCTTCGCTTTATTAGTATGCTTTGAAAAACTTTTGTATCCTTTTTACCATTTCTGGCTTTAGTCTCAATACTGCCATAATTTCATTCAAAAGTGAATTAAACCAAACCTATTACATGAAAGAAGGAATGGAGAAGAAGGCTGATACAAATTCGAATATTTAGACAACAATGGGTGTGTGGTTTTTCTGTTCCCAAATTTCTTCATTGCATTTAATACTAAAAAAATTAAATGTTCCACTTTGTTAGTATGGCTATTGTAGTAGATGATCAAACATTTGGACGTCTTGTTCTGGTGATTCATAGAATTTTTTATTTTTTCACAGGTTACTTAGTATAGCTAATTTCTGTTTCCAGCAAAAATTTTTTTTTTTCTCTTCATCCCAAAAAGAATGTTGCTTTTTGGAAACAGAACTTGTAGTCAACAGTGAATGCGCAGGCTACTTAATTTGCTTTGCATCAGATTTTATCCTTTTTCAGTAGAGCTTGCATACCCAAAAACTTGAAGAGATAGGATAGTGGAATGTGGGGCCAGGTGCACTTTGTTTGTGTTTACAGATCAGTGTCAGATGCACATATAACGTGTGTGCACCAAAGCTTCATTAGTCACTTATCTAACTTCTGTTTAAGTCACGCACCAGTGTTATAGAAGTTTGTCACATTTGAATAACAATTCTAGTGGACTCACAACATTGACTTTTGAGCTTTTTAAGAGTCTGATGAAGGGTAAAATGGTGAAAGAGAAGAAGAATATCTGCCATTTTTGGGTAAATGACATAAATTTTGGGACAGACCAAAAAGTAAAGCATGAAAATAGAAATGGGATGGAAGGAGTACTAATATTTAATATAACGTGTGTTCAATCACTTTTGTAGGTTCATATATGCATGTCCGGTGGAGAAACTTTTCCCAATCTTCATGGACAGCTTGATGTGACAGGGTTGGCCTTCCAGATATATGACACCCCATCAAGATTCACTGTATGTTATTGTTTCATCTTTTCCTGATCTTTTCTGTTTTGACTCTTGCTAGATTACCATTATTAACTTCTCTTTTTTTCTTTTTCATGTTTAACATTTGCGTGTCTGGGTGAATATCTTCTGACTGTTGTCATTTTGTTGATGTTTTTGCATCCTTGATATGTGCATTACAGTTGAAATGGAAAAAAAACTTAAAGCACTGTAGAAAAAGAATGAGAATCAAGATAATTATATTTCCCAAAGTCAGTTTCTTTTTTCTTTTTCTGTTTTTTTTTTGGGAGAAAAGGTTCAGAAAAAAAATATATAAGGTGAAAACCAGAAAAATATGCCCAAACCTATTTTTGCTTCGTGATTTAGTTGTAAACTTCATTGTTTCTATCAGAGAGCGTAACAAAAAATTGAGATGCATTTTTTAGTTGACATTGTAATGTAAATGTTCAAGACCAATTAAATTAGCAAAAACAATGTGAGAAAAATCCTCTAGGCCCAAATCCAAGAGAAGTGGAGGACAAGGGGGCAGGGGGGAGAAAGGGAAGTAGTAAAAGAAGATTTGCATTCTTGTGTATTAAATCGGGAAAACTGGAAGGTTTTGGAAGTTATATTATATTAGGAATTGTTATTGGAACAAAGCAACAACAATGCAGTAATATGGATACCTAGTCTGATAGTCTGAAAATAATGAGTGATTCAATGGTCCTTTGTTTCCTTTATTAGATTCTGCCCATTGTGGAGTACGTCATTTGTAAATTACCTTTCTCTAATAACCGAGACTTTTAGTTTTAGGTGGTACTTTATACGGATAACTGAGGCTGATCATTGGTTCATTCTGGTTCTCGCTTGTAATGCTTCCTTACATATATTAAAAGTATGCAATTTACATTTGATGTGCACAAGCAAAACATTATTATAGATTCAACAACCTAAGTCAACTTAAAGCACTTCTTTTTCTTTCCTTCTTGTTAGAGTATGATGATGTGCTTCTGTGAAGTTTGTTTCCTTGTGTTTGAAAATTTTTGCCTACCAAAAAATGAACTACTTAAGAAGTAATTGCTGCTGTAGTTTTGTGATTTTTCCAAGCTTAAGGATCATTCACTAATTGCACAGATATAACTATGACAGTCAAAACTTATTGTCTTCCAATATATGTTTCCATTTGTAATAAGTGGAAGACTGCATCTGTCATCTTTTGTGTATGTTAAATACTTAGTCCTGGCCCGATCAGCCTATTTGCGGGTGCTGGGGTGCACTATTTATGCTTTTCTTTGTACAAGTTTGGAAGTCTTATGAGATGCTGTACATGGTTTTTGGTAGGACATGTCTGCCAGTTTATGTTTCCGTGCTCAACGAATATTTTTACACAATGCTAGTGGCTGGTTTGGCAAGGTTCCTTTAGAGGCTTCTGGAGATTTTGGCATTGACCCTGAGCGAGGAGAATTTCATCTTATGTGTCAGGTACAATTGTATTGATTGAAGTTTAGGTTGTCCTTAGAATGACGTTGATCCTGCAATTAAGAGAAATGGAAACTGTAATACATAGTGGAATCTCTCTCTCTCTCTCTCTCTCTCTCTCTCTCTCTCTCTCTCTCTCTCGTGCACGCGCTCGCTCCCTCCCTCTCTCTCCTGAATTTAGTTTTGTTCCATTTGGAAGTAATCTGGGCTGTGTTACTTCAGGTTCCTTCTGTTGAAGTTAATTCACTGATGAAGACTTTCAAGATGAGGCCTTTGTTATTTCCGGTACGTCTATCTTCTTGCTCTGGCTTAGTCGCAATTGCATCTTGTGTAGCATTACAGAGAAGGAAAAATCCTTGCTGTTTCTGTTGTTTGAAAAATCAAATCCAATGAGTACAAAGAGGCCTATTAGAAAGGTGGCAGGAGTTGTGCTTAATTTGAGCTGGCCATATGAATCATTGCTAAATATGCATTTAGTAATTGCGCCATAACATGACTAAAATAAAATGATTAGTGGATAAAGTTTAGATGTCATATTAGGTAATGGATGATATCAGTTAAACCTAGAAGTATGAGTTCAACAGTATGTACACATATTCAATTCAACGAATATCGATGCTGGAAAGGATGTACCTCTTTACCTAAGCATAGTAACACGTGGGGGACAGAGCTTGATTTCTTTCACCATGGGTAAATATAAGACTGAAACTTCGTAGAACTATCATAACAATGATAGTATTTAACAGAATAAACCGAAGTTACTAATTGTATTGTGATACTCTGTCTCTATCCCACATCGCTTATGGTTTACCCTCAAAAGTTATTGGGCCAGCCCAAATTCAGGGTGTTACAGTTGGTATCAGAGCGAACGTCGTGTGATCTCTGCACGGGGTGAGATTAGGCTAGTGGTATTGGGCCCTTGTTGGGCTTTGCGAGGACACAAAGGCCTAAAGGAGGAGTGAATATGATACCCTATCTCTGTCCCACATTGATGGGAGATGTGATGTCTGTTTAGTATATAATATCATGGGTTATGGGCTACTAATAACTTGGCTTAAGCATTTTGAGCCCTTGGTTTATGCTCAAAAGTTATTGGACTAGCCCAGATCCGGGGTGATACATGTATATTAACTGAGATTTTATGCGGTAGTTCATTGATAAGCATACATTACACAGGATCATAGGAATCAAGAACGTTAGTGTTTCTTCTTCTCCTTCTTCTTTTTCTTTTGTTTTTTTTGGGTGCTCAAAAATGAGTTTATTGATAAAATAACAACCGCAAATAGTAGCTATTGTTTCTTCTTCTTCTTCTTTTTTTATTTTTTTTTATTTTTTTATTTTTTTAAACCTTTGTTTCTCACCTAGGTCCTGACTTCACCTCAATAGTAATCCAACAATGCTCAAACGGATGAGGACTGGAAATTTGGTTATATGAGGATGTGTGAGGCATTAGAAATAGTACATTTCACAAGTGTTTTAAACTGTGAAGAGGAAATTTAAGTTGTTCATTACCTAAGCGCCGACAAGAGATTGTCTTAGTAGCATGACCAATAAGCCTTAACTTTTAAGTAGCATGACCAATAAACACAATTTTCTTTCCAGCTAAATGTTAAGTTGTAATCCGGTGTTCAAGAAAAACCAATTTAGATTATCATCAGTTGTGGCCCTTTGAGGCATTGCTTAGATGGTATTGACTATTCGTTTGCATTTCCTAAAGGATTAATTCCAAGCAAAATAGACATATCCATTACTTCGCTTGTTTCTAACAAGTGTGGGAATGCGTTAGCTATATTGAATTACCCCTTGTTTGGAAGTCTAGATTGTTAGTAAGTAGCACGATCTATCATGTGGCTTCAATACGCTATAAATTCAGGCATAGACTTCTATTTATTGGACCAGACGCATGCAAGTATTCTTATGTTTGGTTGAGACTTCATGTCAAGATCTAATCTTTCACCATATTGATTTTGAGTAGACTAGCAAGTGAAAGGAGGAGAATAAACAAAAATAAAGAGGCAATTGTTGGGAACCAAGCTGAGAATAAGTAGATGGTGTTTACAACATGTTCTATGCTAGAAGCCGAAGAACTATCTTTCCACAAGATCTGGAACATTTTCGTTTACAATCTAGTGAATTAACAAGCATGATGAGCCAAAACTTGTTCCATGGGTGTGTTGCATGGTTTAGAGACCTCATTTAAGGCTGGAAGAGCTTATGACTGTTTCTGTTTAGTTCCATAGCTTGCTTTATTCTTTCCACTGACAACAAATTGTTACATTGAGTGCAATTTGGCATAGGTTAATCCTTTAGCCAAGTCTCGATATGATTGAACTATATTATTAATTGCAATGAGTAGCGCACCAAAATGGGAAACCCTGTTATATGCCAAGTGTCATCCTCGTAGTTATAGCAAATTAAAATTACCACGTTATGGTTTCTAAATAAGTTTTATCTTTTCTCTATTTGTGAAGTGCATTCTGCATTCTGAAAATATGAAGTGTTGTCCAGGAAGTCTGTTGCTCTTTAAAAAGTAAAGTTATGTGAATTTTGAGTTGCATAAGACTCAAACTCTATATTTTTGGACCATGGTATCCTGTCCAAAACCATAATAAAACCAAGAATATTTCAATTGAGTGAGCTGTGCGATATTCTAGATCCTGGGCACCTGGGAATAAAGTAGCCTTTTGCCTCAATGTTTGTGACTTGGACTTGACTTGTGTACACTTTCTGATGGCTAAGTTTAATGTAGGCCTAATTTTAGCAAATATATCCTGGGAGACATGCTTTGTGTTGCCTAGTTTTCTTTCTCATCTATTTGTCTTTAGGCATAAGAGGTTGGTAGAGTCTCATTCTCATGGAACCCGCTCTGTAGCATTTGGCAGCTATTTTAGATGAAATTGTGTAATATGTATATTAACTTAAGCACTCCTTCAGTAAAATGTTCTTTCTGTTGCAGCGTATGAGGTTGACCTTGGCTTCATATCCACTAAACATTTTATTTGTTTTTTATCTCCAGTTGGCTGGTTCAGTAACGGCCGTGTTCAATTGTCAAGGCCCCTTGGATGCTCCTGTTTTTGTGGGGAGTGCATTGGTTTCGAGGAAAACATCTCATTTTGCTTCTGACATTCCTTCATCTGTTGCATATGAAGTAATGATGAGCAACAAAGAAGCTGGTGCAGTGGCAGCTTTTGATCATGTTCCGTTCTCATACGTTTCAGCCAATTTCACTTTTAACACTGATAATTGTGTAAGTAATTGGAGATAACTTGTGCATAATCAAAGATCAGGCTTCATTCTACACTTAGGTTAATATCAGCTGTACCTTTTATGTTGTGATTGACAATGGGTTTGGCAGGTTGCTGACTTGTATGGAATTAGAGCTAACCTTGTTGACGGTGGAGAAATTCGTGGAGCAGGGAATGCATGGATATGCCCTGAGGTATTTATTTGTCTAAGACAATTTTCTGTGTCCAAAGACAATCTCAACTGCGTTTTGATATTGTTGGGTTAGAAGATGAATTGAAGTCCATAAGTAGATTTGTACTGGATTTGATGATGTGTTTTTCAGGTTAAATTGTGATAAAATATTTTAGCCATTTCAGTTTAGTAATTTCATAATTTTATTATTCTGAAGTGTGAATAGGGTTGCTCTGCTCCTAATTTTAACAGAACCATGTTTGAATGTAACTTGACTGACTAATTCTAAAGAGAGAAATTGATTGCGTGGAGATAATAAATTGTTGTGTTACTAAGAATATTCAGTTATTAGGTGTTGTGAGTGCTAAGACTTCAGATATCCACGACAGCTTGTAACAACTGTCATATACCTTTGGTTTTGTTTAACTGAATTAGCTGAAAATCTCAGGTCCTTAAGATGTTGAACTCAGCAAATGCGTGTTGCAGCAAGAAGGGTTTTATTAAATTGATATTTGAAATTTTAGTTTTCAGTATTAGATAAGTTGATTGAGACCGAAGCTGGGATGTGTTGAACAAAAGAGATTGTTTCACATACAAATCCATAATCTGAATTTTAAATTGGTGTCCTGAATATTGGGAAGCTTTTGGCTTCTTTGATTTCTATTTTCCTGGAAATCTTTTTGTTGTACCTTGCTTAAGTTTATTGCATAATTCTTAAACTTGAATTTTTACTATTGCAGGGCGAAGTTGATGACTCAGCAATGGATGTGAACTTTTCAGGCAATTTATGCTTTGATAAAATAATGCATCGTTACATACCTGGTTATCTCCAGTTAATGCCGCTTAAATTAGGGGATTTAATTGGAGAAACAAAACTTTCTGGGTCCTTATTGAGACCGTAAGGTTCCTCTGACATGTTTTCCTAGTTGTGCTTTGAACACTGATTTCGCTGACTGATTTTTTTATTAAACTTTGAGACATTTAATTGCATGGATGGGATTGGATTAATGGACAATCAATCTTGTGATCGCAGGAGATTTGACATCAAGTGGACGGCACCAAAAGCTGAGGGATCACTCTCTGATGCTCGTGGAGATATCATTATTTCACATGATTACATTACCATGAGTTCTTCATCAACTGCTTGTCAATTGAACATGAAAGTTCTAACATCTTATCCTGATGAAGACTGGTTAAACCAGAGGGATTATGATGTACAAATTGCTTTACCTTTGGTTGTAGAAGGAGTTGAATTGGATTTGCGAATGCGTGGCTTTGAATTCTTCAGCTTGGACTCTTCATTTGCTTTTGATTCTTTAAGGCCTGTGCATCTCAAAGCAACTGGAAGAATCAAGTTTCAAGGAAAGGTTACTAAAACAAGTAGCATCAATAATGAGCAAAATTTGGATCTCAGCAATAATCTGGAAACAAGTGAAGATAGCAGTTATGCACATATTCTTTCTGGTGATATTTCAATATCGGGTCTCAAACTTAATCAGTTGATGCTGGCACCTCAGTTGGCTGGAGTATTGAGCATCACTAATGGGGGAATCAAGGTATGAATTTTGATTATCTAATCAAAAAGTTGTTTAACTTAAACTTGAGTACCATTTCTCTATTCTTCTTTTGAGTGCTTATTTTTTGTGTCAAGTTCATGTGGAAATATTATGTTGTCCTTTCTTGCATAACAGATGGAGTATAATCTTTTAGTATTGCCTAATTGTTAGATAATGAGGATGCTAATATGCATCTGCCAAGATGGATGGTGAACAACCTTTTGTTGGAGATCTTAAGTTATCTCGTAGATTTACTTGTGGAAAGGTTGAAGGGTAAATTTTGTGGTAAATGTGGATCCCTTCTAACCTACCAAGCTTACAAGTGTCATCAGATGAGCCAAAGGAGCCCTTAAGCTTACAAGTAGTTGTTACTCAATACACTTCACGATCCAAAGGTAACGAAGAGAACAAGGTTTTTATCCCATTATGCCTGATAAGGGCAAATATTTACTGAAGTTGCTCGTATCACCAATGTCTGTGGTGCTATGAATCAGCAAATGTCATAACATTTTCTTGCCATATCAGTATTTCCTTTTTCTGTATTATGCATATGAATGATCCTATTTCGTTTAACTATTTGGAATTCTGTGGTGTCAGTTCATCTCGAGTCAAATTTCAGTTTGTAGCATATCTTTGTCTTGAAATTGTAATTGAAATATGCTTTGACGCTTTCTAATTTGGCCAATCTTCAATTGCTTTGGTGGAGACTATACCTTTCAAATAGCTGAATGGTTCTTTTTGGTGTTGTAGTTGGATGCCACTGGTAGACCTGATGAAAGTCTTGCAATGGAGATTATTGGACCTTTACAGGCCATTTCTGAGGAAAATCTGAAAGGAAAGATGTTATCTTTTTCTCTTCAAAAGGGCCATCTGAAAGCTGTTGCTTGCTATCGGCCGCTACTTTCTGCTAATTTGGAGGTTTGTTGTTTCTTTTTGATGATCATTCTAACTATCTATTGTTTAGTTTATCTTAAATTTTTGCTTAAGTTCTTTCACGTGGAGGGTCATGCATCATAATTTTCTGCTTGCATGCGACCAGGTCCGCCATTTGCCATTAGATGAACTGGAACTTGCTTCACTTCGTGGATCAATACAAAGGGTAAAATGACATTCAGTTTTCGTTGTTAGTTTTTGTTTCCACTTTCAGTGATTGCTATTGTATATGAATATCTTTATAAAAATTATCAAAGTTTCATCTACTTTAAGATGTGAATTATATGCTATAACTCTTTCGAATATTTTCAAATTTCTTGTTGCTTCCCCAAGTTACTGACCTAGTGCCGAAGTTATATCTGACTGTTTTTGATGCTGTGTCTGCAAGAAATAGATCACCGGAAACTTTCTGCTTCTTAGGATATGTCGAATTGGCCTTGTGCATTAAATATTCACTGAATATCTCCTGCTTCTGTTGTAAGATATTAGACTGCGTGGAGATAATATTTTTGCACTATTCAGCTGATATAGTACCAAAATCTGCAATTATTTCATCTGTATTTTTGTGTACTATGTTCAGAAACTTTAGGAATAGGAAAGGAATGCAGAGGAATACGAGGGATTAGGTCATTTGTGTTTGGATTAATTTTTGAGCTGGAGATTGGGCATAGTTATTATGGTCTTTGGGAAAAGGATTTCTGGGAAACTAAAACAGCAAAATCCGTCATCTAAGGTTGATGATCTTTCTATTGCACCTCATGTGATGTTTATTTAAGTTTCTACATAAGGAGCTTTTGGAAGCAACATAGGAATTGGTTAATGGCTGTTCTAGTTTGTTTACATAAATTTATCAAGAGAGAATTCCTTTCACAGGACAAAATAAGCCTTAGGTTGAATACTGAATATCATAAGTCATCATTCTCTTGAAGCTTCAGTCTTGGTTCCTGGCTCTCCTTAGGTAGTATCTTCACTGATTGATGAACTCTCAAACTGAACTTGCCCATGATCCCGGGCTTACCTTTCATTGTTTCTTTCTTCACGCCAACTGCCCGAGACATTAAAGATGAAGATACGAATATAAAACAGTCGAAACACAAAGTGAAGAGCATGTTAGGATGACAATAGGAAAGAGAAAGTGAGGAAAATGATTAAAACTTTTTTATCGATACATTCCAAAAGCAGCCGTATCTGATTTTAAACTTCCATTTTAGAAGAAAACATCATTTTAGCGTGGAGCAAAGTAGACATTACATTTGGAATGGAGGAATTATTTAAATTCAAACTTTTCGGTTCTGCAGCGATAGTGGTTATTAGTTGACTGAATGTTAGGTGGTCAACAATGTGCAGCAATAGGTCTTGGATCATGTTGGGCAGCAATAAAAAATATTTTTGCAAAGTAGTAGATAAAATCATCTTTTGACAAACGACTCATATTTATTTGACTTGATCCAGTTGGAAAAAGTTTACATCTTCTGCTATTGCAACCAGTAATAGCAGCAGATGGAGATGTTGAGCTGGTAATCTTTGTCTTTTTAGTTAGCAATAAAGTCTATTTGCTGAATTCCTGGCTTTGTCCTCTGGTAGAAAATTGAATATCTAGTCTTTTAGCAATTTATGTTAACAAGTTACTTGTTGGATTAAACATTTGTTCCTTACTTTCAGGCAGAAGTTCAACTCAACTTCCAGAAAAGAAGAGGTCATGGGGTGTTATCTGTCCTTCGGCCAAAATTCAGTGGTGCATTGGGTGAAGCTCTTGATGTGGCTGCTAGATGGAGTGGTGATGTTGTGAGTACAAAAACATAGTTATTTTCTTGTATCACTGGTATTTGGTCTCTGGTGCGCCTTGACCTTTCTTACAAAATTGTGCTTCTTGACCTTGCAGAATTTTATACAAGAATCAACTTTTAAAAGACAATCTTTTTTGTTGAAGGAAAATACTACTGCTATTAGGTTTTATTTTTAGCTGGAAAATATAGGAGTTAGATGTTACATAATGCTCAAATATTCAAAACTGGCTAACTTATGAGCTTCATGATCAGATTTCGAAGTTAAGTTTACTTGATGTCATTGACCTAGGCAAACTCAGAGCTATAACCGTATCACCACTAGTGTAAGGTCACCTTCAGATGAGGTGGGGGGCAGAGAAAAGATTGAGGTGCTTGGAGCTGGATGCTGTCAGTTGTTGTTTAATGTTCATTTGTCTTAATTCTAAACACTGTCTTTACATATATTTTGCTTGTATTTACACGTACATGTACGGAATTTGTGTATGTTATGACTAAATGTGCGTGTATAGTATTTGTATATTTGTATGTTGTTTTTTTTCTGAAGATAGATATTTTTCCTTGTTTCTTTGGAAGATAAACAACAATCATTCAGTAAATCTTAAGGATATTTTGTTTAATTTTATCAGATGAACAAATTGACCGGGCAGTTCAGCCTGGAATTTTGACAGTAGTTTGTAACTTCTTTCCTCACTCTTGCTCTCTGGTTTACTGCAATTTTTCCTATAATGTGTTTGTAATTTTATCTAATGGGCATGCATCAAAGGTTTTGAAGTCAATATAAATGTCCCCATTGCTTGTGTTGTCACTTTTTCTTCTGCTAATTAAGACAGATGAAGCATATATTTCCAGTAACGGAGTCTTCTCTGCAACTGAACCTGTAATTTTTATGTAAATTAATTTATTAGGAATTCTGGTAGTTGAAAATAATTGAATTAATTTTTTATTCAAGATAATGCTTAATTTTCTTCTTATTTATTTTTTTAATTACAGATATGCTGTTAATAAATTTGTTTCTCTTGTTGATGACATTTAATTGCTAAGATTACTGTTGAAAAAGCTATGTTGGAGCAAAGCAATAGCAAATATGAGCTTCAGGGAGAATATGTGTTGCCTGGTTCACGAGACCGAAGTCCTGCTGGAAAGGAAAGAGGAAGCTTGTTTCGGAGAGCATTGAGTGGACATTTGGGTAGTGTTATATCTTCCATGGGTAGGTGGAGAATGAGACTTGAGGTTCCAGGAGCTGAGATTGCTGAGATGCTTCCACTTGCAAGGTTACTTTCTCGAAGTTCTGATCCTGCAGTCAGATCCAGGTCCAAGGTTGTTACCTATTTACTTGCAGGTTTTCTTAATGTTGAAATATGCTTGCCTTGAGTTCATGCGCTCATAAGATGTGAACTTTTTAGTTAACATTTCTTTCTCTTGGTTATATGAGTAAGTATAAGTAACTTGTGAATTGACATGTAGGCTAATTTACACGAGAAAGTATAAGACGTTAGATCCTAGAAGTTCACACAATCAGGCTATGGTTGATGGCCAATTCTAACTCTGGTTACAATTAAAGAGAAATAGTGTGATATAGATAAATTTTGTTTTAGAAAATGCAGAGGTTACTGTGTGTGTGTGTGTGTGTGTGTAAATATATTTTAATTCTTGGTAAAAGAAATTTGTGAATAATAGAAAACAAGAAAAAATTCAGGTGAGGTGGGAAGTGTAGTTATCTTGTTTTTCTATGATAAATTAGGAAGAAGGAAAATTGACAACACCCATTCATTGCTACAATGAATCAACCTACACTGGAAGGCTAGTTTTGTGTTACTTATCTTCTTGCCAGCTATTGGCTAGGAAATTCATTGCTTAAGTACCCCATGCATGCATTTTTTCAATATGTTGCATATAAGCTACCTAGTTTTGTTTGCTGTGATTTTGACTCTGCTTGCTTCTCTTAAATTCATTACAGGACCTTTTCATACAGAGTTTGTCAACAGTGGGGATATATGCTGAAAGCCTTCAAAAGCTGCTTGAGGTACAACTTAAAAAATATGGTTTTAATGGTTAATTCTGAAGTTTTTTTTTCTTTAATTTTTATGAACATCAGATGAAACGACAATATTAGAATTTTACATCTGTCAAGGTTTTTATGATTTATTTCTTATTCTTATGTTCTGCTTCAACATTGTTGAATTTCTTGAACTTTTTAAGGAGGTTCGAGGACTTTCTAATCCATCAGATGAAGTTGTACTTGAAGATTTCAATCTTCCAGGTTTAGCTGAACTCAAAGGCCGATGGCGTGGCTCTCTAGATGCAAGTGGGGGTGGTAATGGAGACACAATGGTATGCCTCTTGAGAATTTTTCTAAGATTTGGAGTTCATGTCTATGATGACTTACATAAAACATGTTATAAACAAAAAAGGTTGCTGTCTCTTGGAAGTGCCAGTTAGAATGGCTTGAAATTTGACTGGCCAAAAATAGAAAAATTAAGAGCTAGTATTCAATAAAAGAAAAATCAAGAGCTAGTGTTCAATCTTTTGGCATGGATTAGTAATTGATACGTTGAATCAAGTGTTTTTTTTTTTTTTTTTTTTAGCAGTTGCGAATATCTAGGTTCTGCTGTAATATGTTTTACCATAATTGGCTAAGACTATACCCTGAACAATTGTGTGTGTGTGTGTTTCTGTTCCTTCTCTCCATTTGAGCAGAAGAAGAAAAAGTTTCCTGCCATGGTGCCTGTACAGTTGATCAACAGAGATTGTAACTTCATCAATACCTTTGGTGTGTTTTCATGAAAATAGATTGTAACAGAAATGAACTTTGCATTGACAACAAAGTCAGAATATCTTAAATTTCTTCACCTCAAAAAGGAGTTCATATGTGGTCGATTTTTTTGCGTACTTTCATCAGCAGGATATCCAGTCGCTTCAAAAGAATATTGAGGACACGATATTGATGGTTCCAGAAGTTAATTTTGAAGCTTTGAGATTTAAGGCTGCAATTTTTCCCTTTAATCGGATGATCTCATGTTCTGTATTTTTTTTTTCAGGCAGAATTTGACTTCCATGGGGAAGAATGGGAATGGGGAACCTACAAAACTCAGCATGTTCTGGCTGTTGGAGCATATAGCAATGATGACGGTTTGCGCCTCGAGAGAATCTTTATTCAAAGAGATAATGCCACAATTCATGCCGATGGGACTTTGTTGGGCCCGAAAACCAACTTGCATTTTGCTGTACTAAATTTTCCTGTTAGTTTTGTTCCTACTTTGGTTCAGGTTATCGAAAATTCAGCCACAGAACTTGTTCATTCTCTGCGTCAACTTTTAGCTCCAATAAAAGGCATTCTACACATGGAGGGGGACCTCAGAGGAAGTCTTGGTAAACCAGAATGTGATGTTCAAGTAAGGCTGCTAGATGGTGTTGTTGGAGGAGTTGATCTTGGGAGAGCTGAAATTGTCGCTTCTTTAACTTCCACAAGTCGTTTTCTATTCAATGCTAAGTTTGAGCCCATCATTCAAAATGGCCATGTACACATCCAAGGAAGTATTCCTCTGATGTTTGTCCAAAACACTTCAATGGAGGAAGAGAATACGGACAGGGAAAAGAATGAGGCTAGGTGGACTCGTAATTGGCCTGCAGAGAGGAATAAAGGATCTGCTGATGAACCTACTGATAGAAAAGGATCCAGAGAAAGAATTGAAGAAGTCTGGGATTCCCAATTGACGGAAAGCCTCAAAGGTCTAAACTGGAGCATCTTGGATGCTGGAGAAGTAAGGGTTGATGCTGATATCAAAGATGGGGGCATGATGTTGTTGACAGCATTATCTCCTTATGCCAACTGGCTTCATGGCAATGCTGAAGTAATGCTTCAGGTTCGTTCAAAATTTACACTGCTTGATTCTCTTTGTTACCAAATCTAGTATAGGAGTGAGAGGATGGTAAGTTTATAACTCCTTGGGAGGAATATGTTGATTACTCACTCTAAATATATTTGTGCCACCCATTTCTTGTGGTAGGTTCGAGGTACAGTTGAACAACCAGTGCTTGATGGTTCCGCATCTTTCCACAGGGCTACTATATCCTCTCCTGTACTACGGAAACCGCTCACCAATGTTGGTGGCACGGTTCTTGTAAATTCAAATCGATTGCGTATTGGTTCATTGGATGGTAGAGTAAGCAGAAAGGGAAAACTCTCTGTGAAAGGTAACCTACCTCTGAGAACAAGTGAGGAATCCCTCGGTGATAAGATTGACTTGAAATGTGAAGTCCTGGAAGTGCGAGCCAAGAATATATTTAGGTATGCTGTTGTATTCTTAATCTTTTTATGATTTGGAGGAGGGAAGGGTGGGAAGTTTTCATTTTCCGCATGCTAATTTATTTTTTAGCATTTGCTGGGAAGTTTGGCATAGTCAGGACTGATGTGCCAGGCTGATATGTTTTTCTGTCAAACAATTGGTTGGGAATATTTAATTATGTATAAATATATTATTTGCTTTGCAATTTTGGAAACATTGTTTTGAGCAGCTTAATTTATTTTTCATGTTCTTTCTTGCGTGGTCATTTTCTAGCTTACATTCCAACCATTTCTTTTTCTGTTCAAGAAGGACTGGGTCTATTACCTACCACCTTTCTGTATCGTCATTTTTCAATTAATCTGTTGCTTTCATTATTCGTTTTCTGTTGTAATTTGGAATTTATGGTTGATACCCAAGATAGGAATTAAAAGCTAAGAGCATGTATGACTTGGTACAACAGTCCTGCACATACAGATCCTGATCTCTGATACTCGCCTTCCTTCTACGCATGTCGTAACTTATCATTCTATATTTGGCCCATTTAACTCTTGTTCTTATTGCTTGTTATGTTTCTCATTAATGAAGTTTATGTCGTTTTTTTCCCACCTTATTTTATTTTCAGTAAACTGATAGGTCCTGATAACAGTGGTCAGGTAGATACTCAGTTGCAAATAAGTGGATCGATATTGCAACCAAACATGTCTGGGAAAATAAAACTAAGTCATGGCGAAGCATATTTACCCCACGATAAGGGAAGTGGAGCTGCTCCGTTCAACAGATATGCATCAAACCAGACGAGGCATCCATCCGGTGGTTACAACCGCACTGTGGCATCAAAATATGTTTCGCGTTTTCTTAATTTAAAACCTGCTGTTTCAAGTGTTCCATTTCATGAATCTTCAGGTCAGTGGGATTCTAAGGGAACCTTTTTCTTTTGCTCTCATACTATACTTCTAGAAGGTTCCAATGGGTCTCTATAATCTACTTCAATAAACTAGCGGATAAAATTATGAAGTCATTTTGTTAAAGATTTATTGACCTGGTCAAACTTGCTAGCTGATGGCAGATAACAGGAACACTTGCTTTTACTTTTTCAACACTTATAATCTTGTTCATCCAATCTCGTTGCTGAGATATACACTATTTAAAGGAATAATAAAGGTAACATGAAACTGGGCCACCCTTGAATTATGGCAGTTTAAAATAGGTACTTAAATGGAAAGCATATATGTACATTATGTCCAACCTCCAGGGGTCAGTATTAATCACCCCTTGATGATTGCAATGGATCTCAAGGTAGGTCACTGCAATTTACCCGTTCACAAGTTAATCTCATATGATCATATTTCAAGCTTTGACCATTTTGTGATGCTTTATAGTGTGCATGGGAATCATCTATTGTTAGTGTCAAGGTCTTTAGTGTAATTTGCTTAACCATCTAGTTGTAAAATTGATTTCAATCATTCACAGGTAAACAGGCTGAAGTTGAGAAGGAAATGATTCAAGTCAATAGCAAGCCTAAATTGGATATTTGGCTTAGTGACTTGAAGCTTGTTCTGGGACCAGAACTGAGGATAGTTTATCCGCTGATTCTTAATTTTGCTGTCAGTGGAGAGCTTGAGTTAAATGGGATAGCACATCCCAAATTGATAAAACCTAAAGGCATTCTAACATTTGAGAATGGGGATGTGAATCTTGTTGCAACTCAGGTAAATTTCCTTACAGTCTTCTGAAACTCCTGGTGTTGTGCAAAGTTCAGCGTTCTTTAATTTACACATTGTGCATAAGGTTCTGAAGTGACATCTAATTCTGTAGAAATTCTTTGCTCTCCTCAAACACAGGTTAGGCTTAAGAGGGAGCATCTGAATATAGCAAAATTTGAGCCTGATAATGGACTGGACCCAATGCTGGACTTAGCTCTCGTTGGATCTGAGTGGCAATTCAGGATTCAAAGTCCGGCTAGCAAATGGCAGGATAAATTGGTTGTCACCTCCACACGTTCTATGGAACAGGATGTTCTTTCACCTTCGGAGGTAAAAGCTATAATGCCAAAGCATGTAATTGTTGCATTCATTAGGACAAAAAATAGAGTTCTTAAAATGTACTCTAATGGATCTGTTAGCAATCTACATAAGGATTATAGCAGTTCTATAACTTGCATGCCTGATCTATTGGTAGGTGTATCACCTTGGTGCACCAAGTCCAACTTCCGTGCCAAAAAGATTAGGGTTAAATTTTAGTATCATTACCTGGTTAATTTGCATGGTGTGACTAGCCCTAAACTAGAGATGGTTTTTAGTCAAATGGATTTAAAAACTCGTTAATATATGTTTCAGATGAAATCGTGTGTTGTCTTATGATGATTATGTTTTTCCCGACTAACAGGCTGCTAGAGTCTTTGAGAGTCAACTAGCTGAATCCATCTTAGAAAGTGATGGGCAGCTTGCATTCAAGAAACTCGCAACCGCGACTCTTGAAACATTGATGCCAAGAATAGAAGGGAAAGGAGAGTTTGGACAAGCCAGGTGGAGGCTCGTTTATGCACCTCAGATTCCCAGCTTGCTTTCTGTTGATCCCACAGTTGATCCTCTTAAATCTCTAGCCAGCAATATTTCATTTGGTACAGAAGTTGAAGTTCAGCTTGGGAAGCGCCTACAGGTTTTCCCCTTAAATTTTTTTTCCCAACTTTGTGGTTAACGCTTTATTCCAATAAATTGCTAGAATGAGATTAATATTTGTTGTTCATAACCTCTCTCAGTTTTTTAGTGGCAATAGCCATCCTCTTAACTCTTAACACCCTTAGGAGTTTCATGTGCTCTATGAGCTGTAAAACGTGATGCATGAAAGTAGCTGGAGAAAAAGCATAGGGCTTGAGTTGGGGCTGAGGGCAGATATTTTCTCATTGCAGTGTCTGGATCTAACAAGAAACTAATTATATCCAAAAAATCTGCCATTGAATCAAGAAGAACAAAAGGCTTTATCTTTGAGAACTGAAAAAAGTTTAGGGGCGAATGTCTCCACTGCCATGCTATAGAGGAGAAAGTTTCAGTGCTGTAATGATTCATCTTTATCTGAGGCACCTTTTTGTTGGATTTTTCAGGCCTCTGTTGTTAGGCAGATGAAGGATTCAGAGATGGCTATGCAGTGGACATTGATCTACCAGCTTACTAGCCGGCTGCGTCTGCTCCTTCAATCTGCTCCATCTAAACGTCTCCTTTTTGAATACTCTACTACCTCACAAGACTAGCCGTAAAATTTGCCGTTGTAGAATTTAGTCTATGGCAGAACTCCTGTTTCTGGGTTCCAAAAGCTAACACTCCATCTCCCTGGTACATATGTAAAACAGAGATTGGGAACCAAATTGCTGTACTGTACATTGATTATTGTATATATGAAATTATTCTTTTCTCAAAATGAAAAAAATTGTTAATAGGTCTCATGGTGCTGAGTAGGCCTCCCAATTTTGCTCCAAGATTATCCTTAGTATTTTTTTTTTTAAAGGAAAAGTCAAATGATTGATACATGGAAGTCTGAAGCCTGACTCTTTAACGGCCATGGATGATGATGATGTAGATCACTGTTGATTGACTGGCAAAACAGTTGCATCTCAAACCATGCTTGTAATTTTATCAGTATGCAGGGTTTGACTGTCGTTACTGCCTTGCTAGTCAAAAGTTTTGTTTACTATAACTTTTTTTTTTTTTTTTGTGTACTGGTTTCCGGTTCAAAGCTGATGGATATTGATCATGACAATAAAACAAGGCGCCATCCTATTGGGTTATATAAATGAGATTCTACGTGTTCTTGATCATCCATCCGCTAATTCATGGCACATTCCAAATTGTCTACGAGTAATTTTGAGTGCAGTGTTCATTGTTGAGCAAAATATAGATGCCTTGCCATGGTCTGATATGATTTAGCCCTATTTTTTGTTCCAATATATATCAGGTTTGTCCCTATAAACCCCTTCTGTGCGTATCTACTGTGCATGTCTTCTTGCATGTACAAGCATCTCGTGCGCAGATCCCTAACCCTGTATCTTTTCCTGATACTATTATGATGCAGCTGTAACCTGAAGATTCTTGCTGAGGAAAAATTTTCGAGCTGTTGTTTTCAGAAAGTTGCATCGATAAAATAGTGTTTGGCATGTCTGTTGTGTTAGTTATTATTTTGTAGTTTGTAATGAATTATTCAAATTCATTGTCCCACATTGGAAGAGAATGTCCAAACTAAATATATGTCTTTGTCTTCTTCCAAATTTAAATTTGATACAAACATTGGTTTGGAGGGAAAATTTGGTGGAAGGCTATTCCAAAACATATTTAATTCATTTGAATATATCTTGACAAGGCACTTGGGCTTTCTGATTAATAGGAGGAATTATTTTCGTAAAAAATAAAAACTATTTTTTTTTAGTTTATTTTACGAATAGATGCACCCTCTTATTCAGAAGTTTGTGTTCTATCGTGAAAAGGTATTTCAATTCTCTTTAAATAATTGAACTTGACAGAAAAACTTTAACGTTTCATTTTTTTTAGTTCTTCACCTTTGTTGTATCCTAGAGGTAATTTGCTTAGAAAAGGAAGCAAATAAAACCTTAAGGAAAGCGATCATCACGCCTCAAAGTCTGTAACTTTTCCATTTTATTTTCGTATTTTCGTTATTTTTTTAACATGTTGATATTACTGGCAGGTTACTCATTACGATTTCTTTATGGTCAAGCTTTGTCTTAATGATTTGAAGATATTATGAAAGATGTTTAATTAGCCATGCGAAGTTCTCATAGCATTGGCCTCCATTTGCGAATTCTAAGCCCGAACTTGGTTACTCCGTAGTATTTTACTCCCAACTGTGAGTTTGTATTGCAGTCGTAGCTTGTATTTCACGAACTTGTAAGGATTGAACCTCCTGATTGCAAATTGATGCTCAGACTATATGTTGATATTCAAAGCAATCAAAGAGTTTGAATTGAAAAACCTATTTTCAACTATAAGCTCACAATTCATCATCTCATTGTATGGGCTTGTTGATGTGGTTTAACATTGGTGGTTTGCCTTTTCATATTTTGTTTCTTTGTGGTATTAAGCCACTTGAATTAATTCTGTTGCTGCCTCTCATTTTTGGACACTACACTCGTTTATAGGAATAGCACATTTTGCTGGGAATCTGTGGTTATCCATCTTGTTTGTGCTTTCATTTAACAGATTGGAAAGACGGGTCAATCTTCATTCTTAAAACAGACTAGTTTGTTATTTTTCATGCTATTATACCAATTACCAAGTGATCAAGAATCCATCTTAACATTATAACTTTGACTCAATTTTATCTGCCTTTTTTCTATAACTGATGCAGTTGGAGGGCTAGGGGATCCCCAATGGAAGTTGAGTTATTTTTTCCTGTCCCTTATCGTATGAATTCATTTACATAGGTTGCCAGTGGAGGTCATTGCATTCTTCAAAAGCCCAACTCACATTGCATATTACCATATTCTTTTGTTGCATTATGCTTGTACCTGGAGCTGCAAACTTTCTATTGATGCCATTTGAGTACAAATTATTTAAAGGTGGCCATCAACACGGAAAGACAACAGATAAGCTTGCACATACACTAAAAGCAGACATCCAACCATCCGAGTTACCACTACCAGTGCAGTTGTAATTTTGGATTGTATTAAAATGACGCATTGCTGCAAAAACTTCTATTCTATTTGGCCACAGATAAATTGAAGTACTGGAATGTTGCATAACGCTTTTCCAACCTCAGAAGGAATGCTTTCAGAAATTTTTACTATCATGCATCTAATCCTATTTAGAAATGTAAAAAGAAATGCATTACTGCAGGATCTAAATCCTAAAGCTAGAGTTTGCGCTAATCTACAATTTCTTTTGTGGTATCAAAAAATGTGCTCAAAATTCCTAACCTTGAAAATTGTCCACTGGAAATATAAATTGAAAACGGCAAAAAGGGAATTCCAGTCATGCAGAAATAAATAAGTTGAACTGTCACCAAAATCTCCAAGGATCCTTATATGGAGGAACATAGTTTTCTGTGGGAGGTAAAAGACGGAAAGATGACACAGTTTTCTGCAAGAGGGGTCCCATCTGCAATAATCAACATGAAGATACCGAGTCAAACATCAACTCAACAGGAACCAAGTCTCCTTTAGTTTCAAGTCATGCATTTATATTAAGCCACTTTTACCAATTTTTAAAGCACAATGGCATCATTTATAGAAGTACTTGTACCCATTTTGTACCCTAATGATGAGTTATCTTGGGATTAATTTTCTTTTAAGCTTCTTTTGGTTTGTAGTGATGCAAGAACCTATATTCACACCCATGCTCTTGGGGTATAATAAGAAAAATGTAGAAGCATAACCAACTAAATCACATTATTCCCGCTGATCCCCTTTTTCTCTTGTATAACGTGTACAAACATATGATCTCTTGCATACATTATCCATTATGTAATGAGATTGGCAATATATTCTAATAAAAAGCATTATACGTGCATGTCTTCTAGGATTTTTAAGTCACTTAATTGGATATATGAATTCTGAAAAATAATGCACCAAACTATGAACAAACTTAGTGTTGTAATGTGCAAGTTCTGCAACCATCACAATAAACATTTGAATGCATGTGGTTGCGATTGTAGTTAGGCTGTAGAACTATTGAAATTTAAGCCCTTCGCTAGATTAAGGATGCTGTGTATGCTCAAGAAGCAAAATGTATGTGTTCATGTTAACACAAACTACCTTCACTAGACAAGTGTTGCTATGTATGGTAGCTTGCAACCTATGGAGGATCATACTAATCCAAATTTACTTTCCATTCGAATAAGAAGTTTCAACAGGATAAAATATTAACTAAGAAAAATTTGAATTTTATATTTTTTGGTGAAGAGGAGAAATTTTGATCAAGTGGCGTTTGTGCAGGGTGAATGAAATTTTCCTTGCTAGAGGAGCAGGTATATATTCAGTGATCAACTATTTAAAGATTTAAGAAAACTTTGCATTTTTTTTTTTTTTTTTTTGGTAAAGAAGAGAAATTTTGATTAAGTGGTGTTTGCGCAGGGTGAACGAAATTTCCTTGCTAGAGGAGCAAGTGTATATTCAGTGATCAACTGTTTAAAGGTTCAAACGATACGGTGAACGAAGTTTCCTTGCAAGAGGAGCAAGTGTATATTCAGTGATCAACTGTTTAAAGGTTGAAACGATACAAAACAATCATTTTGCTGAAGGTTGATGAACTGGACACAAAAAGCACTGCCAGGGCATTATTAAGGAAAACCAAAAATTAGACAAGCACGGAATTTGGAATGGTCACTTACGTTGTTCCATTGCTTGCTAAGTGTTGAAGCACTCAAAGAATATAAATAGCCTGCAAAAACACTCTTTGTAAGAAGAGAACACTGAAGAAGCGTTGACCATAAAAGAACCATGCTAGTTTAATGATAGAATTTGAAGTACACCTCTAAAGACCAAATGATTTAAATCAAAAGTACTTATCCCAAGGAAATTAAAAAAAAAAAAAAAACTGAACTAGAAATTTAGTTTCAGAAAAGGGAAGAAATCCCTAGATGACAAAATACCAGGACTACTATCTACATCTTTTAATTTTGAATCCACGCAACTGAAATCTAATGGTCAAATACCCATCTTTGTCATGACAAAAACTCCTCTTAATGGTAACGCGCATTATTTATGCAATAAATGATGATAAACCAGCCAATCCTACCATCTCGTTCAGCAGTTGAAGCAACATAGTGCCTGTAAAGATTTGGTTCTTGTGCCTGCATGATTCAACAGAGAATCACTACTATTACATTACAAGTATCTTCTGATGATTGGCAAGTTTAATGAAGGAAGTAAACTTACAACTTTAGTCGGCGATTTCCTTACGAGGTATTCATAGTACCAATATGGTTCACCATCAACCTGAGATGTAGCGTGAAGAGATGCAGATAAGCTGATTCGAACGGTAACTTTTGGTAAAACTTGTAAGCATAAATCATATATTAGATAATTAACCAAAAACAAACTCACTTCTGATGAATGTGCATCAAGGACAGAACTCTCAGCCAATCTCTGAGTAGAAGTGACCCGCTGTAAAATGTTGAAAAATGTCACCCCATACGTGTATGCAACATAATAGCCAACTAAGTGCAAGAAACACCTTTTTCTCATTAGTAGATTCTAACAACACTTAGTTGCAACAGCCAAGAATTTACACAAATAAAGTTAAAAGGTTATATGAGTATGCATCACATGAATTTAGCATTCTTAATTTTTTGGGATCATAAAGATAAGAGACACATGGGAATGTAGTAAAAAAATAATTTTGCATTTAACATGTCATAAACCTCTTTCTGCATCAAAATTTCATTATCACAAAACAGTATTTTATGTTTTAAACCTATATTGTAGGGGAAAAATCTTATAATTTATGGCCAAGTCATGTTCTAATGCTTTTTAGACCAGAATAACCATGATCTCACTGAAGTTGGGCTTAAAATCTTTTAACTCAAGAATAAAGAAGAGCATTACCAAAGCAGATTTATCAGCTAATACAGAATCAGCGACATCTTTAGCACTCCATGTACTTTTTTCCTTTGACTTCAAAATCTGTGCATTTGGAGGACCTATCTGAACCATAAATCACTGAGTGATTATCTACATATAGTACACTTAAAACCACCGAAAGTTTGCAAGATTAGGGGTATGCAAGATATTACCGAGACAGAAATTACAAGGTTATCAATGATGTCAACTCTCTCGGAGACAATGCGAAGTCGTGCATCAGCTGTGTGATATTTCAACCATCATATACAGTATATTTTACTAAAACAAAGCAAAAGTTTTAGTGCTTTAAATTGCATATGAGTATGTTCCCTGACTTACGTGATAGTGGTGCAGCCGATGAATAACGCTCTGGTTTTCTGGATTCCACCCTTCGTATAGAAGAAAAGTGTAAGGTTCATACAATTTAAAGATGCAGGATAAGGAAGAAGAGATATTTTAAGAAGCATCTAAGAACCAAGTAATCCTGTGAGGGCTGAAAGACAACAAACAATTTACAATCTGCATCTTGAAAAGGGAGAAAAAAAGATTGTGTAGCATCTTTTAGCAATAGAGGAAAATAGTTGAGTGATACACGACCAAGTACATAACTGCTTTTAAAATCACTCAACAGAAACTTATGCAATTCTGTTAAACTACTAAGGACAAATTACTATTTTGTAACAGTCTTTAATAATCAAAGCTAAAACCACCTCCAAAATCTTGAGCTTAAACTTTGAAATCACTTATGCCTCCAAAGCCATTTCGGAAGAACTCTTTTTCATAAGTCTCATCATTACAGACTGAAACCATTATAAAACAACTGCTAAACACCAAATAGTTTATTATTACTATTATTGTTACTGTTATTATTGATTAAGAAAACTTCTTGCCACTCTGAGCACAGGAGTAAGTAATTATTTTTGTATTTATAGATGTCATCAGCTTATGACAATTTCAGATTGATGAATTAGAACTTACCATTTGAAGACGAACTTTTTGGATGGAAGTTCCACAGGGTATAAGTAAGAATAAGCATTTATGTCATCAATTACAGAAGCCATTTTAACCTCTTCATCAGCATTAGAATCTGAAACATCCAAACCGTAATATCTGAGAAGAGCAAAAAAAAATAGAGTGCAGGCAACCCTCCGCAAATCTAAAAATGTCCCATCAAAGTCTCAGCATGCGTTGTCCTTCGACTACTACAGAATTTCAACAGAATTTGTCGAAGGATAAAAATAATAAGGAATAAATAATTAAGCCCCTGATGCTGCCATGGAAACAAAAGGGAACATTATAAGACCTCCATTTCCCACCAAGATCATTTTACCTTACTCCAATCTTCAGACAGCACAAAAAACAGACTACATCATGCTGTTCAGCAACATTCCAAAATTTGAAATAATTAACTATAAGAGCAACTAACTATGGACAAGGCTTTTAACGAGCCTAATCGAGCCAAATACCTAATGTTCAAGCTCTGTTCGTATCTTTATTGAACTAAACACAGAAGGTTGTTTGAATTTGATTCTTTTATCTAGAAAGTTGTTTGAGTTCGAATTCGAGGCCACAAATACAATTTTTTTTTTTTTTTTATGACGACAAGGAAGAAAGACAGAAACTGAAAATGATACCAAAAATCCAATTTATGGGCTCTTACCTGAAGAGGGGAGAAAAAGATAAAGTGATGTGGATAAGCCAATAAGCGTTAAGTCCCTTCTGCAAAAGATCCTGTTTCGCAGAGTGGGATTCAAAGAAGAATCCAAAGAGGCCATGATTTTGCCATGTAACTTGTTTTTCCTTTGGTTTGAAAGCATCCCATTTTGATTTATAATGAATAAATCAAGAAACAAACATCAAAAAACAAAGTGTCATTTTATTAATTCCTTATGAAAGACCAGATAATAAAAGTAGTGAAAGAATGAGAGAGTAATACCTGAAGAAAGGAAGAGATGGAAGAAGAAAATGGTGTTGAGATGCAAGAAGAGGAGAGGGAAGAGCGGTCATCATTATCCAAGTCTTCTTGTGGCTCCCCCTTGTATGTTCTGGTACTGTCAGCTCAGCTTAACTCAGCTCATCCAATCTGCTCTCCATTCTATCTTAGTTTTTTTTTTTAATCGAAAAATTCTGAAGGTGGACTAGGTTACTGTAGATCTCGTGTTTTTAAAAAAGTCACGCAACTGCAATATATATATATATATATATATATATATATATATATATATATATATGTTGATATAAGAAAGTAACGTAAAGATTTTTATGTGTCTTTATTTTAAGGGATAATTTCGCTTACCTCCACTGAAGTTACCATCCATCTGGATAATGTAACCCAAAACACCAACCAAATACTTAAAATATGCTTAATTACTTTTAAAAAAGATAAATAAATTTTAAAAATTAATTAATTAATCATAAGATGTCAAAAGTATTTATATTTTACCTTAAATTTTCAATCTCTACTAAATATGACTTCTTCAAAACTCAATTATCTAACTAGTCTAAATAAATTTTACTTTATCTATTAAAATTTTATAAACAAATATATTAATAAGAAAGAGATGACCAATTTAAAAGAAATTCAGGATATTTTAAAGTATTTAGTTAGTGTATTTGGGTTACATTATCAAAATGGACTTGTTTTGTTATGAAAAATACAAACATAGGGGGTGTAAGTGTAATTTTTAAAATTTGAGGGAAGGTGAGTGTAATAATAGTGTAAGTATAATTTTTAAAAGTAGAGAGGAGGTGAGTGTAATTATAGCAAACTTTAGGGAATGTATGTGAAATTATCCGTTATTTTAGACCACAAGATTCATAGGTAGGGGTGTTCATGGATCGAGTACCCAGTCCATGAACAAAAACTTTGAACTGAACCGATCTTATCGATTTGGCAGAATTTTGAACTGTGAACCAGTCCACACATAGCGGATACCCGACATTATGGTTACCCACAAAATCAATTCAGATAGACCAATTACTTGACCCGGTCCATCAGAATTTATCAGTATTTTTAAAATAAAAAATAAAACAAGAAAAATCGTAAACCATCATTAAATTACTAGTAACATAAGTATCAATCATTTTCAAGTTAAATTACATCATAAAACTATAATTTTCAAAGTAATCAAAAAACAAAAAAACTAAATAAACATATAGACATTTAGTTTTTTAAACTACATTATCACATTTCAATTAGCTATAAAAATAAAAAAATACTTAATAAATAGTCAAATGAACATCCGAATAATAAAATAAATAGTCAAATGTTCATTAATCAAGAATGATATAGAAGTACAAATTAGTAGTAACAATAAAATAAATCAAAAACTAAAACAATGAATTAGTAAAATAATACCACATACCAAAATGATAAAAGGGTTTTTATCACTTTACTCTCTTAAACTATACCTCAACTATCAGTTTAGTCCCTAAAGTTAACTTTTAGTCACTTAACCCTTAAACTAACGGTCAAACTAACGGTTAGACTAACAGTCATGTGAAAAGACATATTTATGTCTAATTTAACTATGAAATTTTTATCACTTTACCCTCTTAAAATATATCCCAACTATCAGTTTAGTCTCTAACATTAACTTTTAGTCATTTAACTCCTTAAACTAACGTCCAAACTAACAGTCACGTGCAAAAATATGTTTAGGTCCAATTTAATTACAAAGGGACAAATATGCTCATAAAGTCCTAAAAAATAAATTTCACTTCTAAATTGTAAAGGAACAAATAAGCCCATAAAAACTTAAAAAATAAATTTTACTTCTAAAATGAGCTTTATGAAGTGGCGACACAGAAATAAATAAGAAAAGAAAAAAATAAAATAATATAGCCATGTTTCTTGATAGTAATATTTTTCCAATACATTTTCTCTCGTCATAAATTTTAGAATTCATCTATCAAAAAAACGTAAGTGTTCTCACAGCTTGAAAAATTATGAAAACAAATAGATTATCGAAGAAGAATTTTACTAATACAAAACTTGAGAAAAATATATATTGCAATGGAGTAGGTATAAAATTTTTCTTCTAAGATTATCTTTGTTACATGCAAACAATTGATAAAATTTTACACTTTTATCTCATCAGATTTGCAATATTTTGAATAAGATATGTGCAAAATAGGAAGTATGTAAATAGTTTAAAAAATAGAGGAGAGAAAAGCCTTTTAGCCATTATTTTATACTTAAAATATGAGGGGAGGGTATTTTTGTCATAAAATGGTCAATTATGTGCTTTAATTTAACCAATGGACTTAAGTGACTAAAATTAATTTTAAGAACTAAAGTGATAGTTGAAGTATAATTTAAGGGGGTTAAAATGATAAAAACTTATGACAAAACTACCCCTTACTATAGACCGGGTCGGATATTCGCCGGTTCACAAGAATGTGAACTGCTACCCAATCCGCTTAATTTATGAACCGACCTGCTACCCAACCCGATGTCAGTAACCGATTTGGTTACCTTCTTTTTTCTGTTCAAAACGAATCGATTTTTTTGATTTTTTGAATTTTCAGTTCTTTTTTAACAGCCCTATCCATAGGTGGTGCTGTAAATTGAATCCATGCTGCACTTGTTGTGGAATAATGAATTTTTCCTTCATAAAGATGGACGTTATTTTTCGTTCCTTTTGTTTTTGGGATACATATAAGTCTTTTCGACAATCATTTGTAATTGTACATTTTTGAACAATAACAGTATCTTCTCACATAGAAATTGTACACACTCATCCAACGATATAGCTTTATAGCTAGCTATTATATCTGTACCTTATGTTCTGCAATGTTTTGTATTACTAATTTTATTTCTTTATTTCTAAAATCTTTAAATCTGGTTTGAAATTGTAATGATCCCAGAGATTATAGAGGCCTTGGCTCTGGTTAGATTGCATTTTCTTTTGGAATTAGAAAAATGATACTGTCACACTTTCTGGAATGTGATACATACGAAATAAAACGTTGTTAAAAATATTTTAAAAAATTATTAAGACGAGTTCGGAAAAAATTTCAAGATAATTTTTTGAAAAAATGAGCTGGGGCAAATAGAGCCATTGATTCCAAAAGATTGTAGATGCCTGATTCAAAACGGATTCTTGTAACATATTTCGTTCCCAAGGAATGCTCTCCTATACATAATGTAAACCTTTTTGTTTCATATTTTTTTTTTTAATTACAGATGCACTTCACAATATTCATTACTACTTTGATCCTTGGACCTTTTAAGGTGCTCCTTACCCAACTAAACCCGGTTGGTTTCTCTCTTTCGTCTGTTAGTCCTTTGATTTGATTTTAATAACCCAAGAGGATCGGCCAAAGCTATGACTAAGAAACTACATTGGGGCTTCCTTTTGCGATACTTTATAGTGTAGTATATAATTTAAGAGAGTGTGTGTGTCTCTTTC
This sequence comes from Mitragyna speciosa, assembly GCA_024721245.1. NCBI lineage: Eukaryota > Viridiplantae > Streptophyta > Magnoliopsida > Gentianales > Rubiaceae > Mitragyna > Mitragyna speciosa. Next base: position 6,060,502 of record CM045557.1, read on the forward strand.
TATATATATAGAAGAAAAATACTTAAGGACCTACCTCAATTTCGCAAGAAGACTAGTTTATTCAGGAAAACAATTCCAACCGAATTTGTGTTTAGCTGAAAATTCTTTTCATGTAGCATGCCAAGGTATTGTTGAGCTAAGTTCTGTTAACAATGAATAATAAACTTATATTTGTTTATAAAAGCTTGATGAAAAATTAACTCGAGTTTGAGCTTTATTTTAAGGTAAAGTATTGAATATTTTCTTATCTAGGTTAGTACATTTACTTCATACGTTGTAACTGGTTGAGTACTTTAAAATTTTGATTTTAAGTACTTTAAATTTAGATTATATAACAAACTTGATTAAGCACAAAAACTTACAACTTAAAAATGTTTAAACTCCATTTGTTTTAAATAATTAAATCTTTTGATCCGATCGATCCTAAAAACTAGTCCTAAGTAGTTTGGTTCTTTTGTTGCCCTAATTCTTAATACTAAAAATTAATGAAACAAATTTAAAGGTTTGGGGGTCCCTTTTCCAATTTCTCAACAATTTGGGTAGCTATTCTTGTAACCATCTTTTTTTTTTTTTTTTTTGTTTGAAACATTGTAACCATCTTTGAAAACCTAAAAGGACCCAAACGGAAATTACTATTACCATCCACTAAAAGTTTTAAAGTTCCCACTATCGACTTCTTTATTTATAAGCCAAACAGACCCTATACTTCCCCTCCCTTCAAAAAGGCGACAAAATTTCCTGACCTGAAACTAACCGCCTCCGATGAGCTCGAAACTCTACACGCCAGGCCTGCAATAAACCATCCAATCAAAAAGCGAGTATATTCCACTCTCCAAGGATTTTCCACGTGGCAGTTCATGAAAGGTCAATAATTCTATACACCATTTACCTAAAAAATACACCTCACGAAAATCCTCAGCTTCGCCTTTTCTTTTCTTTTTTTTTTTTTCCAATTATTTATTTTTTAGCATTTATTTAGCAAAAACCATTAGCGCCACTCCCTCCTCCCTATATATACATACTGACAGAGAGAAGATTAGAGAGAGAGCGGCGGGGCGACTCGACTCGACTCGGCGAAGCAATCGTGGAAAATTGGAGCTGCGATTTCACTGTTCTATCGATCGATCTATTCGATAGCAGTTGATTACTTCATTATCAACAGGTAAGGTCTTTTTCGGTTACTTTTTTTTATAAATTATTTTCGTTTTATGAATTTTGATTAATTTGTTTAAATTTGTTGTGAGTGTTTTTTTTTTTTTTTTTTGCTTTTATTGATGAGAAAAAAAAAAAGAAGAAAAACGTTGAATTTTGAGATGTGTGTGTGGAGAAAGCGTTGAATGTTGGATCGCGGTTAGAATTTTGTTCAAAAGTGAGGAAATTTCGATATAGTTGTTATCAACTTGCTTTGGCTTTGCGACGAAATTCGCCGCTCGGAAATGAGCTAGAAGCGTTGCTGTTTTTGTGTTAATATGGTTTAAGCAGAGATTAGGTGCTTGAATGTGGGTTCTGTAGTAGTATCGTATGTGGCAAAGATACTGTTATATTTGTATATGTTATGTTGTAGTTTGTATTATTATTATTATTATTATTATTATTATTTTGAGTTTGGATAGAATTTGCTTCTCTGTTCTTATAGAAATGTTATGGTTTTTAAATTTTGAACAAATAGTCTGATTGTAATCTGAGAAGCTTAGGGTAGAGAATGAAATAATTAACACAAAGTCAAAGAGAATTCAGGAACAATTAGTTTTCTGGATCCTTTGAAGATTACAAATTTGCATATCTTGATCATTAAATTGACACTCTTCACATTTCTCAGTTTTTTTTTGGTTGGGGGGGGGGGGGGGGGGGGAGGGCTTTTGGGTTTTATTGTTTACTTGACGGATTGAATATGTGTCTATAACTTCTCCTTGAGATTATTAACTAACTGTATTTTCAGGGAGTTCTGCTTACTTTCTGGAATTAGATGGATTGTTTTGTGATTTGCTTACATATTCGCCGGTAACACGTTTGGATGGCAGAGATCAGATACATCGGTTAGAAGAGAAATAATTAATTCAGAAGTACATGGTTGACTAATTTAGCTCTACTTTTCCCATCATTACGTAGAAGTACAAATACATATTAGCAGGACGCAAAGTAAAATAAAGTAAGAAATAGAAGCCACACGAGTAAATTAAGTTATTAGTAGGATGTAAAGTAAAATAAAGTAAAAAATACAAGCTGCATAAATCAATTAACTTGATAATATGTTGTAACCATGTGAGGAGTTGATATTTGATAATGCTCGGTGTGAATGTTAAAGGTTGTTAATAGAATGTAAATATTTGCTCTTTCATTTAGCAGCTAAACTAGATTGATTAATTGGAGAACAGAAACTTGTAATTTTTTTCTATAGTTCAGCGCCTGCTTAAGGAATTGGAAATTTATGGCAGCTGACATCCTTGACTGATAAATTGCAAATGGGTACAGTATTTTTTTATTTTTCCAAAATCGAGACTTATTCTTGTGAACATGCTTCTAGTTTGACAGCAGTGTAAAGAAATGTTATCTTTGTAGTACCACATGCGTTTGGTCTCAGAAAACCACAAAATTCGTGAAATGCTGCACTCTGTGCTACAGCATTGTTCCAACATAACTTCCTCATCGCTGCATTCACCAGAATGTGAACCCTACTTATCATTTTTGGAGAACCATTATGACCTTGAGTAGACTTTTCACCTGCTTTCAGAATTTTTTTTTTTTTGGGGGTACGACTGCTGAAACCGGGGATTAATATATTTCTTGGATATGTTGTCATTTGCAGTGGCTGTTTTCAACTGTATAATGCGATTCATTGTTGGAGGCATGCTTGCATTAACTGAGTTACTTATCTTACAACCAAAGTAATTATCATCCGTCATAATTAATCAGCTGTTATATATGCTACAACTTTGGTTTCTAATTTTTGCGTTTTTCTTTTTTTTTTTTTTTTTTTTGACAGTGGAACTTTTATGCACCATTTCAATGAAGGCGGGTGCATCTTCTTTGAATCCATATGCAGAATCATATGTCCCACTCTCTAAAAGGAGGGGACCGGATGGAAGGAATGATTTTAAATTTCCAGGTGTAGAGGCAAAGAGGGCAAATGAGGTTACTGTATTGGGACCTCGCCACTGGGATCCTACAGTACAAGCTTCTCAAAGCTATAACATCCATAGTGGTGAAACTTTCTATGGTGCTGAGAATAGCAAACTGAAAGGTCATGCTGGCCTTGGATTTCATGGTTCTTCATCATACAATCCTGCTGAGACAATAGAGAAAGTAATTTTGGATGAGGAATTTGACATGGATTTGGCGTATCTTCAGATGACATTTCCCGGTGTATCAGAAGAGTCTCTTTCTGAGGTCTATTTTGCAAGCAAATGTGACCTTGATGCCTCAATTGACATGCTGAACCACCTTGAGGTAAGAGTGTGAATCAATTTTTAGATCAAGAATTCTTTTTGATGAGATAAGGGTTTAAATCAATTTTTTATGAAGAATTACTGTTGTGCTACAGAGGTAAACAGAAGTGATACTCAATTCACAAGTTTTATATGCCTGACTTCTTAGTATACTTTGAGGTTGTGCTTCCTACCTATTTGATTCTTCACCTGGTGCTGCCTGTTGAGCTTCCAAAAAATCATAGCTAGGGGAGCATGGTGTTGCTGTTATAACCTACAGGATAATTTGGTTGAAAACTTGTTTCCACTCCCTAGTTTATATTTTACCTAGACAATACTGTTGAAAAAATGATTGAAACAGTAGTTTCTTTCTACAATGATTTCTATTAAGATGCTATTATACCTAGTTAAATTTCTTTTACAACAATTACTTTCTGTTACAGGGTTTTAGTAAGTAGAACATACATTGTTAATTGCCACAATAGAACATGTCGATAGCTGTTACTAGATTTGGGTGCCATGGCTTAATAATTGTTGAACTGACAATATGTTTATTATAGATAGAAATAAATACTTGACTGATGCTTCTGTTCGTTTTGGTGTCTTCGCTGATGTTTGGCATTCTTGTCAGCACTCGAGGAAATCTGAGGACTTATTCAGAGGAGTCTTTTTTTCTTGTTAATTAATGGCCTTTGTCTGTTTAATATCTCCTCTTATTATGTCAGCTTTTTTCAATTTAATAATTCTTCCAATATTTCTAATGACTTCTTTGTTCTCAGACTTGCAAATCATAATATGTTTGATTGATTGGCAACAATTCTATCTTTGATTGCTTATGGCCATTGTTCTGATATATTATGTTTTTCTGTTCATTGAAAAGATGATATTCATCTTTAATTTGATAAATATTTCTTAATTACAGTCCTGTTCCAGGCAGTAAATTAGTGTACTAATTGATTATCAACACAACAAATTGGAATAATTTCCAATATGATTCAGATATTCTATATTTCACACCGAAACATTATATCCAGGAATCTGGTGTAGCAGAGTATTGGAGAATTTTAATTGCTTTATGAATTACCAGTTCTGTTTACATTATTTATGCTGAGTTAAGCTTCTCCTGCTTATGCATTCAACTATATTTTTTACAATGCTGCTCAAAGAGCTTTTATGTAGAGTTTCATGTGGAGGAATATATTTGAATACCTTTTGTGTCCAAAATTATTGTATACTTTGTGTTGGTGTTGGAATTGATCTATGCACCTTCAATAGAAGGTGTATCTATTTGCATCAACAAAATACCATAGTCCTTTACATCCAAAAGCATTTTTTTCCCTTGTCATCCGGAAGTATGTTGCAAAAGTCAATCTTGAATATTTTGTCCTTAATAGTCTGGCACCAATGTCGGAGACAGCTCGCATCATGGTAATGCTTAAGGGTTGATGGTATCACTGATCTCTCTCCCTACATAGGTACTACCAAGATAAATCAATTTCATAATGTATTCTAGATTATATTTATGTGTCCCCCGTTGTCTGGTAGGTCAACTTTGTTGATTCTAAGCTTCCTGATACTTTGGACATCGGTGATGTGCCAGAATCTGGGAGTGCTGTTGAACTTGCATCGCAGAAACTGAAGAATGTCAACATTGATGCTGGCGGTTCATCATCTGGTTTATCAGGCATGGCCCCTGCAGTTTAATCGACTCAATAAACAAATGTTTGCTGGTAGCCAAGTTTCTGATTTGTCAGAGTGGACTCAAATCTGGGTTTGGAGTTGAACTTTTGGTAGATGAAATCAGAATACTGATAGTTTTTTTTTTTTTTTTTTTTTTTTGTATATAACCCTCAGATGCTTGTTTATAGTTGTGGTTTCTTTGTCCATGTCTGATAGTTCGAGAGAAAAGTGTGTAGTTACTTGCAGGATGCAATTTCTGCAACGTTGTCCGGGGGAAAGAATTGGAAAATTTTCCAAAAGCAAAATGGGCTGCAAAATGTTAATACCTTTGATTTTTACAGTGCAGTGGTATAGCAATATTGCGATGGAGAAACACATACTGCTTTGCTTTCTGGCAGGGTTATAACTCATCCAGCTACTCCTTCTTAGCTGCTCATTTCAGTTTAGGTCTGTTCCAAGGTAATGTGAAGGAATCATGGCACCCAATAGCACAATATATAATCCGCAAAACATCTTCGCGTGAGATTTACTGCTGCAATTCTCTTTAACTGGGGAAAACGTTGATCTCATTCTTCTTTGGAATAGATCCATTTTGCAACCTCTACTTACAGCGTGTTGTCTTTTCCCCTTCTTCTTTTTTTTTTAATAAACCTATACTATTTCATGGGAAAAACTTTTATTGGAAAGAATGCCCTGGAGTCTTTTATCAGAAAGTATACCGTTGTGTATACACTTCTTTTAAGAGCTAAGAAGTCCAAATAATCAAGTAAAAGCATGTATTCCACAAATCAATTTTGATCCAAGATGCAGTTAATATTAGGATAAAACACACGATGAGCGGAAGTGATCAAAGTTAAATATATCCATAACGTAAACTAACATGAAATAATTAAAATCACAAAATGGAGCTCAAACTTGATAAACAAGGTCTTAACTAACATGGCTTATGTAATTTGTCACTTTGTTGTGGAGATATCCTAAAAAGTTAATTCATTCAATAATTTATAGGAACATTCCTTCTCCTTTCACTCAATAATTCATATTAATGTTCCTTCTCCTTTCCCTCTTGTTCCAATTTTCAGACGTAAGTATTAAAGAACACTAAAATCTTTGGCTTTATTCTTGTATTTATGATTTGACACACGTATTGGTGGCAACTACAATTAAGTTTATTCAAATTTGACCCATGTGTATTGACTTTGCTAAAGGAATGAAAACGGCTACGTGGATTGATTTGTTACTGCAAAGAAAGCGGCTGCCAAGTAGAGCCTTTAATGAAGCTAGATATTTGCGAACACAAGTTGATTCGGCTTGTGAAAGGTCGAATTTGACTTGTTAGAATAGTTAGCAAACTAAACTTGAACAAGAAATTAATCTCGTTTATTAAACAAATGAACTTGAATACTCGTTTATTAAACAAATGAACTTGAATACTGTTCGCAAACATGGATAATAATGTCTTTTCATATTATTTCTAAAATAAAAACATTCGAGCTCAATCGAACTGGCAGATATGGATAATAATATCTTTTCACATTATTCCCAAATTAAAAACATTCGAGCTCAATCGAACTAGGTTTGATTGTGTTAAAACTGAGTTCAATCAAGCTCCATTTGTTTGTGCAAACGAACCAAGTTCAGTCGAGCTCTGTTTGTTTGGGTTATATGAGCCGAGTTCGTTCGAGCTTATTCAAGCTCAGTCCGTTTGTGTTAAATGAGCCGAATTTGAGTTTGATTTTGAGCTTATTGGTTTATTTGATGAGCCAAGTTTGAATACAAATATTAGCTCGTTTAATAATCAAGTCGAGCCGAGCTTGTTCGTTTATTAAACGAACAAAATCTGAACAAAAAATATTCAGTTCGATTCAACTCATTAAAAGCTCTACTGCTAAGGAAGTTTATTGGACTAAAAGAAAAATATTAAAGCATGTCTTAGGGATTAAAACCATATAACTTAGGTATCAAAAGTTTAGCAATTGCCAAATCCTATTATTCTGTACAATTTATAGTTGAGATCGGCTCGAGTTGATATAGATCAATACACAATTCATCCATAAAAAAAAATTAACATTTTAGATAAGCTCGAGTTGACGTAAATCGATCAACAATTTATCTACAAAAGAAAAAAAATTAAAATTTTGAATATAATGATTTGATCTTAGTAGTCTAAGAGCTTATTCTCAATAACTTCTAATATTTATAAAAATTGATTTTAGAAAAGTTAAAAATCAGTTGCTCCTGTTTTGGCTTAAACATTTAAAAATATAATTTAAAAAAAATAATTGAGAACATCACAAAATAAATTTTTTAAAGATCAGAATCTAAAATTAAGTTAAAAAAAATATTGATAACAGGCCTTAAGTCCCATAGACATAAGAGGCTAGCAATGGCCCAGTCTCCCGCCCATATAATCTAGCGCCCAATTGTAGTTGTGGGTTTAAGTATTACATCGACCCATTTAGTGTGACCCAAGTTTCAGACAGCATCATCCCTCTCTCCTCTTCCCTTCATCTCCTTTCATTTACTGGGTTTAGAGGGTTCAGGGTTTTAGGATTTTATTACTATCTGTTAATCTTAAAAACTCCAAACAATTTGCAAAAAAGAAGAAAAAAAATCCCTTTTCAAAAACAGCAGCCAATCTCATGAGTTTTAATGCCTGTCGATTATTCATTAAACTAGCTTTCCTGGGTCAATCTTCAAATCCCCAAAAAAAATTGAGGGATGAAATTTTGTTTACCCCTTATCCCACCAAGAATTCCTAACAGAAAGATGTGTTTTTTACACCATTTTATGACCTTTTCTACATCTTGTGCTGCTCAAAGTTCTGATTTATATGAAGAATCCATGGCCCCAGAGTCCAGTTACAACCAACTGAAGCAGAAAATGCAGGGGTATGCTTCCTCAGGTTGTCTTAGAAAGGCATTGGACGCTTTGAGTATGATGAGGTGTGTGCCTGGAAAGCCAACAGTTTATGATTATAATTCTATGATTTATTGTTGTTTGAAGTCGGAGAACGTTTTGTTTGATGAGCTAGTTGAGGTCTATAATGGGATGAAAAGGTTTGGTCCATATCCTAATGCATTGACTTATAATACTTTCTTGAATGGGATGGTTTTAGTTGGGAGGTTGAAATATGGGATTTTTTTTGCAGAGGAGATGTTTAAAAATGGGTTCTTGCCATCATTTAGTTGTTTGTCTATATTTTTTAAGAGGTTAATTCAGTTTGGTTGTTTAGTTGATTCCCTAAGCCTGTTGGAACTTATGTTGAGGTTGAATTATGTTCCTACCGAGCATGCATTGAATATGTTGATTCTTGGTCTTAGTAAAGGTGGGATGATTAGGGAGGCATATTTCGTGCTCTCTATCTTGTTGGATAAGGGCATAGTACGAGGTGCTTATAATTTTAATCCCGTGCTGTGGGCCTTTTCCAAGTTGTATGGTAGTCGTAGTGCATTGGCTTTTTTTTGTTCTCTTAAGAAGAAGGGACTTGTACATAGTGAGTGTTCGTATACAGCGTTGGTTTATGGATTTTGTAAAGAAGGCTTATGGGATGATGCCTTTCATTGTTTGGATGAAATGGAGGCTGAGGGGTGTAAGCCTAATGTGATATCTTATACTGTAGTTGTTAAGTTTCTCTGTAATACTGGTAAGGTTGATGAAGCATTAAGCCTCTTGAGAGTGATGGAAAGGAAAGGATGTAACCCGGACCTAATTACATACAATATTGTTCTCCGAGAACTTTGTCTTCAAAACAAAGTTGTTGAAATTAGTGAGCTTGTTCAAGTTATTGATCAAAAGGGTTTTTTGCCTGATCCATATACTCATTCGGCATTGGCTGGAGGCATGTTGAGAAGGGGCAAAACTGAGATTGCCAACAAATTTTTGCTTAATATCATATCTAGGAGCTATTCTGTGGATGTTGTGGTATATAACATATATTTTCATATTTTGTGTTGCAATAAAAAATCAGAAGCAGCATTGTCCAGGATGATGTGTATGATAGAATTGGGTCTCAAACCTACTAATGTGTCGCATAACACAATTTTGCAAGGAATTTGCAAAGAGAAAAATATTCATGAAGCTTTGGCCTTCTTTGACCACATTGATTGGTCCAGAAATGGGCCTGACTTGATCTCATTTAATACGATTTTGTCTGCAGCATGTAAACAGAAGAATTACTCAATCATTTCTAAGATCTTGTGCCAAATGGAGAACCAAGGTTTTGAGCTTGACATTTTTAGTTACACTTCTCTGATTCAGTTTTTTTGTAAGGTCGGTAGGATCTCTGAGTGCTTAAAACTTTTGGATTTTCTGATGAATAGTGGTCCTACTCCCACTATAGTAACTTTCAACGCACTTTTGAGTGGTCTTTGTAAAAAGAAATTGCTTGGAATAGCACGGAGAGTATTCAAACATTTTAGGAGCATTGGAATTTCACCTGATATTACCACCTATAATATTCTCATTTGTGCTTTGATTAAAGAAAACAAGTATTTGTTGGTGTATCAGCTCTCAGGAGATATCTTCAGCCAGAGATTGAAGATGGACGCAATCACCTACAGATCTTTGATATTTGTCCTTTGTAAAGAAGGAAAGATATCCTCTGCTCTCCAGATGAAAGACCAAATGCTCAAGGACGGGATTGCTCCAAATATTACTATATATAACGCCATAATGGAGGCGATGTTCAATAGGGGAAAACTCTGGGAGATTCTTTTATTACTAAAAGAGATTGCAATGGAAAGGTGTGAACTAAATGCTGCTTCTATTGAAATTTTGAACTGGGCAGTGATGAAAGGTCAGAGTGAGGGTTTCCCTAATGCTGCAAAACTTTTAAATCTCGTCATGCACAGTAAACGGTGGATTGAGAATAAAATAGCGTATGGAGACTGTCCAGGATAAGTAAAGAAGAAAAGTTGCACATGTGTATGCATTCCTTTTTAAAAAACCTTCAATGTCCTTGCTCTAAGAGCTTCTAATGAGCAGCTGTGACAGCCTGACAGGTGTGTAGATTTCCTTTATGCTGGAAAGATATTATGCTATACACAACGTTTCTCCTGCCTTCATTCACTGTTCATGGAACTACGTGTGAATAGCTGTTTGTCTTATTATTGCAGATGCAACTGTTAAGTTAAATCATCCCACTACGAGTAGCCATCTAAGCTGCTCTCCACTTTGAGGAGTGTCTCTGTTCAAATGACAGAAAACATATCAACAAGGTTTGACATCCATCTGAATTTTTAGGAAGTAAATTGTAAATCAAATAGAACTTTCTTCTTGTCATATGTCCCAATTGGCACCTGTAATTTCTGGTGGTAAACTTTTCAAGGAAATGAATAGGAACTTAGAACTGATCATTTTGTATGATTTATAGTGTAGAATTAGCATGTAAGAGAATCATACAGGGTTTGCGGCTTTGAGCATGACATCTGTGCATTTATACATGTGATAGTAGATGTTGGCATCCATAGATTTCTATAAGATAAAAGATTATGGACATGCACAGTAGGAATCTATCTCTGCCTCTCATGATCTCTTGTGATTTTCAGATTTTTTGTCTTGTATCACAACTAGGGCCATTGCTAATTTGGGATGTGATAGAAATCATAGAATGTGAGGGAATATGGCAATTATGCTATACATCCCCATGCCACATTGTTGGCCACCACCCCACAGGGAAGGGGTAAAAATGGGAATCTGCTTTATATAGAGATTTGCATCTACGTTGAATATTTCTGTAGAATGTGCTACATTTGGTTTCAACTTGGCAATGGCTTTTGGTATACCAAAACTAACCAATTGTTTTTATAATGCTTTGGCCTCTTCCGAGTTCCCTATGAAAAGATAGTTATGATATGAGAGTGCCTCGACTTTGCAAGTTCAAGTGATTACCTTTTGTCTGTCTCATGCTGTTATCTTACAGTTCGCCAAAGTTGATTTATACATCAGTGTTGAAGAGGAACTGAACCACCTCGTTGTCATCTATGATTGTGTGGCCTAAAGAAACAATCAAATGACAATTATCCACTTATAAATGTCTCCTCTCTTATGGCTAACCTATTTGATTTCTTATCTTGTAGGTGAAATTCCATATTTGTCTGATGGCAGGGATGGCAGATAGTTTCTGCGTTCTTTCTTTGGTTTAAAAGGTACTTGTCCTAATTTATAGTAAATATCTTTGTGTTTGTTATAACTAGAACGCAATCACATCACTGCCACGTCAATGCTGTAGTAATCACTTGGTTTATTGTTTTAGGTGATTTTATGTAGTTATTGCAGAATGGGTCAGAGATGAGCCAGCAAAAGAGGGGCACCTGACCTTGAGAAGAGTTGGTGCAATTGAGAACGAAACCTTATTTCTTTCAATGAACTTGGCCTTTTGTTGGTTGGGATTGCTAGATTTAGGTAGGTTCTTCTCTCAGGAAATGCAGCCTAAGCTATACATCCTGTTTATTGCCCAACCATGGATCCCATTGGATCTTCTCCCGCTTAAATTAAAGAGCTGGTCAATGCTTCTCTCTCATGCTCCAAACAGTATATATTTGCTTGAGAGTCTTAGACTTTTGTAGTGTTCTTTTTTCCCTTCTGAATTTGAGGTGGTAAATGGATAAATTTTTTGCTTTAGACCTGAAGAATTCTCTTGTGTTGTCAGTTGATAGAAGACTTGGAGGCTATTTTTCTGATCAATGCGTAATTGGGGACCCTATTGTCAGTGGAAAAATACTTGAAGGCAGTTTTCATAATCAATGTATAATGGAAAATTTTCTGTTTTCCTTAATAGTACGTCACACATTCAATAAAATTATATTGCTTTTATAGCTCAATGTGACAGGTTGTTCATTATATGGCTTGAGCCAATTTTTTCACACTTTTTGGAGCTCATTGTGAACCCTAGTTCAAAATGCTCAATTCATGTGTTACAATTTTAGTGAAACGATCTTTTTTCTCGCCTAAAAAATATGTTCGTCACAAAACTAAACCGTGTATGGAAACGTGGGAAATATTTGATTCATCTCAATGAATTAGCCAAAAAGAACAATTTAAATAGATGAAGGTTTCACAGCAAACAATCTCAAGTTTTTAATAAGTGTACTTGTCCTGTTGTTAAAACTGTAATGTGACATTTGGTCTGAAAATTTTGCCTATAATGAAAGCCATCACATGTATATTGTTCACTAACGTGTGACATGCATCATCAGCTGTCTTCAAAAATTTTGGACAGTTATTCAGTCAGAATAAAATTGGCAAGACGATCTTAATTTCAGTTTGGTGCTCCCATTTGCTCAACTTCGATATTGAAAAATCATTAAATTAGTTGTCTCTAAGACCTAGCAAAACTGATACAGTTGTTCGAATTTCAAATTCTTCCCTTTCCTTACAAGGTCAAAATTTGTCAAGCCCCGTGATCCGAGACGTGCCGCCCATCATGCCCGAAGCTAAGTTAGGACACAAGGTCAATCAATAAAAAAAAAAACATCAATAACAATCCATAACTCAAGGAGTACACAATATTTTCCCCAAAAAGGAATTCATTTCCTTCACTCCCAAAATAATTATCCATACATATACATCTTCTATACCCCATCACAAAATAATTCGACTCACATGTATAACTTAATTTATACAAAAAATATGGCTATATATCAATGAACAAAAATAACCTCATCCATGTCTATGCTAATCTATGACTATGAGGCCCAAAAGTCCTGCCATTCTTCCTCTACAAATTCATCTCCTGCAAAACAAAGATTTGGGGTGAGTGACAAATCACCTAGTAAGTAGTAAATGGTCTCTTTGTGACTTGAGGATGTTACACATATATATAGTTCCAACAAAACACATAAATTATTCACATAGTTCACAGTCATTCATAAACAATTTTCCATTCATAAACATAATACAATACAATGGGAGCTCAAGCAGTTAGTGGACAATGACCCTGGATATCCAGTTGCTAACTACGACCCGGTTAACACGGTTCAAATTCAACTTTCACCCAATTAGTCCGGTTCAAAGCTAACTTTCATTCAGTTAGTACGGTTCAAAGATTATAACACACAAGCACCATATTAAGGAACTAATCCTGTCATAGCCATTTCATACAAGAACTCGAGCATTTCAATAATCAAACAATTTATCAATAACTCACGTATTTCCATTTCATAGAGAAAACATAAGATAACCAAACTCAAGCCAAATTGCATAGAAAATAACATTTCAAAGCTTTACAATTATCAGAGTACTTTTTCAAAGGCAGAGAGAATCAAATACTACTTATCTCGATCGAAGATTAGTTCAAATAGTTGGAGTAAGGATACACACCGTCATTGCCTATAACACACAAATAAATTCTCAATTATGGACTTACTCTATCAATAAATCTTGTATAAAGCTTAATTCTAGATTTATACGCACAAAACGAAATAAAACCACCAAAAGAGGGTGATCCGCACTCGTAGATCACAAGGAGCACTCGCGGCCCCCAACAGATGGTTGAGCCGCCGGTGGGTAGGGCACGAGCTGGGGGTCGCGGCTCGCCATTCGCTGACTGATCCGCGGCGCGGTATGCCACGGATCAAGTCAAAGAATTTGGCCAATCCAGCCACAGTTCCATCCACGACATTGATGGGGTCGCAGCTGGTGCCAAAAATCGCCCAGAAACGACTTGCAACGCGATAACACACACCCAACCTTCTCCAACTTCATCCAACATGAACCCAAACACCAAAACAACTCCAAAATGGCTTCATTTGTCAAGAAAACAACACATAAACATAGTAGACTTCATAATTCACAAAACCCAACCATAAATCACATATTCCTCAAAGTTCTTCACCCACATTCTTTATGAAGACACCATTAACTTACCCACACATACACAAAGCACAAGATACAAACCCTAAGCACATAAACAACCCAAAACTCACCAATCAACCACTAAACTACTAAGTTCTTGCATAAATCCAAAGAAAGGAAACAAAGTTGGATTTGAGGGAGGAGTTACCTTGGTTATAGTCTTCAAAAGTACTACTACTTGTCTCTCTTTGGATATTAAGTTCTTCACTACCTCCTTCAAACAAGAGTAGAAGGAAATTTTAGAGAAAGAGAAGGGAAAAAGCTAGGAAGGAGAAAGAAGAAGAAAATGAATAAGAGACAGAAAGGAATCCTAGTCTTTTGGTAAAGCAAACAAGTTTGCAAAAATTATAAACAAGCCCCTCAAGAGTTTTCTATTCATCCTTTCACACAAAAGTCAAAATTACAATATGGTCCTTAGAAGACTTGGTATCACAAAATCAGTTGGGAAAAAGTAAGGTAGGCAGTTGGGTGGGTTGATATTGGGTTTTTATTTATATGGGTTATATCCAACCCACCCAACTATATATTGGGTTAGTATTGGGTTAGGTCATATTGAGTTAACTCAAACCCATGACCCAAATATGACCCAACATATTATTTTATAGATTTTGGTACATAATACTTTTTCACACATATTAACACACAAAAAATGATTACAAAATGATTTTTTCACACATATAAACGTATCTTTTCATATATAAACATATTTTCACACACTAGAATACTTCCACAAATACAAACACACACTTCTAATTAAGCATCCACAAATTCTAATTGTAGAAGAGATAATTAGCTTCAGGAGTGTTGACTATGCAGAGAACACGTAGATAATTGGTTACCCTTATTAAGCATCCACGTGATTCTAGTTTAATGACTTTTTGTTTTATACACTTTTATTATTATAAATACACGACATATTTCAAAATTCCAATTGCTTCAGAAGATGGTGTCATTTTAATATTTCTTCTCCATGTGTATGCTTCTTAATTAAGCTACACTTTCGTCTTTAATTTTTTTTTAAATTGACTAACTGCTTTAGAAGCTAAATTTTATTTTCTATTTATATATAGAGAATACATGAACTATTAAGAATGATGGATTCTAGATTATTTTAAGCTGCCAAGCATTTATTTATCCTAAAGTTAGCATTTTGTAAGGATTACAATTTTGTTGAGAATATTAAATTTTGAATGGTTTTTCGAAGTAATGTCCGTATTCTGGACCGAAATTTCTTAAAATTTCACTAAAAAAATGTAGCATATTAAAATTCATTTTCCAAAAATTGACTTGGATAGTTTTGATTGCATTTGAAATTTTTTAGAATATTATTAAACAATGATATTGTAACAATTTTTTAAATGTAATGTAGGTGAAATAAAAATATTGTTAGAATTATAAAAGGTGATTGAAAACATGTTTAAAAAATTATTTCAACATAATTTTCTGCAAAATGCCTTTAACAAAATGGAGCCTTTTGATTTTTTTTAAAATAGAAGTTGGGTAATGGGTACCCAAGTAAAAAATTTAACCCACCCAATAAATAAGTTGAGTTTTCTTAACCCAACCCATCGAAACCCATAACCCAACTGACCCAACCCATCCTTTAAACTTAGTGGGCGGGTTGGGTGGGTTGTTGGGTTTTGGATTTTTTTTGCCAACTCTAGGAAAAAGTACACCTAAACCATTATATGGCAGAGTCGACCTAATCTCGTAACTGAAGAAACAGCTAGAGAAAGTGCACAAAAGGAAACATCAACTAAACAAAATTAAAAAAGAAATGTACAACAAGATAGCAAGCAAGTACAAATACAGGTGTTACATGATTCCGTTATTATCGTTGAAATCCAAAGATAAGAAGTTTGAACCAACCGTGAAACATGCTACTCTTCACATAAACAATATCAACAAATAGACCAAAATGTATAATCAATTCAACTTTTTAAATTATTAAACCAATAAAAAGGAGGACTGAAAATTTTATGAATTCATTCATTTTCATGAAGTTCTTGAGAATAAGGAGAGAGCCAATGAGAATTTTGCCAAGGTTAATGCATGGTTGTTTATAAAAACATTGTTTTACGTTGATGAAAAGTGGGCTGATTTTAAAAGAGAAAGAGAATTCTCGTTTTAATCTAATCAGAAGGGAGAGAATTGAGTATATATACATTTATATTGCTGGTGAGTAGATATAGAATTATAGATCATGGGGGTGGATTATTATAACATATTGAAGGTGGGGAGGAATGCCACAGAAGATGATCTAAAGAAAGCATATAGAAGATTGGCAATGAAATGGCATCCAGACAAAAACCCCACCAATAAGAAGGAAGCTGAGGCCAAGTTCAAGCAAATCTCTGAGGCTTATGAAGTAAATCACCAAAAACTACACTGATATTTCCTTTCTCTATTTTATTTGAATTCTCACAATTATTGTGGTTTTCATTTTACATCCATATCCATTTGTAATTGTGACATAGTTTTTGTTTTTGTTGCATCTTTTTGACTGGTGATCAGAAAGGTGGTAAAGGAAAACAAGAAATGACCAATCAAAGTAAAATAGTCATACTTGTTTTTAGAAAATTTTCTTTTAAAATTTGTTATGAATTCTGTTGTCTGGCTCCTTTTCTTCATTCGTATGCTGTTAATCTCTTTGGCAATTTTTGGATGCCATACTATGGCTTTATGATATTACACACCTATCTGATCAACAATATATTGGACCTAGAGGCAATCTATTTTCAGAAGCATTACGTTTACTTTGCTTAACTCGATTTTGGACTCAGCTTTTGGGGGAAACAGTGGAGAAAACTCCTTTAAAGAATTTAAGACAATAAATTATGTTCCTTCATCACAGAATTTTTTGATTTAGTTCCATAATATAATAAAGCAAACTGCCAAAATTTCGCAGTTCGTTTATCTCTTTTGTTGATCTGCAATAAAGAAGAGTCAATGGTGTGCAAACCAGCAAAAAATTTGGATCCAAAATGCTAGAACTTAAGGTCTTATATTACTTTGTAAGTTGCATAGATATGTTAGACCGTTGCCTATCTGCATCATAATTGATGAAGGTTTTTATTTCGTCATAGGTCTTGAGCGATCCAGAGAGGAGACAAACTTATGATCAGTATGGTGAAGAAGGTTTGAAAGACATGCCTCCTCCTGGTTCAGGTGGAAGTGGATTCCAAAGTGGGTTCAATCCTCGAAATGCAGAAGATATTTTTGCAGAGTTTTTTGGTAGCAGTCCCTTTGGATTTGGATCAGCAGGTCCTGGAAGGTCGACAAGGTTTCCATCTGATGGAGGAGGGATGTTTGGAGGATTTGGTGGACATGAAAACATTTTCCGGACCTATAGTGATGGAACTGGTGCTACCATGCCAAAGAAACCACCACCAGTGGAAAGTAAATTGAATTGTAGCCTTGAGGAGCTTTACACAGGATCAACTAGGAAGATGAAGATATCTAGAACAGTGGTTGATGCAAATGGGTAGGCCTATTCTTTCACTTCTTTCATTGTGTATGTTTCCATTATGTTGTGCTTATCTTGGTTTTTCAAAATCCAATAGAATTTCAAGTGAATCACTAATGGCAAGACCTTGTAATGAGACCTTACTTTTCTTGACAACTTCATGATTAATGTGTACTTTGCAATAGCTTTCTTGCTATCATTGACTATAGTGCTTCAGATTTGTTTCTGATAGACTGATAGTGCTTCATAGACCATCTGACGCTATGAGAGACGTGGGATATCTTACCATTTGTTTCCAATCAACTCAACATATAAAATTGCCATGTTTCTCTTCGGAATGCAACTACATTCTTGTCTGCCGTTCTTTCCATTCCATTATGATGAATCTGTTTTCCAACCTTTTATTGTCTAGCAGCTATTAGATGTGTGCTTTTCAATTTTATGCCAGTTACCCTTTATTTCTCACACAAAATGCAGCATCTTTTGTTATTGATTTTGAATGTTTGTACAAGTTAGCAGTGTTCATCAGTGATAGATACCTAAAAGATAAAATTCATCAATGTCATACTGTGTTTTTTAGTATTCACTGACTACGCATGTTGCTATTCCTACAGGAGGATGTCAACAGAAACAGAGATTCTATCTATTGAAGTAAAGCCCGGATGGAAGAAGGGAACAAAAATAACATTTCCAGATAAAGGGAATGAGCAATTCAACCAACTTCCAGCAGATCTCGTATTCGTAATTGAAGAGAAGCCTCATAACGTTTACAAGAGAGATGGCAATGATCTCATTATGAAATATAGGGTGACACTAGCTGAGGCATTAGGGGGGATGACAGTGTACATCACTACACTAGATAAACGCGAATTGTCAATCCCTGTGAACGACATTATCAATCCTAATTATGAGCTTGTGGTTGCAAGAGAAGGTATGCCTATTGCGAAGGAGCCTGGTAATAGAGGTAACTTGAAGATCAACTTTGAGGTTAAGTTTCCAACAAAAATGACGACAGAGCAACAAGCAGCAATCAAACGTGCTTTAGGTTGTTAGTTTAGTAGCGTCTAGATAATCTTACATTGTTATTTTTGGCATTTATGCTGCCATCTGATCAGAGCTTTCTAACAAACAACCATTATGTAGAATTTAACTACTGTAGTCAGTCTCTATAGAGTTAGTGTTTTGGAGGATAATTTTCTTATCAATTCTCTTTGGTTATGTTAAGGCACTTGCTTGATCATCAACAAAGATAAAAGAACATTGACAAAGAGTAAGAGTAATATTACTTGAATTTAACAGTAGAAAAGACCACGGACTTAAAATTTATGAAAGGACAATATTTCACCTTACGAAAAGGAAGAATGCAGTGTTGTTCATGACCTCCAGAATGCACAATAAACGAGACGGTGATGATGGAAAAATGCACAAGCTAATTTAATCCTAACCTATGGTAGGTAATAGTAATAATAACCCTGAAAATATCAAGCATCTTGCTTATTTTGCTGCGAAAGATAAATTAACACGTTGTACTTACAGCATAATAAACAATTTAGTGGGCACTAATCACCAAAGTAAATGGTCACGGCAGCTTTAGTCTGAAAGAGTACTTTAATGGAGATCTACAAATAGAACCATCTCCAACTTGCCTATGTCACAATCTCGCCCTTTAACGTCATGATATATAACTGAATACAAAACTAATAATTTGTTCGGAAATTTGAATTGGAACGGACAAGATTTTGGTGTTTTTAATACCTGATTGGAAAAGGAAAGATACTATATATTGATTAAATTTTGATATAGGAGCCTAAAGTTCATAACCATCACAGCACAGTACCCGCGTAAATATATATCCATCCTCTCGAGCTGTATTAGTACATATAGTGACTTCTAGCTGTCATTAATTTCTGAAGCAACACTAAAGATGCATATAAAGCAATTTGGATAGTACTGAACTTCATTAATCCTCATTCGTTGTGTATAAAAGATACAGAAGATCATGAGAAATTGCAGAAAGAAATGACAAACATCTAAAAACGAACGATTCCTAATACTTTTTCAGCGAAAGAAGAAAGGAGAATGTAAAAGGAAAACAAAAAAGTAGTTACAAAAGAAAAAAAAATAAAACTCTACTTTATAATTTACATTGTTCGAAATTAAAAATAAATAAATATATAAATAAAAGAAATCAAAAACCCCTATTTCTGGAACTGTCTTGTTGCAATCTAAATCGAACACCGGGCATCCTATAGTACTGTGCTCTACCTGGAATGTTTCTGGGGTTGCCAGGTGGTTGTGCCCACCTGGCACCCTAATGCCAAGTCGAGGCAAGGCCCTGAGAAGGCATTATCACTAGATTTAATTGCCGCTGAACTACTGTTGGCAGAGTATTTTGGCTACCGTAAGTGGACTGATGAAAGCCATGTCTAGGCGGACGATGTTGATGCTGCTGATGGGGTGCTTATGGCTGCCATTTGGGAATATCATCATCATCATCATTCCAGGGTTCAATTCCATCACCAACAGCCGAACCTCTATTGCCTAACAAGCTACCACTATCAGCACTAGCTCCACTTTGTCCACATTTGTGTATTAGTTCCCTAATATGGTCTGCAGGACGGGATGTGGCTTGGCTAAAAGAAGCCATCCTTGACCTTGATTGAGATTTTGGTTTAATGGCTTAGAAGCTAAAGCATGGTTTATATTTCCAGAGAAATTAAACTCAAGTAAATCATCATCATCCCTGGCACCGGCAGGTGGGCCAAAACCAAGTGGTATATTGCTATCGTCTTCATCAGATGGTGGTGAGATTACACCATGTGAAGGAGCTTTAGTTTGGGAAGTGGGTGGTGCTTTGTTCATCATATTCACATTTACATTAGAATCTTTTTCTGGCTGTCTCCTAGATGTAAGATGTTGCCTTTTCAAACTAGTATGTTTCTGGCGTGATGACGAGTTAGGTGATAGTGTCGAACTTATATGAACTTTTCTCCATAAAATAACACCAATTAGGCCATTATCAAAAGAGTTAAAGATGTCAATGCGGTCCTTTGATAGGTAGTTGCTAAGCATATCGACCACTCTTCCTCGTGTTGGGCACAAATAGAGTTCCACTCCAACGACTGGCTCAGCAAAACCCAACCTATCGTCATATGGTTTAATTGCCTGCGCCACTCCATAACGTTAAAAGCTACAAATAACAGTCAACACCAAGTGAAAAGTAAAAGGCTAAAAGTTCAAACCTCATGGAGGTTGGCCCGTTCACATTCAGCCGAGTTGTCCTTCAATAGAAAATGAATAACCTGCACATGCAGCATCTGACATTAAACAGCTGTAGACAAAAGAGAACAACTTGTAGATTACGCTCTGATATGTCAAATTCTCGCCCAGTTACAAACTAGTGGAGCAGGGCATTGCCATTTTCCACACTATTTTCCCTGTTAATTTTAACTCGTATTTGAAGAATTTCGCCTTCAAATACTGCTACAAACTTTATTCCCATTTTATGCACGATTGCGGACTGGGTTCATATGGAAGACAGTTTTTAATAATGTACAGTGATTTCTCATAGGAAAAATGTAATCGCTTGCGAAATTCAAACATATATATCTCAGCGAACCCTACTGGTCACTATATTACCTTATCTTCGGTAAACCCAACCTCTCATAAATCAAGTATATGAAGTTTCATATTGTATTCACATGGAATTTTAGAATGCAAAATTATTGTGAAACATCAAGGAGGCATCCATGAACCACAATGACATATGACGTTGCCCATTGCCATAAATTTTTCAATGAGAACAGACCAAGCTTTTAGGTCAAATTGGAGGCTTAGATTGTTTAATGTTGATGGCAACAATATGCTTTTGGATATTTTGAGGACTTTGCATTTGATATTCGAACAAGAAACTACTTTTGAAAATCGATTGGAATATGTAAATATGTTCTTAGAATGGAGTTTGAAAGCAAAAGCATTTGCACCTGAAGACCTTAATTTTTCCTCAAATTTGATGGCTGCACTGTTGCTATACATGCTTATTAAACCAAAATTATTGCAATTAGTCCCCAATGTTAAGAAACTGCCCTGCTACAGTAAGCAGGAGCTTAAAGAGTAAAAGAACAAGAGACGTATATTAAAGCCTATAAAAATAAGGGGGCCTTGAGGTACCATGACTACACGGGTTCGAGACATAGGAAGATCTTTAATGAATTTCTCAAAAGCATCAAGTCTAACTTTGCCCTTGACCTCTAAGGAGCTTGGCCACTCTGCTACCGATGTTCTCTCACCACTGCAAGAGGAATGCCAGATCAGCATAAAGGAGTACATTCAAATGAAGAAATTAAGATACCCATAACTTCTATTTACATCAAGGTCACAACACACAATTTTTATCACCAAAATAATTATTTGCACCAAGGAATACAAAGGGCATGTTACTAGTGCTTTAAAGGTCTTTAGAAGAAATCTCTCTATCGGAAAAGGAGATATACATGCATACTGATTATTACTAAAAAGGATCCATCTAGAAGTTTAACGAATGGACTTCCCACAAGATACTGAGGCATAGAAAACATGCAAACGTTATTATGACATCAGACACAACAAGGGTGCTTTCTCTAAGCAGACTTCACATCACAAGGACTTAATAAAAAAATGCAAACATTATCAAGGGATTTCTGAGTTCTTTGCTTCTATTTCAAAGATTGAGACCTCAAATCTTTGAAATTTTGAAAATTCTTGATGTAAAGCTTCAAATGTCATCAAAATAATGGTGTTGATTTCTAGCAAATCATCTAAAAAAGGATTGTCATTGGGAGAATGTCAACGATATTGAACATTACTATTTTCTATTTTCTACCTTTTATTTCCTACCATCATACCAATCTTTTGACCTCAGATTCTATCAGAAAGAACCCAATCAATAGCAGTTGCAATACAAGTAATAAAGGAAAGCATAATGGGATTGTGGTCAGAGACAGAGATAAAGCTGCCCATATCTTATACTAGGAACAATGAAAACCATACCTTTTGAACACACCAAAAGTTTTGACACTTGATGATATACTTAGCTGCAGTAAACCTTCCCAAATATGTTCAACTGTTGATGCATTATTAGTACCAGGAGAGATATTCTACAGAACAGGACTTTCTTTTGGCTTCACTGTCTCACCTATAGAATCATTCATGGCCACTTCATCAGCCCTATCTGGGGTATCCCCATGATCTTTGGATGTTGAATCAGAATCATCAACTTCTTTACCACCTTCAACGTTTTCTTTGTCAGCTGGAATGTTTTCCTTGTCTGAGCGAAACATTGACTGCCCAGAATCAGCTTGTAGAATTTCAAATGGAGGCTCAGAATTAAGAGATTCCATAAATTCATCTATTGAAATAATTGGGGGAAGATATCTCATATCTTTCAATTCATCCACCATCATTCCTTGCATCAAATCACTTCCATCACTTGGAATAATCAAGCTACCGGAAAGATCCTGGTTTTCTGAACCGTTCTTATGACTTCCAGTGTTTTCTTTGTCATTCGTATCATCTAATTCAGAAGAATGAGTTTCCACACTCTTGCTTTTAGATTGAGCTTGTGATAATAATGAAGATCCACCAGAGACCTCTACCAAAATACTGTCATCCTCCTCCATTTCTACTTGATACTCACCCTTATGGGTCTTCTTAACCAATCTTCTCCTGTCAAGATCTGTATCCGACAAAACTACCATTTGAGCAAGCTCCTCTGCTTTTGCCATCCGCCACTGTGAGAGCTCCTTTGAAGCAAGTTCTTCAGCAGTCATTGAGCACAATTTCTTAGGGGTAATTTCCCCAGATTAGACTCTTTCTCTAAGATCTGGATTATTACGATCTTTCAAATTGAAAAGAAGAGACCTACCGTTTTCTTTGTACTTCTTGTTTACACCAGCAAATAACTTAAACAATTCAGCTTCAATTTTAGAAATCAACTTTTTTGGAGATTTGGCTTGTTCACGTGCACTTGCACCTCCATCATGTAAAACATTAAATTTTTCAGTGTTAGGCATTTCCTTCTCTTCTATTGCTTGCATATCAAGATCTAATGCCCAAGAAAGCCCATTTCCTTGCAAAAGCTCATCTTTAAGAAAGAAACTATCACTGAATGTCCTAACTTCATCAGGCAAAGAAGTACGGTTTCCTGTGCATTCACAGGTGAGAAGTTTGGCAGGGATTCCACAAGTACCATCAAATTTACCTGCAGAAGAAGACTGCCCCAAAGGAAAAGGTTCATGGGAGTCTTGATGCTTGTGTTGATGTGTACCAGCAGCACCCAAATCAGATCCAATAGGCTAACAATCAGTTGCAGCTTGATTATTGACGCTCGCCTATGTGTGATTATTTTCTGCATTTTCAGCTTTGTCCTGGTTCTGAGATGCCAAGGCAAGTACAGCGACTAGTTGTTCCCTCATTTTGGACCTCACAACTCCAAATGATTCAGTCTGCACTTTGGAGAATGGCTCATCCTGCACAGTTTGACTTTTTGGAGTCTGCACTCGATACGAGCCAAATCTATTGGATAAGGGTTCATTTCGTACCATTTTCTTGTTTGATACGGGCTGATTTTGCATGATAGAAGGGCCTACTTTTAATTGCATCTGCATCGATTTTTTATTAGGAGATGATGGCTTAAATAAATTGGGGAAATGTGGGGAAATTCCTATATGCATTGAGCGTTTATTTGGCATTATCAAGTTCTGAGGACCAGCAATTGTTGTGGCTTCCATTTCAGCCTTCCGCTTGCTCGGAAGAAAAGCCTTTTGCGAACCTAGATTAGTCAACATAACTTCGCTGGCCCCAAATCCCAGGATCCCTCCTTTTGTTTCAATTTGTCCAATTTGATTGTTAGATACCATAACATTTTGAAACCCATAATTCTTGGGCACTGGGTCTATTGATCCCAGTTGCTCATTTGATACAGTAAAATGTGGCGGCATAAGGCTGCTGGGCACATGCCCCACCATATTCTTTTGCATGTTCCCTGTCAAAGAGTCTAGTCTCTCAGGCAAATGATCCATGTATACCATCTGCCCATCCTAAAATTGGAATTGCTGGGAAACAAGATGGTTGGACATGACAATCCAGCACTTTAAATACAAGTGGATACAACTATGGTTGGCTAGGCACTAAGATACCGGCTATGATACAAGAAAGTGATCCTTCAAGTCTATGCCATCTTTCAAACCAAGAGAAGAACAAATCCTGCCTCAAAACAATAACCAACCATATTTCTTCAGCATTAATCTTACACTGATAAATGTAACAAGCAACAAACAAATCCTAACTATTCTTACTGAATTTCATACATTCAAGCAAACACTCCCTAAGCCAACTTGATAATCACATCCGTTAGTGAACAAAAGACAACTACTTGAACAACCTCAAAACAAATGCCTTCATATATAAATCTAATATCCAAGTGCACACCTCCATAAAAGATTTTCCATTTAATGTTGTCTTATTACTGCCGCATGCACAGTTACCAAATGCTTTCAGATTCTTCTTACCTACTTCATGTTAAAAGCCCTGTTCATATCTAATTATTTAACTTAAAGAACTTTAAAAAAAAAGATCCATTTCGCAAGGTATCTAATAGCTTGCTATAAATGCTTGATACATATATTGTTACTGTCTTTCTTATGGCCTACTTATAATGCCTGCATATTAACCTTATGTCAGTTACCAAAAGAGGAAACTATTCTACACTTCGCCAGTACTCCCATTCAAGGCATATTCAAATCTGGAAAAGATAATAGTCTGTAATATAATGATATACAACTCAATCATTGCAGCCATGCACATTTGACATGTCTTAACATGATGTTCATCGAAAAAAGGAAGGGAGACACCAAAACTGAGCAGAATATGCACAACAGAGCCCTGCATTACAATACTTTAACTGCAGAAAAGTGCAATCACCACAGGCACAAATTTTGTTGGTAAAGAACTACAATGGCACCAAGGATACTCCAATTGCTACACACCAGAAAAAAGAAATCAATTATCAGCTCCTTGCCTTTTTGGACATAATAACCCTATCAGCAAATTGAAACCCTCACTCTGGTTTTATTAAATAACATATACTTGCCATTGATAAACCCAAATCAAACTTTTCAGAAAACTGAAAATTTTTTGGTATCACAGGAATTTATTCTAGCCATGCATACCCCAGCGTGTGCCGACCAAATTTAAGGGGGAAAAAGGTAGTTTGATCGTCAATTAGAGCTTCAGCAATAACAAACCCTGACTTTTGCTTTATTAAAAATTAAAATCAAGCTCATGCAATGCAACCATAATTCAAATGAATAAATTTATACAAAATCCCAATTTCTCAAGATTTCAAATTTGTCATGCATACACAAAAACTAAATCGATAGCTTGTAATATAAATCACAAGAATCATGCATAAATATGAAATCCAAAAAATGTAATTTACATCTACGATTAGAGAAAGAAAGAAATCGATTAATATAAAAAGTGCGAGATTTACCGAATTGAAGAGAGAGAGAGAAGGTCTGAATTGATGAACGCTCAGAAATTAAGGCGAAAGGTGGTGGAGGATGGCGATAGTGGGCGACGGTGGGCGGCGGAGGAGAGGAAATTTGCAAGTGTGTTATCCAGTTCAGCAAAATCTAGGGATAGGAGAAAGACCTAGAAAATGCGGATGCGGATGATCCGCTTGTTTTTTTATGTAAGGGTCTGAGTCAAATTGGTTATTGGGTCGGAGTTTTTATCGATTCTCATGGTCGCGTTGGAACGGGCACAAGAGCAACTGTGAGAGACAAAGTTTGATTTGGCTAGTAAGTATTGGTGCATCACGCGCATACTAAAATAATTTACATATCACCATGCTTAAATAATTTACATATCACCAAATATTGTAAAGTATGAGCTCATTATTATCACATG
The DNA here is from genome assembly GCA_024721245.1 of Mitragyna speciosa. Taxonomy (NCBI): domain Eukaryota; kingdom Viridiplantae; phylum Streptophyta; class Magnoliopsida; order Gentianales; family Rubiaceae; genus Mitragyna; species Mitragyna speciosa. Next base: position 6,086,878 of record CM045557.1, read on the forward strand.
ATGATAAATTAAATTTTAATGAAAATCACATATAATACATTTAATACTTGTTCTTGATTTGACTTTTCTGAATCTTTAAAAAATTGTAAACTGGAAATCACATGTTGTTCAAATTTGGCCCTTCTTAAATTTTTGAAAAAATTGTACAACAAAAATCACATGTTGTTCAAGATATGTGTAAGATTCACATGATAGTATTTTTTTTTTTTTTTAATCCTATACTATTACAAGAGGTATTGGAAAAAGGGATAATATGATTCAAAACCCTGACTATTGCAAAGAAGCCATAGTAACTAACTACTCGTCCCACTATTCGTTCGTCACAGAATAATACTCAAAATTTATTTTTTTCGATCAATCATTGTTATATTACAAGTTTGTTAACTTACACAAATGGAGTAAGGCTCCCAATAGTATATTGGGTGAAACCCCAAACTGTTTGCCATACATAATTTGGGAATATGACTCCCAAAATTTACCTAAAACCTCAATTGTTTGCAATGGGTTCTTATTTAAATGCTTTTGTAGATTTACTTAAAGACAGGCATCTGTCAAGAGGGGATCCTAATCCTCAACAACAACAAGTATAATTGATGCAAGTAACATGAACGAATTAAGGATCAAGCAGTTAGAGTTTACAATTCCACCCAAAAAGTCAAGGGTTCAAATCCCACTAATATCATTTCCCTTCTTCCATTATAATAGTATAGGTTAATAAAAAATTAAAAAAAGATTCGAGTGTCCATACACAATATCCTAAGAAATTTAGACGATCGACAAGGATAGACATTAGAACTATAAATTGCAAAATGGGCACTGTTTACATGAGGATAACATATTTAAATTTTAAACAATTTTTAGTCTTTACCATCCAACAATTTCTATGGATACTAACTCAACAAACATAGACACTAAAACTAAATTGCCACAATAGAAATTGTTATTTTTAAATTTCACATAATTTTCAATATCTGCCATCCAATTTTTTTAACTTTCAATCTGAACTGTGAGACAATCCCATGTTCCGCCAAGAGATGGATGTAAGAGAGGTAATGCGTGGAGGAAAGTATACTGAGGACAATTTATATTTAACTTTAAGTCTTAGGTTTCTTTTGCTAAACAAAAACTTGTCTTTGTTTTGAACTTCGTTTTTTTTTTTTTTTTTTTTTTGTGGTTTCTGATAAAAGAAAGTTTAATAGGGGAAGGGAAAGGTCTAATTCAATCTAAGAACCTTATCATATATGCTAATTCACCTACCACTAGAAATTTGGTCCAATGGCACTAGATGCTAGGGAAAGTTTGGTGGACCTTCAATGTCCTCCCTAGGGGAACTTGTGTTGTATACACTTGTCTAGACACGTGGTCTAAGGATGCGGGCGCCAAATGTGGGTCTAATCTTTTGCAAGAGCCCAATCCATTGAACCGGGTCCATATTAGAATTTTCACATCTAATTTATTGAAACGGTCCCTATTAGAATTTTCACCTCCCTAGTAGAGGTGTTATTCTCAATATTTCATATTCGAACTCGTGCTCATTTGTTCGAGCTTGATTTGTTAAGTTATACGGTAGAGTCGAGCTGTGTTCCCAAATAACTCTGTTCAAATAATTATAAAGGCGTTATTCAAGTTGAGTCAAGTTAAGTATCTCATGTTCGAACTCTTATTCGTTTATTAAAAAAGCTAAAATTTATATTTAAGTTTGGTTCGTTTAATTATAAGAACGAGATGAACTTGAACTCCCATGAGTCAAGTCGAGATGTATTCACGAACAGCTCTACTCCCTAGCATATGGTCTATTAGAACTTTTATAAAATGTTAATCATTTATAGCTCTACTCCCTAGCATATGGTCTTTTTTTTCTTTTTTTTTTTATATCAAACCTAACTATTACATAGGAAAAAAGAGTTGGCCTTTGGTGGAATTTGAATCCCCGACCCCTGAGATGGAGTAATAGAGCTTTAATCGCTCAACCCTTTATTCATTCCTGCATATGATCTATAGAACTGTTATAAAACGTTAATATAGATGTTAGCCACGATATACATGTTAGTAGACATTCCAAACGATAATGAAAGTGTGAGCCTAAATGTATATGTTAATAGACGTTCCAAACTATACAGAGAAAATATCCACCACTTGCTGATAGTCATAACCTTAAGAAAGAAATATTTCTCGTGTCTTCTTCAAAGTGGAACATCCAATTTATGTTTTTTTTTTTTTGGCTAATTAGGGAACCCGTAACACACCGGGTAAACCCTGTCGCGTGCAGTAACTTGCAAACCACTTGCTGATAGTCATAACCCTAAGAAAGAAATATTTCTCGTGTCTTCTTCAAAGTGGAACATCCAATTTATGTTTTTTTATTTTTTATTTTTTGGCTAACGAGGGAACCCGTAACACACCGGGTAAACCCTGTCGCGTGCAATAACTTGCAAACCACATGAACAGATGAACTACTTTAGGCAAGTCCTATACAACAGGCTCATGCTCCAGGAGAAGTTCAAACCAAGGTAGCAAGAAGGAATTACACCAACTCCACCACCCCGACAACTTATGGGATTCCAATGTACGTTTCAAAGGACTAATTTTGTTCAGAAAGCTTCATCTAGTGATCAAAAGAATGGGGAAAAAATTAAGTAGAGAGCTTTAAAGTAGTAGTAGTTCAATTCAACCGAAGCAAACACATGTCAGCAAATGTTATCACCTTTTATACCATTGACGAATGCGAACAAAAGAAACTTTTTTCTCATGTAATCCGCAAACAACAGACAGTAACATGATTTTTCGGGGAATTTCCCCTTGCACTATCCAACCAACTTAAGAAGCAGCAAATCAGATTTGTATTGAGGAACATTCTTATAATTTGCAGCTTAGGGAAGACATTTACTATGCTTCTATCAAAGTACAACACTTGCTCCAAAAAACAGTTGAAAGGATGAAAAGGGATGAAATTTGGGCAACTAATTCAACCATCTGGAAAGGCAAGATCTCAAACATTATAGACATAGATTACATACGGCGTATATAGACTCTAAACTTGGCAATCTAAGCAGTACTCTGTCACAGACTGGCCACTGCATCTGTAAAAGATTGTAAAATGGTCTCACCAACCTCGGCTTTGCACAGTGGACATGTTGCATTCATCTTAAGCCATTTATCCACACAGTCTTTGTGAAAGAAATGACTACATGGCAACTCCCTGAGCTCATCATTGTTCGCATACTTGGCCAAACAAATACAACAAACCTGTATAAACATGAGAAAATAGTTATTTGAGAGTTGAAGAGACAACTTATATTTTAAAAGGCAAGGCCAGTGCAAAAGTAGAATAATCTTTGTACTTTTATAAGAGGTAAATAATTTCAAGCAAGAATTAACCATTCAGATCTCCAAGCCCCCAAAAAAATTCAAGGATTTAATGTTGTCTGAACCAAGGGATGAAAATTAATATCTTCTCAAGATAAGATCTTTACCAATTAACCAGCCATGAGAGTAAATTTAGCAAAAGACGAAGACAAGGAAGCAGAGATGACCCACGTAAATTTTAGATGGGATGTAGGGTTCAGAAATTAAAAATGATTTTGTAAACAATTTACCATAAGACTCAAACGTTTCAAGTCAAATACTTAAAACCAGTATGAGTTTAAGTTTATGATAATCAATCTTAAACTGACGACAATGCCCTCATGGTACAAATGACACTGAATTCTTTTAACGCGTCTTGGTAATAGTATAAACAAGATGATATCTGATGGTGATTGGCAACGGATTAGATTTAATTTCTAAGCAAGACCAGGTAGTTAGAAGTGGCTACCACCCCCAGAAATTACTCACAGGCCCAAATTATTGTCTTCAAAAATAAAAAGCTAGAGGCTAGAATATCAATTCAGTAGTAACAGTACTTGATTCTGCCAATTGTTCAGATTGCTGGAGGTCAGGGGACAACATAGCACCAACAAGTTAAAGATGTGATCAATAATGAAACATACCGCGTCTTCTCCTGATATCACACGCTCCTTCTCTGTTCCTGCAGCCACTATTCCACCTTCAACCCCTCCTGAGTTATTTTCTTTTCCATTGCTATTTTTGTTCTTTTTTGCCTTAAATTTATAGGTTGGCAGAGAATTAATTGATTCTGACGTAGCTCCTCTGCTTTGAGCGGTGTCTTCTCTGAATCCCATAACGTGTATAATACATGGGAGGCAGCAGCAGATTGTTGCACAGAGAATAAATGGCATCGCATAGCCAATACAACTGAAAGTAAGGAAGACAACACATAACCTGAAAACATGGAGAAATTACAATTTGTTAATTTCAAAGACAAAAATTACTTGCCTTTCTCAACTAAAATTACATGCCAACAAGACTACCTATACAAGTTGGGAGCCTCAGAGGAGGAAGAGTGACCTCCAAAAATCCAGACGTTGCCGACCACAAACCAAACTGCAAAGAAGCAATCCAAAGCCATCTTGAAGTATTCTACAAGGACTTTAACCCTGTAAGGAAGAATCCAACTCAGCATCCAATCTACTTGGCTTGAGCTATTTAAAGGTTTAATGAAAATGGGTCATGACATGCAGAAAAATGAAAGACAGCAAAGAAAAACGAGTAATTTTCAGAAGACCATGTCTTCTTTTCCTGTAACGCACAAGGAGCAATTATAAGATGTAAAGAAAATGGATAGGCAAAAAATTTATCATATATCGAATTCTTCATACATGTTCTCAAAATTAAGTTTTCCGCTTTATCTACTATTCTTCCATTCAGTAAACAAGTTACAATAATACCCCCGTGGCCACAAATATGTATGAAACTCTGAATGGCGCTGCAACACTACAAATTATACAATTCTTTCTGCAAATTGAAAACCACAGAGACACAACCATGGCACTTTAAAGTCAAACAGTATAGGAAGATCCCACTACAAATTCTAAGACCTTTAAAGCCAACCATTTTGGTAGAAAGCACCTAAGACATCAACCATGCTCGATCACATTATGTAAAAGTCAAGTGCTATTCCAATGAAATTAAAATTGAAGTAGATATGCTGACAAATATTAGAGCCGAGTAATTCAAGAATGATCAAGAGCTTATTACAACAAATTGATGCACTTGTCATCCCTTCACCCAGAAATATGGTGTTTCTCAAGTCCTCTGTCTGGACATGTATTCAAGCAAAAATTGGAAATTCACTCCTCTACATTCACCCCCGAACGTTAAAATCTAAGTAGTCCTTAATATCTCTCTGGTCTTCAATTTTTGTATGATTGTAACATAATTTTATCCTTTTTGGATTTGTATGTTTTCATCTTGGATCAAGTTTATACGCTTAATACACAATTTCCACAATAATTTAATCGCAGTCTGCTCATTGATCCTGAACTTTGTCTTTTTTTGTACTCATGAAGTTGTTTACACCTTAAATTGGTTCCTAGTGACTCTCCTACAAGCAATTAAAGCAGTCTGATCCAACAGAGGCATGTCATCGACCAGGTCATTCGTTCACATTTTCACATTTATTGACAATTATTTTCTCAGACTCAGTCCAAGTGATTCCAAAAATGCCTTTCCTATTCCTTCACCCATGAAAAAAATAAGACAAATTCAACCACAACTTTGGTATATAAAACTTAAAAAAATAAAATGATATCTGAATAAGAGCAACATTCTAAAATAGAAGTCTCAAACCATGTGGGAAACAAAAAAAAAAAGCACAAGAGAGTATTGATATTTTATTCAGCAAAGATACTTTCTAGAGGAAAAAAAAAATAGGCAAGTTTTTGATACAGTGACAGTAAGTTGCATAGAGGAAATGTGTTGTCATGTGTTGGTCTAAGGATTAACAATAAATCAAACTGAAGAAAAGCAAGCAGACCTCAGTATTTTCTCCATATGAGAGAATCACCAGTTATATCATTTATAGTAAACTATCAACCCATATCAGGAAAGAAAATGACACAAATAAAGGTTGAAAATGAAGACCCTAATCTCCTGAAAATTTAGTATCACTAAACAACAGCCAAGGTAATTATGAAGAGCATGAAATTAGTGAACCTCAAATATAAACACATTCCTGTGAAAAATTGCTGTAAAACTTTCAAAAGAGTCATTTCCCCTCCACATTCAAGAATAATACAAGCAACTCTCAAGAGACAGTCAAATATTGACAAACATGTAGACCTCATATACGATAGGCGAAATCTAAGTAATCTCTGAATGCAGCATGTAATAGCATTGCAATATGTAAAATAATTGGACAAAAAAAATATAACACACAAAATGGGAAAAATGAGCTGTGTAGTACCTTGAACTCAATACACCAACATTATGGGCAGCTTGAGAGTCAGAACCAATTGCCCGATGACCGTCGCTATCTGAAGTCCCTGTCATAGAAGGTCCTGCAGAAAGATCATTCTGAGTTGAGCCTTGTTGGGACTGAGAAGACTCCCTTTCAGAAACTTGGTTTCGATGACGATAGCGCCAATAAAGAAGAGGGATGATAGCCACACACCCAGATGCATAACCCACAACCCAGACACGCAATGGAGCATGTGGGTGCTCTTGCCTTGATAAAGCCAATACAACAATAGCTGCAATTATTTGGCTCACTGTTAAAACTAATTCGGTTGCAATCCACTTTCCAGAATTCAGTGGACTCCTATTTCGGCTGCGTCCATTTGACCTTCGACCCAATGATGAGTTCCGTGTGTTTGATCCTCCTCTGGTAGAGGTAAATGCAGGTCGATAAACAGGAATCCTTTCACTAGTGGAAGGCTGATTATCAATCTCCTGTTCCTGCTGCACGCCACCCGCTATACAATCATGTGGTGAGCCAGAAAAAGATGCTTCACTGCTGCTTGGTACGTCAATAACATGATCATCACCGTTATTAGTAACACTGTCTCCTCGCTCCATTAGAAAAGAAAACTTGCTGGTTTGACTTTTACAATGTAGTCCCAGCAAGGGAATGGCCATTAAAGTCCAACCACCAACTAGAAAGTGCAGAAATCATGAGAATAGCTAGAATGGCAAAACCACTTTCAAACCTTAATACCTAAACCAAATATAAAAATAAAACCCCGTATGCCACCTTCACCCCGTTATCCAAAAGAATTGCAAAGCTTCAAGTCAGAAAATGTCAATCAATTGTCTTGTTACCCTCCACTCAAGCAAGCAAATTGAAGCAGTATCACCAGAACCTTATTCCAAATTACTTGCAACTCTTTAAACCAAATTCAAACCGCTACTGCTTAATCAGGGCTGTCATATCCCTGGCAAGACTACAACAAGGCAAAACCACTCATCATATTACTGCTCAATTAATCAGCAAAACGCATGACAACAATCAGTTATGGCGCACTGACAAAACAAGTTCTGCCCAATTCTCCGAATCCCTACAATTCCTAATAGAAATTGAGGAAGCCTCCATCATCAAACTTCAAAATCACTTGCCCAACGAATCTAAATCAAATCATCTATCTAAACCGTAACAAACCCAATACATTAAAAGTTGAAAATGTGAAAATGAGACGAAAATTTCTACTAAAACAATTATAATTACCCTCAATTCAGGCATTCAGACAAATTACAGAACGATAATTCATAGAACCCATATCCAATTTCACCAGAAAAAATTGAAATTACAAATAATATCATCAAATACCAGTTCAATAATATCAAATTACATTCACTTCGAAAATTGAGAAAGAATCAGAAAACATATTAAAAAAATCATCAGCTCAACTCAAAATCAAACATACCTCATAACAACGTTGACTGTCATGTTGTTTAAAACCCAGAATTTAGAAAAACATAAGAAAATGGAAAAAGAAAGGACAAGCCACAAAGACCCATGAAAGGACAAGTGCCAAAATCGGCAAAAAAAAATTGATTCAAAATAAAAACCCATCTCTAATTTGAACAGGAACAACAATTAGTGCAGGCTTTTACATTCAATTTGCATTAAAAATACAGAAAAAATGAAAAGATTGGGGGGAGAGAGAGAGAGAGAGAGAGAGAGAGAGAGAGAGAGAGAGAGAGAGAGAGAGTACTGACCAGTGGGCATGGAAAAAGAGTTGATGATGATGACGATGATGATGGGATGAGAGACGAAATTACTGAGACCAGGATCGATCGTTTCGGTTTGATAAGCGACTCACCTCCGTCACTCGGGGGACTCGACTCATCCTTTACACTTTTTTTATTCATGCGTTTGCTTTGTTTCTTTTCTTTTCTTTTTTTTTTTTTGTCACAAAAGGACTATAGTCTTTTTTTTTTTTTAATAAAATAGAGAGGAGAGGATTTCGAGTTGAAATAGAATTTCATGATTACTTGAATTTTTTTTTATATTAGAAAGAATTAAAATATTCGTAATGTGGACATGCTTGATGTGTAAAATTATATGAAAATATAAATTTTGGAGAATAATATTTGTAAATTAAATAAATTTTACATGTTTATAAGTTTGTAATGCGTTGTTAAATAATTATTTACTTAATTTGTCTAAAATTTAATTTTGAAGTAGTTATTTTTGTAAGTTTTTAAAATGAGAAAGTAAAAAACTTAAAATTTATTGGAGGGGGAGATCATTGCACCAATGGTCACCTTCTTTTTATTAATAACAAGATCTTACTAATTTTAAAGAGAGAGCACACTCTCTCCCTCTATAACAACTCTAAAACATTTTGCTTAAAAAAATTTATTTTTGTTGAAAACAAAATTACCACTATTCATGTATTTAGTAAATAACTAAAAATATAATTATATTTTTCAATTAAATTTACTAATAGTTCTTAAACAGGCACACACATAATAGAGTTTGCCACAATCAATAAATAGCACTAAAAAGGCCAAAATAGAAGAATTTGAAATTCACAGATAGGTTGGTTACATAATTTATATCCATACCAGTTGAGTTAAATTTTGAAAATAGACAATTTTGTCTTTAATAATATAAATTTGTTCGACGGGCATTAGTTATTTAAAAAAATGCATAATTTGGAAAAAGGAGAAATTGCAAAAGAACAAAATATAAATATATTTGCTATAAATAAAAACAAAAAATGGGTACTAAATAGTGTTCGGACCATTGATTAAAAAGATACTATTTAATAGATATTATACTGTGAGAATGTGTGAGATGGACGTTATTTGGCGTCAGCTTATTCACAGGTTGCTTGCCCTAGTCACCTGGGAATATTTAGCTGTATTGACTGGTTGTTCTTAATTTTGTTATAAATGAAATATATATTTCTTGGATTTTTTTTTTTTTTGGGAAAGTAATGACAATGAAAGATTAGTTCTTATTTACCTCCATCTCTCTATATCTTTTCTGCCTTCTCCTATTTCTGTTAATCTAAGATGAAATTAAAGTACCGAATTATCGTGTTCAAATTTAGTTTGATCTACATTTGAATTTAACTTGGTCACTCGAGCCAAAATCTAAGAATATTTTATAAATAAAGTTAGGATTAAAGTTGAAAGACTTTCACTCTTTATACAATTTCAAAATTAAACTCAAAAATTAATCATTAAAGGTTGTTTAGATTTAATTTAAGTATTTGTTATCTCAAATTCTCATAGGCTTTTAAATTATTTAAACTCAAATGGATCATCGACTACCTTTGTTTGCACTTTAACTCCTAACCCTCTTTGGATTTTTCGCTTTTTTATTGATTTAGTTAATTTGATTTGTTAATAAATTTTAAAACTTACATTTGAATTTGACTTGGTTGCGGACTCGAGCCAAAATCTAACAAAATTTTTCAAGTCAAGTTCGAGATTAAATGCGTTAAATCTTGTTTAGATTTAATTTAATTATTTGTTAACCCAAGTTTTCATTAGCTTTTTTAGTGATTTTTAAACTCAAATGGATCATTGAATAGTTTTGTCTGAACTTTAACTCCTATACCCCTCTTTGGATTTTCCACTTTTTTATTAATTTAGTTAATTAAACAGTGTAAAGGAGCTTATTATATGTATTTTCCTAGTTTCTTCTTCAACCATTATAGCTTTTCAGCACTTTCTTTAATGGAGTTGATGAAAGTAATTAATTTATATACTACTTTATAGAAACTGAAGAAAACTAAACAAAGGTGTGACGTTGTGGTCAAGGATTTGCTTTCTTTATTTTGTCAAGCTACCTGATGCAATTGGTTGGGTTGTCTTATGCTACTTTTGCAAAGTAACAAAAAGTAGGTTGATATTGTGTCTATTGCAATATAAATCAAATTATAATCTTTAAGTTTTATTGCACAAAACATCATTTTAGTTTTATTGGTCATTTAATCTCTAAGTGATTTACTCTGTTCACTCATTTCCATAATTTTATCAATTATCATTTAATTTTGATTCTTGTTCACAATTTGGTTTTTAATTCTAAAGATCCAGCAAAGTTACTAAAAATTCTTTGAGAATTATCACTTCATCTAAATAATTGTTTTTTGAAGTACTTTTTAAACAATATTACTACAATAATTTCGAAGATTTTTCGTAATAAATAAATACGTAAGATACAAATGTAATTTAAAAACTGTGGTTGAAAAGTAAACACAAACAAACAAAGTGATTAAAACAAAATAGTCTGACTGAAAGATAAGAAACAAATTATATGGGTCCCAAATCCATTGCTTTCATCAAAGCGTCAAAATGCCCATTGGGAATTGGGATTCTTTTTTCCCTCTCAATAATTCTAGCCTTTCTTCTACCATTTTTATGAAGTTAGTATAACTAATCTCCATGCCCACCAATTTGTAAGCTGTGCAATTTCACAAAATTACTTTATTGAAATAATTCATTGTTATTGAACAATTAAAAGATTTTGCAAATAGATATTAATTTTAATTGCAATATAATTATGCACGTATCTGTCGTTTCATTAAATAAGTGACAAAAGAATAAAAACATTGGCAAAATTTCATTAAACTACAATTATGAAGAAAATAAATATTGATTACTCCCCCACATACAACCCAATATTCTTTTGGTAAATATATAATGGGAAAAAATGAATACACATCAGAATACTTTGTCTATTATTTATGATATTTCTCTCTACCACACCATCTAATGAAGTATTTCAAGGTTCATGCTTCATAATGTTATACTCACGTTATACCTCTTGAGTGAGTAGTACGTGTCTCTATTTTTTGAGATATAATTTGTGAAAAAGTACACTTGTCACCCACTGAAACAGTGGTATATCATGAGTATAACACTACAAAATGTACAGAACATTAAGCCTATAAACCTCCTCCATCCACACTATTTGGACCCTCTAGACGTTTGTGTGATAGCTTCCAAGAACAAGGTAGAAGCCTAATCGTTTGTGAAATCCTTGCATGTATAAACATGAAAAAGGATTAGTTAAGAAGGATTATGTTCCATTTCAATTTCTATGTTGAAAAAAAAATTATATAGATGACATGGATTTGTGAGATGGGAGCAGAATGTATTCTCAAAGCTCTCAATAATCAGTAAAATTCATTTTCATCAATTGACTATGTCACATAAGAGAAGAAATCAATGTATTGAAGAAGGGAGAAACACTCTACTCTTTCTTCCCTTCTTTAAACCAATGAGGCTAACAAAATTTGCCACCAAATGAGGCTAGAGGTGATGTTCTAGTCCCCTTACCACATAGAAAATTTTTGCTTTTCTGTTTATTTCCCGTAGCTCTAGTTTATTTATTTAATTGTCACAAATTATAATAGTCTCATTCCACGTTGTATAAGCCAGCACTATGCATTTATCTTTGTACTTTCTCTGTTCCATAAAGATATGCTTACTTTGTTTTCGTGTTTGTCCCAAATTATAAGTCTATTTTCGTTTATAAAAATTATTTAGCTTGTTCTTTTACTAATATACCCATATTTAATGCAGATTGAAAAACTAAAGTGCTTTAAGTTCCAAGAGCAAATAGTAATATCTGCATTTTATTTTGGATGAATGATCTAATATTAATAAGAGGTATTTGAGAAAAGTATGAACAAAAATCATTATTGTAACTACATTATTCAAATTTCTTAATCTGAGTGAAAAAGTAATAGACCTATCTTCATATATGAGGGAGTAATAAATAACATTTTGAGCTCTCTCCTTTAAATATAAGATTTCAAGATTTTGGAATAACCTTTGTCACTATTAGCATGAGATACTTCCACTCTCCCCTTTTTCCCCACTCACCTACAATATTTTTTACTTTAGATGTACACATTTTTTGAATAAAACATGTTTAGAGGGGAATATTATTCTTAAATAAACACCTTAATGTAATGATAAAGATCCAATCTCCCTTCAGAGTATCCAATGTTGTACTAGTACTAATATTAAAAGCTCTCCTTTTTTTATCATTTTAATGTTTGTCTTTTCGATTTTGTAACAAAACACCAAATGAAAGAAGGTATACCTATCATCATACTTTTACAATTTTCCGATTGGGAAAAAAAATATAGATTTAGGATTCGTAATCACACTCCAATTATATGCGACAAAAAGTGCGACAAAAAGTGCGGAAGCTCACCCAATATCAATTTGGAAGTCTTGTCCCAATTGTATGATATAAAAATATATATTATAATAAAAATTGACGGTAAAAAAAAAAACTTTTACAATTATAATCCAGTAATATTTTTTAACTTTTCATAAAAAAGTGACACCATATATGCTGGTTTTCAGTTCCATACCTAGCCCCCTCCCTGCCCGTATTTATATCTCCACATGTTTCTTCACATTATTTTTTCTCTCTCCATATGAAAGAGGCATGTAAAAGATCTTTGATTGCTCATTCCCAGATTCAACCTCTCATCAAGATCCAATCTTTCTTCAGATTTTTACCCCTGCCCACCAACCCTTCTTCTCTCTCTGTATATATAGCTACATAATGCATGCAAATTTTAAACTTTTGCTTGTTTTTTTAACCCCAAAAAGCCATGTCCTTCATTGACAAATTCCCGAATTTTATCAATCCCATTAGGCCTTTTCTTTCCATTTCTTCAAAGATCTGCCCTTTCCTCAATTTCCATGTTCAAATCCTGAATTTTACCAATCTTAGACATGATTTAGCTATAGGGCTTCATTTTCATCTCCGTAGCCTGCAGTCTAAAGAAAGCCCCCAATTGCCAATGCCCTTTACTTGAACTTTTGTTTTAAAATTCGTTGTTTTTTGTAGCATTTAATTTCTGTTAATTCTCACGTTAGAAAAAAAAGGAAAAAGGAGAAATGCTGAAGCACATTTTCAGTAAACTCCCAAGAAAGTCCCTTTCCAGAGCTGAATCACTTGATTCGTCTGACCCTTTTGGCCAAAATAGCAGCTCCAGTTCAGGCAGAGCGGCTGGTGGAGGAGCTATCAAAAGGGCCTCTTCAGCTGTGTTTCCAGCAAGTGTGATTGCGGGGTTTGAGCCATTGGTGCCTTTCAAAGATGTTCCTAGCTCTGAAAAAATGAATCTTTTCATTAGTAAGTTAAGTCTCTGCTGCGTAGTATTTGATTTCACTAATCCTAGTAAGAATACCTCAGAGAAGGAGCTAAAAAGAGCTACATTGATTGAGCTTGTTGATTTTGTGTCATCTAACACATTAAGATATTCGGAACCTGCGATTTTAGTTGTTTGTAAGATGTGTGCTATGAATTTGTTTCGTGTTTTCTCGCCTAATTATAGGTCAAAAAATAGTAGTTCACATGCTAGTGAAAATGATGATGATGAGCCTGCATTTGACCCTGCGTGGCCACATTTGCAATTCGTGTATGATTTGTTGCTTAAGTTTGTCACTTCGTCTGCGTTGGAAGCTAAAGTGGCTAAGAAGTATTTGAATCATTCGTTTATTGTGAGATTGCTTGAGTTGTTCGATACTGAAGATCCAAGGGAAAGGGATTGCTTGAAGGCTGTTTTGCATAGGATATATGGGAAGTTTATGGTCCATAGGCCGTTTATAAGGAGGAGTATTAGTAATGTGTTCTATAGGTTTGTGTTTGAGACTGAGAAGCATAATGGAATTGCGGAACTATTGGAGATTTTTGGGAGTGTGATTACGGGGTTTGCATTGCCGTTGAAGGAGGAGCATAAGATCTTTTTGTGGAGGGCTTTGTTACCACTGCATAAGCCAAAATCTTTGGGAGTTTACTACCAGCAGTTGTCGTATTGTGTAATGCAGTTTCTAGAGAAGGACCCAAAATTAGCTAGTGGTGTAGTTAGGGGACTATTAAAGTACTGGCCAATAACGAACAGCCAGAAGGAGATTATGTTTCTGAGTGAGCTGGAAGAGATTTTAGAAGCAATCAATGTAGCTGAATTCCAGAAGATCATGGTTCCATTATTTTGGCGGATCGGATGCTGTATCAGCAGTTACCACTTTCAGGTAATTGTTCTCTTTCTTATCCTATAACACCTCCTAGCACCAAGCTTCAAGAATCTCATCATGCTTTGCTGTTTTGGAATGGTGTTAATTGTTATCTGTTCTCCTTTAGAAAATGCCAAGAATCTGTGAGACGGGTTAGATAATTAATTGCTCTAAAATCTAGAAAGGAGAGAAAAAGATAAAGCAAATCAAAGAAATCTGGAGGATGCCCCTTAACATTTTTTCCAATATTTTACTTTTATTTGAAAGAGTGCTATATGCACAATAAGTTTGTTTCCAGGATCATTATGTTGGCCCTCAATAAACAATGACAATGATGTGGCAGCTTTTATTCTTTCTTCCTCTTTTTCCTTGTCGTTTTTTCCTTTTTGTTTTCTTCCCTTCTTTTTCTTTCCTTTCCAACTACCATCAGCACACCTCCTCAGGCCATCATATGCAACTTGTGGTAAGTGGCAAGAGAGAGAGAGAGAGAGAGAGAGAGAAGCATGTGGAGAGGCAGGGGAATGGCTGAAGAACTGCGATGGGGTAAGGGAAGGCGTAAACAAGTTTGGGGAGGGGGGATAGGGGAATGAGGAAACAGGGAGATCCTCACAAACAAGGGAATAGACAGTGGAGAGAAGTAGCCAGTTTGGGTGTTTGTACAAGAGGAGGAAAGTTTTTTTTTTTTGGGTTTTTTTGGTTTGGGGGGGGGGGGGGGGGGGGTGCTGTTGCTCTTGGCTGTGAGGGAAGGGAGAGATATTGAGAAAGAGAAGTCAGTTTTCCGTCGGTACCTTTTTCCCTGTTTTGTTTGGCTGTTTCTTATTGCTTTTGCATTTCAAGTTCTGTTTATATTACCTTTTCTCATAATTTATTAGGTCAACATCTGATCGGAACATTGTCATACGTTGTAATTGCTATTTCTCACTTTGGCTTTGTGCATTTCAACAGATTTTGGTTTTCAGAAGTTGTGCATGTGAACTTGGGTTTGTAATTTTGGCAACAATTCTCAGTTTAGTTGCTTTGGTTCTGAATCTATCGCAGGTAGCTGAAAGGGCTCTTTTCCTTTGGAATAATGACCAAATTATCAATCTGATTGCACATAACCGGCATGTGATACTGCCAATCATATTTCCAGCTCTTGAAAACAATGCTCAGAGCCATTGGAACCAGGCTGTGCTGAATTTGACTTTAAATGTAAGAAGTATGTTTAAAGAGATGGATAATACCTTATTCCTTGCCTGCCATTCTCGTTACAAAGAGAAAGAGAAGAGCTGAACTTGGCAGCTGAAAAGCGGAGGAAAACATGGGAGCACTTGGAAAATGTAGCCAGTCTAAAGCCAATAGCAGAAAACACAGCAGTTCTGGTAACTCCTTTAGTAACTTCAATTCGTTGTTAACAGGTGCTTTTTGTAGACTGGTAAAAAATGGCCATGCTGTTTATCTAGTACTTCATAGTAGCAGCTAACAAAGATAGATGGACGCTTGTTACTGTTGTCTCGAGGCACTGGGTTCTTCTGTATAATGTGGTCATAGGCTGTCGTTGTACTTGTATCTTTTGCCTTATTGTTAGCTCTATTCTCTATTCCAGTGGGGGAAGAAGGAAGGATGCTGTAGCAAATGATAGCAACTAACCTTCTTTTTGTTAATGTCATGTAACATTTTCTGCATTCGCAATTTTGTTTCTCCATTTGTCTGTCTCCATTTGTATTCATCTGTGACTCACATGTGTTCTATTTGATGCACTTGTTAATGATATTGTTAGCACTTTCATCTACCAGCTATGCAACTGAACTCAGGATCCTCTGTCCTTAATGATCCATCTTAGCAAAACAGAATTTTCCATGAAAAAAAGAGTCAAACTATCCTCCCATAGAGAATCATTTTAGATGTCAAAAGCAGATGCACCTCAATAGGAATGGCAATTTATTGTTTTACAACTGCCTTGCAGTGGAGAAAACATGGTATTGCTGCTAAAAGTTTCTTATTAGCTTCTTGCTCATATCGTATTTAATTGTCTGACAAGTGTAAGGGAAAATTACCATCTCTTCATTTGTTCTTTCTCATAATTTGTTTGGTAACTTGATCACTGGTTTTTAGCCGTCCAAGTATTATTACCTGTTGCTGATTGAAGTCCTCGTTTTCTGGTCTGGAAAATGTTTAGTGCAGCCCTTATTAAATTACAGTTGCATCAAGGCACTCATTTTAAAGCTTTTAACCTGTCAATGTCAGATGAATGAATGATGATACTAAACTAGAAAGTCTGCCAGTAATATGCCTTTCTTCCTTGCTACCAGGTTTATTTTAGGCCAAGTTAGGAAGAAACTTTGTGCTTTAAACCTTAACACGAACTTCATTCATTGTAATCAAATGCCAGTCCATGCTTGGTTCACCTTCCTTCTTGAAGGAAGTTAAGTCAAAATTTTCAGCCAGACAGGTAGTCTTCATGCTTCATTCACTTGTATATATTTTGGTGTTACATGCTATCCTAACAGTTTTTGTCGAGGGATGTGTTTTTGAATGATTCATTTCCATTAGTAAAACTTGATCAAGCCTTGCTAATTCTTTTATATGACAACCAAAAAAGCCATTCAGTTGTCTTTCAAAAGTAGCCATTCAAGTGAAAATGCGCACATCCCCAGCTATGTGTATGTACGATATACGAAAGGATTGAAGAAGCTTTATGTACCCATAAAAGAACAAAAAGGCCAAAAGAATTGTTCACGTCAGAAGCAAACAAACCGTATGGAACCCCAACAAAATATATAACAAGTTTAATGTTCAACCAAATGCAGAACTAAAGGAAAGCTGAAGCAAATCAACTTTCAAGTTTCAAAAACTTAATGTTGGGCTGAACTAAAAAAAGGTTTGAAATTAAAAAAAAGGGATTGTAGTACTTTTTAAATCTACAAATAATTATGATAAGAAGGTAATTGAGAAGAATTTTTTAGAAAATATTTTCTAGTCCAAACAGAGCCTAACCAATAGACAAACCAAGAGATTTTTGTGAATCTTGAGATTTGAGATAACAGTTGATCTGCTTCATCATCTTGATCCTTTCCGTAGTATAAGCTAGTAGTCATTCAGTACGGTAATTATAATATACCCTAGGTTTTGTCTCGGCCCTTAGATCCGTGCGGTACATGAAGGTAATGTTCTTGTTCGATCAAATCTTAAATGATTACAGTTTGTACTACTGTAAAACTAGTACTGCACTTTGATGGTGAGAATCTAATTCTCATCTTGCCTTTTCATCAAATATTGTCTTCTTTTTTTTTCTAGGGTAGAAAAACATTGCCATCAATGCATACTCAAGACAGGAATCTGTAGCAGAGTGGCCAGGTTGGACTTGCCTGTGATAGTCTATACGTTCAATTAAAAATGTTCAGAATATATAATACCTACAATAACAAATAGAGAGTTACATTCTCACAGAACCAATGTATGACAAAAACATAAAGTGACTCAATATTTGTGGTACACGGAAAAGTAACATGTACATGCTTTTTATCTCAATGAACGCGATTATAAATTAATAGTGCTCAACGCATACAAATTTGAACTGTTCTATATATTTTTAAGTATCTGTAGTCTCAAAACATTTGAATCTTTGTTTGAGATATGATTCCGACAAAGACATTTCACGTTCAAGGTCAATAAAACTTCAACTCGATGGAGAAACAGGCAAGGCAAAAATCCTGACTTTGCTCATGCCCTCCATTATCAAATGAAATCACTTATTCTACTGAAAAAAGTCGTTTACTTCTCTTGAACTTCGGTAAAACAGACTTGAAAGTAGTTGTGTAATGCAGCAAAAATGTCATACCTCTGAAAGACAATCGTGTAATGCAGCCAAAAATGTCGTAACCATTTTGGAAAAGAAAGCACAACATTGACTATTGACACTTGAAAATAACTAATTTTCCTCGTTTAGTTTGCATCTGACAGTTCCTTTTCCTATTGCAAGAACAAGTGTCAAGGAAAAACATTTAAATCAAATCAGCGTCAAGAAATATATTAACTAAACACTCCAATTGATGATTATCAAAAGGATTTATTTCATCTGATAACAGAAAACTTCTGTTTATAGTCTGCTACAAATAAGAAAGTCAAATAGATACAACTTGCAAGCCAGCGAGTAGTTAGCTGCTGCCGTTAAGTTACTTCTTACAGGTTATTCAAAGATGCTTAGAAACCTTAAATAGTTTAAATTACGGTCTCAAAATCAGTCAATGTAAGCCTTTACATCTCGATACTATAAAGAGTCTGGTAGCACGAGAACTGATTACAACGATACAAAATGGTGATCAATTGCAACAGGATTAAATAAAGAATGGTGCTGCGAGGGTTAATTGTGGTTGATCGACGAGTTGAGATGAAAGCATCTTAAATTAGCAGAATGCCAGGATCAATTAAGGTATGTACTGATCGTAAACCAAAAGTTTACCCCTCGAAAAGTGATAGAACTGGTTTTGAACACGATAGCGATGCCACAAACTTGAACTGTCATGAAAGGAGCAGCCTCATCAAAATAAGGTAAGCAAAACTATGACAAGTTGTATTTATTCTTTAAAACCAGTAGGTGGCTCCTATCAAACTAAAAACATGTTATAACAGCCACAATATGGGAGAACATTTCTAGTTTACTCACCTTTTTTTGCCTGTTCTTATTTCTAGTTTACTTACCTTTTTTGCCTGTTCTTACACGCACATACGGAATAGGGAAAAGAAAACAAAAAGTAGGAAAGGAAAAATGGATAGAAGGAATAAAGAAAATGAAAAAAATAGTCCTGTACCTTTGTCTGCCTATACTTTTCGCGTATGGCATTAAGGGGGCAACCATTAGTGTTCAGCTGTAAATCTTGCAATGCAAGAACTGTTATTTTCAGCTCCTGTGCCTTGTAACTAGTATAATGTTCCAGAGTCGGATTCTGCAAAAAGTTTTATGAGTTAATTTTTTGAATTTAGTACAGCAAACAAAAGGAAAATTAATTGTTTCAAGAGCCATAAGAATGCAGACCCATGGGTGGTCTGACTGATCAAGGGTCCATCTGGCTAAAAAAACAGCAGACGCAGCAATAAGTGATGGGAGAAACTTCACAAAACTGTACTCGAGAAGAGTTAGTTCTGCTAAATAATTAGCTAAAAATTCCAGCTCGACAGAAGAAACCTACAAATGAGCAAGTTGGATGTCAATTATTAAAGCTTCTTCTTGCAGATCTAAAATGCTAAAAATAGTTCAGCCTGTAAGACTCCTTTTTTACCTCATAAGAAGCTTGTGCTGCTTGGATGAACCTCCTAGAAATTCAAAGGGAAAGATGATAAGACAGTTAGCTTAATAAGATAGTCTCATCTGATAAGCAATCTCTTTACCAAGTAGATAGTATGTCTACCTAAGGAACTTCTTAGTGGTCGGAAGTGACAATTGAAACCCCAGAAAGTTCAAAACTCTACTTTCCATCTTTACCACCTGCCATACACACTGCCTATGAGCCTCCGTACACAAATGAACAAAATCAGAACACTTTTTATTTGAGAAGATTATGCAATTGAACAACTGCATTTATCACTTCCCATAGAACTAATGATACAAGAAACTCAATTGAAAAATCAATGGAACAGATAAAAACCAGGCAGTCAAGAAGGTTTTGCCTTACAGAAAAAATTTTAAAAGGCACTATTCATAATTCAGATCATTGAGGGGTAAAGGATATTGAATAGTTACATTGATGATAAGACACCATACTGGAAAAGCCAAAAAGGAATGTGCAAGTGCAGAAGAAAGGCAGTCAAGAAGGTAAACTCCTTGTGGTTAAATTCTAGAGTAATATCAATCATCATTGTCATTCAGGTTTTCCCAAATTTATCATAATAAAACTTAAACACACACCGAACATGAAGTCTGACTATGATTTCACTCGTTGGCCACGTGATACTTGCTAGAAGATATGCATATTACTGGAAGCTTAAGGGGATTGGTATCAAAAGAATGTGTATCTATTGAAGTAGCTAGGACAGGATATCTTTGTCACGCAATAAACTGTCAAAAATTAAAATTCCATGCAATTAAAATTACATTAAACTGTAAAAGCGTACCTCATCTTTTGTGTAGGTATTGTCTGTTATGAAGCAAAATTCTTCCACACGAGGAGCACAAATTTCTTCATATTTTCTATTAATCATGAAGCCAAAACTTTTAGTGCTATATAAAACAATAATTAGGAAATGGTTAGAAGTAGGATGATTACAGTTAAGGAATTCCATACTTAAGAAAGCAATTTTTATTGAGGAAATGATTGCCTTCACAGAACACCAGGTGTATTCTCAAGGGGTGGGTGCAAGAGTGATGTGCAAAAAGTCAGTGTGTGTGTGTGAGAGAGAGAGAGAATGAGAGAGAAAGAGGCTCTGAGAGAAGTGCTAATCATTGAATGACAAATATTTGAAAGGTAATACCATAAGATAAAATGGTTTTCTATTGTTATCCATTTGAATAGTAAAATTTCAAGTACAACTTCAGTGAAAAATCTTATTGCATACTTTATTGACTAGAACAACATGTTCATGATTCATATCTAGTAATAATTATTATGATTCTAAATTTGAAAAGCATTTTCTAGAAGCAAGAACTACTGTACTTCAACATATATAAATTAGACCGTAATGTGCATGTGCCATAAATAAAAAGGAAGAGAAGTTAGAAGTTACGAAGCAATAAGCATGCAGGTAACTCCAAGCAGTTGCAACTTTTGTTTCTCAATGAAATTTCCAGCAAGAAAACGATCAATGAGATTTACAGTCAGGTAAAGGGTGTCCGGAACAAGCCTGTATTCTTCAGAAACCTGCAAGAGAACATAAAATTATTTGGCCAAGTTACTCCAAATGATGCTTTTGCAAGGACAAGCTAAATATCCAAAAACTATTATAAAACTACCCGTCCCACAAGAGTACAGTCAGAGTAGGTTTTAGGAAAGAGAAGGATAGAAAATCAAAATGAAAAGCATGTACATCCACATATGTCAAAAATATCAGTGTAAATACACATTTTTTAACGTCAAAGAATAGAATGCCGTGGACATTTGTCTAACAGATATATTCCACATTCCAAGTTTCATAGAGAAACAGCCGCCAGATAGCCCACATTGCTTTACATCCAATTTTAATCAACACACACAATTAGCCAAGATGCATTCAGACCACCAGTCTACATACAAAATATTATTAATGTCTATCACCATTTAGGTGATCCAGAAACAATTCCAAACAGCTTTTAGGGCAGACATGCACCTAGACTGAGATGCAGACTACCGGGTGCTAGTTTTACTGAAACAGAAATTTGACAAAATTAGATTACTGTGAGTACAAAGTTAATGAAAGCTTGAGAGGAAAAAAAATTTTCTATCAAAACTCTATATGATTTAAGGATAAATCTTAGCTTTTGAGAAAATCTATTCTTGACAACCATGAGCTTGTTTCATATAGATACACAATGGTATCTGTGAGACTTCAGTTACTTCACAGTGAGTGAACTAACCTCCACGAGCCAGTCAATCAGAATACCACGCATACCCTGTGTAATATCTGTCTGCAGCTTTTCCATGTAATCAACTGAAGGCCTCCAGCAAAGCTGTGAGAATAAAGAACTTGTTGAAACAGGCAAGCCCATCACTGCTCCTACATCTTTTGACTTGTAAAAAGGAAGAACCCCTCCACCGGGGGGGGGGGGGGGGGGGGGAGGGGGGAATTGAATAGGACAACCCATTTTGCATTTATAAACTGTTAATGCATCCATACTACGTATGTCTTTGGGCAATAGAAAATTCAGTTTGGCAACTATGATAAGATGGCACCGGAATCAGGTGTCATCTTTGGCATTGGCTAATAACAGGCAAAAAGAATTAACAGGCATAAATGCTAACACGGACCTCCATTGCACTCATGATTCTGTAAATATCAGGGGCATATATGCTGCACATGAGGGGATCCTTATGTTTTGCATCTATATCAGTAATGCCTTGATCATCTGAACCTTCCTCTTTCTGGCAAGCTTTGCTCTTTTCTGCATTAAATAGCTAAAAAATGTTAGTAAATTGAATGCATGTTCTTAATTTGCAACAATTCAATGATCTTCTCTTAATCTCTTCAGGAAATACTTTGGAAATCTATATGTCAAGCAAATTTGTCAATTCATCTTACTCGATTATATCTCTGCAATATTGAAAGACACAAAAAGGGAAAGGCCTTCAGTTCATATCTTTCAGAGAGACAATAATCTGATATAAAACATCTTACCTCTCTGTGACTGATTCTGGAGCTCAACATCCTTGCTGTGGTTCTGCTTCATAGGTGCGAGATTTGCTACATGACATTCTCTTGTGCTGATGGATTTATTAGATTGAACCATATGCAGTATGTGGTCTTCTGGCCGATTAACTTCTTCCTGTGCCTTTACTTTTATTTCGCAAGTTACGTTTTCCTTTTTCTCCCCTTTAAGCTCTGGTTTTTCTTCAAGAACAGCAGGTACCACCTTAGCATTTCTCTTCATGGGGAGTTTTTTCTCCTGTTTAGAAGGTTAACGAATAATACGTTCATTCAAATTATTAAGGAATTTATAGTCTAAAAGTAGATGGCTGAGGAACAGCCTGATGTGAAGCTCTCTTCTGACATGAGGTGCATCTGAGCATCACAAAGTGAACTTCAGCTATATTAACAGAATCATATAACAAGAATTACCTGAACCTTGGGTGCAGTGGTACACTTTATGTTTTTGCAGATATTGGTGACATCCTCAAGAACAGCCCTTTTCTTGTGATGATGACAAGCAGCAGTACTAGTAGGGTGTTTGTTTTCATCTTGTGCAGCTCTTTTAAAGTTTGGACGAAGGACACGTCTGTCATCTTGTTTGGAAGAAGGGTAAAATGGTGGCAGTCCTCTAGATTGGCCCAATGACTTAGCCCGTGCACGAGTAATTCGCACTTCGGGCTTTTCAAATTTGGTACATTTATTTTCCCGACTCATATTTGCACGCCTTAAAAAATGGTGCAAAGCATCAATCACAAATACCTTTCCTCAGATCTGCATTGCACCTCAAAGTAATGTTACTATATTCCTAATAATTATCATGCATTAGGTAATGTAGGAAAAAGAAATAAATCCCCATGCATCACGTTGAAAATAAGAGAGAAACTCCCTGCAAAAGAGCTCTAAATTTTGTAGCAGGATATAACAATGAATTTCTGCAACTTGATGTGGCTGAATTAGCTAGATGTATCTAAATTATGACTATATATATTTAAAATGAAGGAATCAATTGGAGGAAAAGAGGTATATATCACATGAAGCTAAAATGTTCACCCAGATCCTAAATGGATGCTTTTGAATCAAAGGCAAGAAATAATTTTGTCTATGCAATTGTAAAGGTCACTGGATAAAAGTTACCACAAACAGAGAACTCAAGGAAGTTTAAACTATGAGAAAGAAGAAAAATTTAAGGAACAAAAGTCTTTACAGATACAATCAACTTCAAACATGGTGCAAAATAACATGTCAGTCAAAAAGATTGGTGTATTTAAAACCATCAATCTTACTGAAGAGGCATGAAAAACCACGAATCCTTACTTAAGCAAGTTAAACATGCGGATGAAGGGTATCTATTGAATGTAACAGCAGATATAATTTCTTGATATGCACCAATGAAATTTAAATTCCGACTTTTGAACAGACTTAGATGCTCTATCATTCATCCATTACTATAAACTTTTAAAAAGAATTATTTCAACAGCAGTCTTACCAATATCTCAACAACATACTAAACTCTAAAAGTCAGAAACTGACCTGCATTGTCCCCATATACAAATTTGAAGGATCCGTATGTCTGGGCTTCAATCCTCATATTCTTATCCCAGAATTAGCAAACCTGCAGCAAATTTTCCATTCATGCTAAGTCAGCTTATAATCCAGGCAAAATTAATTTTACAGCATTTCCTTCTGAAGCTGCAGATCCTAAATTTATCAGGATGGTAGATAAAAGAAACAGAGCAGGACATTCACGAAAACCAAATTAAAGGAATTTCAAAACATTCAGATTTTCAGCAATAATGTAATGCAGCTTGATCCAACATCCAAAACAATTAAAATCACTTTCTCCAGGATAAAATTTAAATTTAAAATTTAAATCTTCCATAATTACTCAAATCCAAAACTTCTTTCGAAAATATCACTCATAATTCATAAAAAACAAAATCGAGAGTAAATGTATTACTATCTTCTAATAACGAACACAATTTAAAACCCAACTTTAAAAAGCCAACGGAAATATTTAAAAGATAACAAAAAATCAGTAAAACGCAAGCCAGATTGATAGATCTGTGCGTTAGAATAAAATGCCGTTTAAATTTCAACACTGAAGCTCCAAAATTTCATAAAAAACCACGTTAAACTCCACAAAAATTCATCTAAAACATATTTTTGAAAAAAAAAACTCCAAAGCTTAAACAAGTCATAACATCATTCTTTATCATATACGTAAATACAGAAGGAAAAAGGACAAAAAAAAAAAAAACAGAGAGATGAGCTCAGCTAAATTACTCCGCATTTTGAATTTGGAGGAGCTCAGAGAAGGCGTCGGAGAAGATTCGACAGCGACAGTTGTCTCTCCTTCTCGAGGCTCGAGAGCAGAGCAGCTAGGGTTTCAAAGTCGCCGATGAATCACTCAACTCAACAGACTCAGTAGTAGTGGAGTGAGAGTGAAAGTGTGAGAGAGTGAGTGTGTGTTGTGTGTGAAAACAGATGTCTCTATAGCGTGACGTATTTATATAGAGATGGATAAAGCGAGTGAGCGGATGAGTGAGAGTGAGAAGGTGGGGACTTGGAGAGCGGGATGATGGAATAGTTCAAACTTGTTTATAAACGCCACTCCTGATTTTGCTACCTCCAGTTGGATCTGGTGACTTCCGGATTAAACAATTTGCGGTCTAAATTAAATTGTGTCATAAGTTATCAATTTTTACCGTGTACATTTAAATTTTGTGCTTTTTATATATGGATATCAAATATTTTAATTTTGTGTTTTTTAATTTTAAATTTTAAACATATAATCCAATTTAAGTCACGTCAATATACTGTAAATTGAATAAGTCAATTGTACCTAGCAATTGTTGAACCAGTTAGTCATTTCTGGTTATGAATGGGGGTTTGAAAATTTTGATTTTTCCTTATTGTTGAGACATGTGACTAAATTTGAATTTTTGGAAAGAGTTTATAAGTAAGTTCTCAACCAAGTATTTTGAGGATTTGAGCGTTGGATGTAGATTAAATGATTAATTGTGTTCCATTTATGATTTGCTGTGGATTATGGCGTCTATATATGGCAAGGTTCTTTGTTTTCACATTTGTGTTTTAAATTTTTTATGTGTGGCCAAAAGGAAAATAAAATAGATGTTGATAGTCCAAGCTTTATACGTGTGATATATTTGCATTTATATGTATTTTATTATTTTCACATTTGTGTTTTTAAACTTTATGCGTGGCCAAAAGGAAAATAAAACAAATGTTGATAGTCAAAGCGTTTAGATGTACAACACATTTGCATTTTTATGTATTATATGAGTATTTATTGTAATCTTCAATTATGACATTAAAAAAAAAAAGAAATTTCTCCTCCCCTCCCCCCCCCCCCCCCAAAAAAAAGTGAGAGAAAAAAGAAGAAGGAGAATATGTTTATTTTTCTCATCAACTTATATTAAGATGGGTTTCATATATTTTCATTCCTTTTTGGGAAAACAAATTGTCATCCACTTAAAGTTTTGGCTAATTTCTTTTTCTTTTTCTTTTTGGATTTGTGGAGGAGAAAGAATGGAGAATCTTGATTCTTCTTTTTCTTTTTGGATTTGTGGAGGAGAAAGAGTGGAGAATCTTGATTTGATCCAAGTTTTAAGGTGAGATTGGATAACAATTGACATTTTAGTCTTAAGTGCATGTGCATATTAGGTGGATTAGATGTGAATGAGTGGCCTGGTGGTTGATTCGTATTTTTGGAATTACTTTGGTTTGAAGTTAAACATTTCAGATTACCTTAGGAATTGTAACATTCACCTACGGTATAGCAAATTCTAAAAATAACAGAAATTGTAAAAGATTATTTAAGATGATAGATCATAGGTGGATGTGTGCCGTTCTTGGTTCGTTCCTAAAGGACTTTCATTATCTTCTGTTTTAGGATTTGGATATCTCCACCTTAGCAGCCTATTTCGCATTAATGCATAACACGTCAATTATTGATGAAATACTACACAATAAGATAATGGCATCGTCAAATTCTAATTAAGGTTGAATGAAGAACAAAATTACTCGGTACTCAAATCGAACTCAATTAAGTAAGAGCTCGTTCAAGATTAGTTCACTGACTTAATTATTTACCATCTAATTCTAATTCAGTTTAAAAGAAGAATAAAATTACTTGATATTTGAATGGAGCTCAACTGGATAAGAGCTCGTCCAATATTAGTTCGCTAACTAATTAAGTCCTACATGAATGAGATTTATTATTCATATAAGTTTGAAACTCAGCTTAATAAGCATAACATTTGAAATTTATATGAAAACTCGAACCTATTTAAATTCAATTTAAGTTCGACTCAATAAAAACTTATCTGAATTTGGATAAAGAAATAAACAATTAAATTTGAATGCAATTTTTAACTCGTTAAAATAAATAAATAATCTTGAACGTTAGAATGTTTTTCTCTCATTAATTTGCACGCCTCATTCCAGAAACATCATAATTTTGAAATGACTCTATTATTAAGTTCCATATATTGTTCAATATGGTTAAAATGTTCATATAAAAACTAAATATATAGTCCAAGTACATAATTATTCTATATAAAAAGTAGACATGCCAAAACATTATTAGTAAGATGATTCATTTATATATAGTGTATATTGTTATTGCATTTATAGTGTAACAAACTAATTAATGCCAAAACTACGTAATTTTGTGACTAACAATTTATTAATAAAATTCTAGATACAAATAGATATCGAGTGTGTAAAATTTTTGTTGCCAAATGAAATTTGGTACAAGTAGGGGGCTAAGCACACAATTTCCTGTGAATAAGCCGGCCTATTACCTAACCAAGGAGACATAACAATTAATAATAGCTGCGAAGGTTCAAAACTTCAAATGAAGCCAATTCTGTCCCCACCCGCAAGGGACCAGTTGCTTTCGAGCTTCTGTACACTGCCCAGCGACAGAGCTTCGGCAGCTTCTCGAATGTATGGATGTACCAAAATAGCGTCAAATCAAATCTACACCAAAACAAAGTATTGCTACCAAATATTTTAATTTTATTTTAATGTAGCATAAAAAGTAAAGAATCTGCAATAATAAGTAAAGACTCGGCAATCGATTTTAGAAATTCATTTATAAATTCCAGTTTTTTACTCATATATTTGATTTTCTTTTAATTTTATAGACCAACAAGCTCTTGTTACTATGCGAATTTAAAATTTTTGTTTAAAAATTTAGGAGTATTATAACTCGTGTATATATCCATCACTAGTTGAGTAAATAAATTAGTGCCGTTGTGTTTTCTTTATTTTTTCTTTTTTCCCCATAGTTGGGAGGTGGAAGGTGAGGGGAATAGTGGACAATAAATTTTTTCCCTTTTTTTATGGTTACAATAAACAAATATTTTTATTACATAATCCAATTTATGCCCTTAGGCTTAGATTTTAGGTGAATTTCCTCCCCTTAAAGTATTATACATTTTACACTTTGAAGCAGAAAGGTTGAAATTTGTATAATTTCACGTAATTGTTCAAAATCTAGGGGACAAGTGTGTAAATTTGAAGATATTCTACACGCAGTTTTTAGGATTATATATTTAGGGGCTGCTTGGTACATGGGAATCGGAATCAGGAATCGGAATGAATCCCTTATAGTCTGCCTGGTTGGAGGGAATGGGAATCGGGGAATCGGAATCATTTCTGAAAATTTGGGAATCCTCCATTCCCGACTAAATTGGGGGGAATCGGAATCATTTCTAAAAATTTTACAACTTTGACTTCTTTTTGATTTCTTATTTGTTTTGTTGTGATAAACTATTAATAAACATCATCATTTATTTGTTAATCAATAAAATTAGATGATTTAGGATCATAAAATCTTCAAAAGTGAATGATTCCGATTCCAATTCCGACATCCAACCATGCAAGGATATTGGAATGAAAAACTTCATTCCAATTCCAAAGTGAATGATTCCAATTCCGATTCCGATTCCGATCTGCGAACCAAGCGCCCCCTTATATTTATGTCAGTGGTTCGAATTTAGATCTTGGGCTGGTTACAATTTGACTTTCGCCTAAAAAGACGAGAATACCCTTTAGCAGAGTATAACATCTAATCTTTTTGGCTAGTGAGGCAGTGTTATTGGCGCTTTGGTTGGTAAAATTATTTAAATACTAATAAAAAGACAAGAATATAACATAAAAAACAAATGTTGAAATCAACAATAATAGCCCATGCATAGATGATAGTATATATAACTTTTTCATAAAATTTTATTCATGTTTTGTAAAATGAATAACAAGTTTTAGTACTCGCAAAGGCATAAATGAAAATAAAAATATTACGATAAAATAATAAATTTTATTTTTCTTTTTTTTTTGGTTCATTTTTTTTCTTGTCAGTATCTAGTTGTTTCTTTATTTCTAGTTATCTGGAACTTTGATTACCCGGTGTTTAAATTTATTTTCAATTATATGCCCAACAATCTTATTGTATACAAAGTCTAAAGAAGGCTTTGGCAAAATGTCAATTTTAATATCCTAGATGCAATATTCAACATTAGCTAACCACCAATTATCTTCATTTTGACCACTCACTATTCTTTTAACTACTCACCTCTCACGTGCACGTTCATTGAGCATGTCAAAATCACCAATACAATCATCCAATAGTGTAAGATTAATGTTATCGATTTCAGTTCGTATTCAATTAACGAGCTTAAGTTATCTTTCATGAAAGGATAATCATGTAATTTAAATAAGTCAAACCGGTCAACTTCTCATAAATCCACAATCATTAAAAGGAAGAATTTGCCTAAAATTTATATCTAAGAGGGCAAATGCAATCTACATCTTTAGTCCATTTTTTATGATTTTCAATTTTGTCTAATATAAAATTATATTGTATCAATATAAAAATATATAAAACTATATCGTATCATTTAGTCATACATCATGGTTTTAAATTAAATATAGTTGTACACAAAAAAGTTGGACAGATAATTTGAACCAAACAAAAACATGAAAACGGTGTCAACTATAATTAAATCTCAAAAATATGTGCATTACTTGACTCCAATCAAATTGAGTCCTAATTATAATGCAATGGCAAAACATTTTCATAACCCTTTGCTCCTAGTTAGTTGGTTCATGTACGAACTCACTAATGCAAATTCTGAAATCTATCAATAGGTGTATTTAAATCCGTATAAACTATGTAAATCCATAGATTTTGTTAAAGCAAAAGGAGAGAATTGATGATATCAAATACTGTTTTTTCTGATGAATTAATTAATGAGATATTGAGATCCAACCCTACTCCTACGACTAGTAGACTAGGCATTTGAACTTTCGGCAATGGCGGGATATTTTCAAAAAAAGACCAAACTAAACTACCACAGTTGTTTAGTCAATTGTTCTTTTCATTAACAACATTATTATTATTCTGTCGAATTCAAACTTATACCTCTCCTACCTCCATGGATGTCTGGCATTGCAGAAAAGTAGATTAAACAACATTATAACCATTTAGTAGTTTGTGCTGGACACATGTCATTAGATCTGCAAACTTATCTTGGAATTTGATGGGCTATCTTTTTCAAGTTGAGAAAAGGCCAGAAATTCAAAAGAAAAGAGAGAAGGATAACTTGTTGTCTCAGTTAGGTATTGAAGTTGAATTTTCTTTTGCACTTGTCTTGTGGTCAATAATCAAAATCATTTTAGACAATTCAAAAGGAAAAAAAAAATACAGTACATGTCTTTTGCACAAATCTGTTCTGCTTAAAGTTGATATGATAAATATTGGGTGGGTTACGTAATTTACATTTTAAAAAGATTATTTGAATGTACTAGTTTATCTAAATTAATAATTTTTTATTTTATTAATATTATGACTAGAAATATATAAAAATAAATTTAAAACGTGATAAGAATCTCACCGTCATGATTTCTTATGACTTTTTTACATATATTGAATCTCCATTTCTAGTAGCTTCTTTTCATTTAAGACTCACCAAGAAAATGTCAATTCCTTTTTTTTTATTTTTCATTTTAATATCTCCATCCAAATGCAGTTTAATTGGATGATTGATGTTAATCATATTAATTGTTAACACTCGGTTAAAGAAAAATAAATATTTTATCATTCGATGAGAAAAGAGATAGGATCGAAAAAAAAAAAAAAAAAGATTCAAACAGTCAGTTTGGCTTGAAACCGTGATAACAATAATGATTTGTCCTACCTTGTAATATCTAAATCTAATTTTTACTTGACAAAAGATGATGAAATATCAATAATATATACCAACATTGATATATCATAGAATGGTATACAAAACCATATAAAATTGTCAATTACATTTTTAACTAGACGAGAAAATAAAGTGCATCTTATTTTCCTTGTAAACTCCTTCAGTACATACAATCTAATTTTAAATGTCTTACCAAATCAAAAGATAATCTACTTTTAATCACTAAATAATTTTTGCTTTAAAATGACCAGACCAAACCAAACCTCCAAGATACTTCCATATGCAATTGTTATATTTCCTTTCATATTTAAGTTTGGATGGATCAAACTTACACTCTATATATATCACACGAAAGGTGTATCAATTTCTTATCAAGTAGCCATACTGACATTTCAATTTTTGTCGCTATCATTCCAGTATTTTTCATATTCTTGTAAATCACAAAGAGAAGGGAGTATTATTATCGCCACTCCTTCTTATCCTTCATTTTCTTTCTATTATGTTTGTGATTGTCATTAAGCTTTAATTTGATAATAGTACTCTTTGTTTGATTTACCTTTGTGCTTTCTTTAATTAATGAGCTCACCGCCGGTTACGTTTCTGTTGCTTGCAAACTCAGGCGACACAGAATATAATATACCAAGAAAATTTTTAAAAAAATTGTTGCTTGCATCTTATATCTTTTAAGTTTTGAATCCTCAGTCCCTGTGCTCCCTAATCTTTCATGCTTCAGCGTATACTCAAATTCAAGCTATTATTGTTGAAGAATAAAGACAATAACTCTGAGCTTATTTGGTCCAAAAGGGGAGAAGGCAAATTGATTATACTTAATAGTATATAGTAAAGTTGTCTTATGGGCACTATTTTTTTCTTTTTTTTTGGGTATAAAACATATGAAGAATCATTGATTCAAGAGAAAATCCAGTCACTTTTAGAGGTTAACGGCATTTTCCCAACCCTTTGGACTTTTTCTCCATCAATTATGGATTTTATGAAAGTTGAATTTAGAAAAAGATAAACATTAGAATTTAAAATCAGGTCTGAAATCGCTTCTGATTTTAGTTTGAAAAAAATTCAAAATCAAGGGAAAAAAGTAGTTGACGACATTGCAGAACGAATTTTCAAAAATCAAAATCTAAAATCAGGTTAAAAATACAGTTGAGAAGGAACCCTTTGATCTTTTATAGGTTCGTGACTATCTTTAGTTTTTTTTTTTTTTTTACCTCTTTTCGAGTGCTTTAGAGAGAAATTAAGATTTTCAGCTCATTCTCTCCTTGAGGAGTTTGAAATTATTTATTTTTAAAGATAAAATGACTATAAAATGGAAATGGAAATTAAATTAGAGTTCTATGATTTGTATATGTTTTATCTTAGACATCATTTTCAGTCAATTAGAGCCGGTCATGCAGCATTCAATGCATACTGCTGTCAGCTCTTTAAAAAACAATTCAACTTTTACAAACTAAAATTAAGTCTAAATGAAGGGTGTGAAGCATATTTGATAGCTTTACATTCCTTGAATTTCAAAATCATATTTTTTATTAAGTTTTCCAAAGTAACTATTCCTAAAAAATTAGAACCCACAAAGCACCTCTGAGATATTCCCAGAAAATTATGGTAACACTAAGTTCTTCTTCTGAAGCATCCAAAAAAAAAAAAAAAAAAGTTATTCACCAGCCAATCATTGCATAGTTCGATTTTGGTATCTGAACCAGGATAAAAAAATAGTTCTGCAGATAATGTGGCTGATCGCTGTCATATCTCGTGTGCATGTGCTTGTGCTTCCTGCTGGCTTGGGTCCTCACAAGTAGTGATTGTTTTGGGGGCATACACCGGAAAAGTATACAATACACCACGTGCATTATCACGTGGTGTACTAGAACTAATAATTTATCGCCATGTGGCAATGGTAGGCCATACCTCGTATTATTTGGCAATGTGTGATTGGTTCTAGTGCACCACGTGGCGCGCCACGTGACGCGCGTGGTGCACGCAATACTCACTCGGCATACACCTGGGTCCGCTTGGTTCATTGATAAAAAATGATGGAACGACTCATCCTTAAATTAAGAATTTTGGTATGAGTCATGTCAAATTAATAGTCTCAATTGTGTTTGATTGACGTTGGATTTGATATAATGTAATTGTGTATTTAGTCTGGAATTGAAATTTCAACTTTTTTGATTAAAATATCTCAAAATTTATAATATTATTTTTATTTAGGAATAATAATGATGAACGATGGGATATGACCGTAATGGTGCATGGTGATAGATGATAATAGCCGTGGTGTTGCATGGTAATTATAGTAGTGATACTCGATGATGGTGATGTACAGTAGTAGATGATAGTAGTATGTCGTACTAGATGGTTGCGTTGCATGATCGATAATGGTAATGGTGGTGTTATATGATAGAGGTAGCAGTGGTGTTCGGTAATGGTAATGGTATTGCACAGTGATAGCTAGGGATGTGGTGCGAGGTAATAAATAGTGATTTCGCACATTAGGGGTGATATTGTAACATAATGGTAGTTATGTGTGGTGATTGTGATGGATGGTGGTTGTGGTGATGTAATCAGTCATGCAATGATTTGTGCTAGTAGTGTTGATGGTGAACGATGACAGCGGTAATTGTAACGTGGTAGTAGTGTTCATGGTGGTGGTAGTAGGGGCAAATAGATAAAAGATTTTGTCATTTCATTGAAGAGTCATTCCAAGATAACTAATACCACTTACGCTATGGGATCATTTTATCTCATACATAAGGGATTAATTTGGTTAAATGGTATAGTTAATTTCATGCTTAAAATACAACCAGATGTTGTATGACATACAATTACTAATCTAATTCTTTGTTACCACATAAACTAAACGATACAAATCTCAATTTGAATTATCTAATCGTTCAAGATTCAGTATAAGATTCCAAAAGAATAATCGCTTATTTCCGAATTGATAGTCACCTTTTTGATAACGTAACATTTTGATGGTGGTTCTGCGATGGGATGATTATAAATTATTTTACTATTTTACACTTCAAATTCAAAATTTGAATTATATAATTACTCCGAGTAGAATGAAGACAAAGGATAAAATTGAAGAGAGGGCATTCTTGCTTTGATCATATAAAATATGACAAATATTTGGGAACCTTAAAAGAAGGAAAGCACGACAAATTCATTAGGATAGAATGAATACATTACGAAAAACCTTTGGTTGATGGGTTCTAAAAGTGAATACATGTTTTTAACCTTTTGTTTGTCTTGTCTTTAACCCCTTGTGGCGGATAAATTTGCAAATATAATAAATTCACCAGAAAACCAAGTATTCTGCTTGAAATTGTAGTCTTTGGTATGTGTTTGATAGCATTACGAAATGTTTGTTCGTTTAGCAACTAGTGATTAGAAAGTCATTGTTTTGTTGTTTCCTTGTGCTGTTTTAGAGTTGATACACTAAAAGTGAGAAATAGATTAGACACGCAATTCTTAAAAGGCAAATTGTAAAATAAGCCAATTGTTTACAAAATCTAAAATCATTTCTTAAATTTCAACTCTCAAATTGTTAAATCTTAATTAATGGGAAACATGCACGGCTACTGTGTAATTACTTATTTAATTATTTTGTCTTCCTGTTTAACATGTCCCTAAAAGGATTAAAAAATTAATTTCAAATCGAAATTCAACAAGTACAAAATTAAGATTTGTGGCCAAGTCCTCAATAAATTTCATTATGGGTGCTTCATGATTGGCATGATAAGCATCGCTTGAGGTTGCTAACGAATTGCTACAAGGCTTTACCAAAGATGCAAAGGTAATTGCTGTTGAAGCAATTGTTCTGAAAATAGTGATGCACCTACCAAAAAGAATGTGTGTTCCCCCAGTGCAAAGGGAAGATCAGATATAGAATTTCTGCCCTTGGCTACTAAAGCAATGGCACACCGCAAGCAGCATACGTACATGGGTCATTTAGACTGCTCAGAGAAGCGAGGTCCTTATTATTATGTTTTTTGCCCCCTTTTCTCCTTCAGATATACCAATTACTCTACGGTCAGAGGATAGGGGTTCAGTAGCAAGAGGGTCAGAATCCAAACCCATCCCGCATTCTTCGAAGCAAGAGGGAGACACTTTACCATCTTACTGTGATCTTTCTCTTGAAACAATGAAAATGAAGATAAGGTGATGGATTGAAAGCTCAACGTCAACACAATCCAAAATCTTGCTGGTTC
The DNA here is from genome assembly GCA_024721245.1 of Mitragyna speciosa. Classification (NCBI taxonomy): domain Eukaryota; kingdom Viridiplantae; phylum Streptophyta; class Magnoliopsida; order Gentianales; family Rubiaceae; genus Mitragyna; species Mitragyna speciosa. Next base: position 6,121,967 of record CM045557.1, read on the forward strand.
AGGCCTATTACATATTCTCACAAAGCAGATACAATTCCATACATGCAAAAGGATGGACAGTACGAAATATAGATAATAAGGTCCAAACTGAACTTCAAAAGCCAAAACTACAAAACAAAAAAAATGAAACTTTCAGCCACAAACTGTGACAGCCTAATGTCCGCAGCACCAAAGTCTCAACTCTTCTGCCCAAAAAGGAAACTAATTGACATTTCCAAAGGCGTATATTTAGTCATATGGAATTTGGATGTATGCCGCGTCACAAACAAACGGAATGTCAGCATACATCCCAGCAAGGGCACACCTCATGGACTCTAAAACCGTAAACAGGTAAGCAAATGCAACTGCAGTCCAAAAATGCATTCCAATCTTTCCCCAGTATACAGAAAGAGGCATCCAGCGGCTCACAGTACCAATAACCTGCAGAGCTATCTCAAGAAGCATGCCCATCACCACATGGAATCTGAAGAAATGAGGCCATTCTTTTCTCCTTACAACTCCTAGATATGCAACAAAGAAATATGCCATCAAAAACCAACTTGGCAATCTCCCTATAGCTCCCAGAAATGGGTAGGTTAAAAACTCAAAATCCTCCAAGAAGGGATGTAGATGATATGCTGTCTCGGCATACATCCATGTTTCATGCAGAGGCATCAGATAGGGGAGGCACGCCAAAGTTCTCCACCACCACCTGGGCTTCTTGGTCATGGCAGGGTATCTATAGCTATAAGGAACATCACTCTTTGCTGCCCTTGGATGTACGAAAAATTGGCAGCGCTTTGGTAACTTAGGTACAACATGTGATAGCCCACCTAGTTCACCACTTAAAAGTGGTGATGAAACAGAGGAAAGGCTGAGAAGCTGAATTCCTGGCATGACCAATTGGAAAGATATTTAAGAATAAGGGCAACAAATTCAAAAATTGCAATAGAATCAAAAACATTTGATACAGCTGAGAAAAGAAAGAAAAAATCATTGCCTAATTAAGAAAAAGCTGCAATGACCATTGCCACACCAAAACTTTCAAGGTCTTCAAAATCATTTGGTCAGCACAGATTTGTCAAATCAGAGCTTCCTTGAAAGATTGTGCATGATAATAGCATGCCCATAGTCCATACATACCATTTACTAGATTCTAACTTTATTCCTCTTCAAAATGCAAGACAACATACGCTTAATTTCCATTTTCTCCCTTCAGGTAGTCACAGCAAAAGCGCAAAAGCATTTAGATTGTGATCACTGGTGTATTAAGTTGACTGGACATAGGCATAATTTGAAATGGCATTGATTTTAGCTGCAAATCCAGTTCCATTCGCGCTTAAATACAGTAACACAGAGAGGTAGTTCAAAATCTCCTTTAACAAGAAAGAGGTAGTTCAAGAGTAAGATTTCTTTCCCTAAATGCATTCCATAAAGATGGCAAGACAGCTTCTTGTTCAACAGATTCGAACTTAAATCCGTATAGAAAGTTAAATATACCATCTAGGTATAAAGGTTTTATAAGATATATCAGAATAGGTAAACTAAGAAAAATGGGCAGATAACTGAGAAACAAACATTTCCTTCACTTAAACAGCAGCAACACAAGGCACAGGAGCCAAATTTTTTTATTAACACAACAAATAGGATTGAATCACAGTAATGTACATGTATACTTGTGTGCAACAAGGCGGAATGGTAAATCAACTCTGAAAACATAGACACACCTTTCGAGTAGGCTACATGATTCCTGTGAAATGCCCAGGAACTTCCAGCACTTGAAAATACAACATTGACAGCTGAACGAGGAACGCTTGAAGATGCTGATTTGTAAGATTTCGGGTTACATGCCATGTAAGGCATGGGAACAGCTCCAGAGTTCAAAGGACATCCATGTAGAATCATACTCAGTGACCTTGTTCACGACAAGTTCTAAAATCAATAAAGTCAATAACATTACAGACACTTCAATATCAGCAAAAAAACAAATAAATAAATAAAAATCACAAATCAGTTTAAAAATCAGAAATATAATAATGAAGCGGAAGACTTTATTTTTTCATGATATGCTACAAATACAAGAAATTGAAGAATATAAACCGCCACTAACACCCATAATAGAAAACGGATTAATAAATCAGAATAGTCTACTCAAAAAAGGATGTCTGGCACTAAGATAATGAACAATTTCAAACTTTGTATTGGGGACATAACCCAAATATTGAATATCCCTTGTATCTGTGGCACAGTTCTCTAAACACAAGGCACAGAGGCCACCAAGAACTTCAACAGCAGGTGTAAGATAAAGTTTGCAATTTACTTTAGCAAGACAGAAGTTACATCTTTAGGTGCAAAAATTTACAGACCTATCAAATTGTGGATTCTATCAAATTCAGCATATCTATGAAACTGAAGTATTCAAATGCAAAACAAAATAAATTAGTATTGATTCAAAAAATTTACCACCAAATCATTAAGGAACGGGTCCAGGAAAAGTGGGTTGACACAAGGAGGAGGGCATAAGAAGAGATGGAGGCAGAGGCTAACAAAGCACAAAGGCCATTGTTAAAAGGAAAAATAGACATTGAGAGTTATATCTAGCGGAGGGTTGTTTAATTTCTCCAAGTAATGCATATGCGTATAACTACGAATATTGTACACTTTGAACTATAAGGTATATAGAATGCATTTACATCACACAGGAAGAGTTGATAATAGTAAGTGTGCACCGCACATTAGGCTGGAATAGGTGCTTAAGTATATACAGATCCCTAACTAGATGCCTTCACAAACTCTCAATGGATGTTACAACAACTTAACTTTGAACGAGTATCCAAAACTTAATGCACCTTACACCTTCCATCGAAGATTCATAGCATTACATTTCACAATTGCGATTATCAAAGCTTATCTTATTTGCTAAACTAATTCAAAGGTACCAAAGCATATGGCAAAAATGGGGTGAAATTCTATCCGGTTTTAAAGATTTTATTTTAACACTCTCCTCGTATCTATTATCTATTGCAAAGATCTCTTTATTTATCTCAACCATCATGATTAATGAATCGAATCAAATTACTAAACTAATGACATATCAAGCTGATCCTCAAACAAATCTTCCACGCCCTAGGTCTAATACTGCAAGTTGGATTTTTATCTTCATTTCCAGAAAAAATCTAGAATAAAACTAAACAAAAATGCCATTTTTGGACGAAAAGTTAGATTTTTCTTTAGAAATGAATTATCACAAAACCTCAAATATGAATAACCAGCCCTAATACTATCTTTTCCATACTATTGAAAATGGTAAAAGAAAAGAAGCACAATAGTTCCGTCACAAACAAACAGCCAAAATCTTCATATATTTAACAACAATGTATAATTTCTACCAAAAATCAGCAAATATTAACACAAAATTAGAAAAAAAAAGGAAAGAAAAAGAAGAAAAACCCCATAAAACTTAAAACCCACAAAACCCAGTACTCAAAATCCAAAACCCAGTAAAGACCAAGTCCAAGAATCCCAAGATACTGGGCATGAAAAATCGCATAGCTGCCTTTGATTAAAACCCTTAGCTAGCCGTACAGTTTAGATGTACACATAAATTTACACACATTATCGCGCAAATACACAATAGGAAAGAGAAATCGAAAGAGGGCTTTTACCTAAATGGGGAAAGAGCGTGGATTCATGGGAGGTATTTGGGGAAAGTGTAGTTGAAAAGAGCTGATAGAGAAAATTTGAGAGGGGTTCATGAGACTTCTTATCTCATCTGTTTTTCTGATCGTATTAGCTTTGGAAAAATACAACAGTAAGTTAATAAAATAAAAGATTAAGAACTTTTTAAAGTATCTTAAAGTTTTAGGTCAGGTTTGATAAAAATTATACTTTACAGATGAGATATTTAAACTTGTTTCAAAAAAAAAAAAACTTTGATAAAAATGAATTATGAATTCTAAAGTATGAAATGTGAAATTTAAAATGCTATACTAAATAGTTGAATTAATGAAGTTATATCTATTTCTTGTTAACTAAATTTAATTACTAAATTTAAATATCTCATCTGTAAAGTATAATAATTTTATCTTAAAATAATGAAATGGTTTAGAAATAGTGCGTGTGAGATATATAGAGAGTAGGTGTATTTGTTTGAGAGAGAAAGTGTAAGTGCATTTGTGTGAGCAAAAGTATGTGTGTATGTATATGTGTATTGTGCTAAAGAAAAAAAAAAACTATATATGTATGCATATGAGAAAAATAAAGTGTAGATGTAGATGTGAGAAAAAAAAATAGTGTATTTTATATGTATATGCAAGAGAGTGTATATGTGGATGGGAGAGACTTGTAGGGAGATTATGTGTGTGGAATAGAGAGTTTGTGTATATGTGAGAGTATGTGAGGATATAATGTGTATATTTGTGTGAAAGTGTATATATGAGAGAGAGGATGATGGTGAGAGTGTGATTGTAATATTATGTATGTGATAGAAAGAAAATTTATGTAATTGTATGTGTATGAGAGAGAATGTGTAAGTGTGCTCGTGCGTGCGCAAGCATGTGAGAGTGTGTGTGCATGCACGAGAGAGGGGTTTATGTGTGCGCGCACACACGCAACATACTACATATGTTCAAAATTAAGTAACTTATGTGAATATTTATTACTTAAAATTTGTATACAAATTAAGTAGTGCTCAATGTATTAAATGGCAAATAAATTTTATTATGCTAAATTAAAAAAAGTTCTTAATTTATTAATTTTATATATAATGTTGAGTTATCAAACACCCCTAGTATTTTCTTGTTTGCCCATTGCATTCTAGAATAACAATTACTTGGGTCAGTTTGTTTTCCTTTTTGCTTTTATTTTTCATGCAATGTCTGCTTTTTAGGTTTAGACTAATTAAGTCGAATGAAATATTAATTTATATTGGAATTTTTTTAAGGATTAGCACTGGAATTTTTTTTAAGCATTGAAATATTAAATTAAAGTTGAAGGTTTTATATCAACAAGATGTACTATAAGTTGGTACAAATTTGTAAATTTTTGGGAGATTCTAAATTAGTGGAATTTAAAAGGGGTTCTAAAAAATGTGCATCTCCAAGTAGCCAGTACTTAATTGAATCTAATGTTGATTATTTTACATCTCTGATTTATTAGAGTAAATCGTTAATTACGCCTTATTACGAGACGATCTTTGATTAATGGAACAGAAAAAATATAAATATAAGAATCAAATGAGCAAGTGACAGGAATATTAGATTTTCATTGATGTACATCCCATTTTATCAACTTTGTTACATCATAGGTATTAGAACCCTTTACATTTTCACTTTGAAGTACAAAAGACTTTCGATAATTTTGAATGTCGAGACTCTCATCTTGACTTCTTTGTGTTTCTCTTTTTATATAACAGTTGGTTTCTTTTTTCCATTCTTTTATGCCTTCTAATTCTTTATTTCTCTGTATTTTGCATATCTTTTCTTAACTCATGATCACTATTTTGCATATCTTTTCTTCACTCATGATCTCATTCTCCTATACAAAGTTTTTTGGACTTGATTATCAAATCAAGATAAACTTGAATTATTATGCTAATTACAAAGGAGTGATTAGTTTTGTGATGATTATTTTTCGTTACCTTAACTTTCATCGCACATATTTTCTCTCACTTGCTTTATCTTCCGAAATGGTTTTCGTCTCTTAGACTTTTGGAACTTCGAGTTTTGGTCCTTATGCCCCGTCTTGTTTAAAGATGTTCAAGCTTTTATTTTTGTATTTTAAACTTCATGCTGTGGACTTGAAATCTCGTATATTGGATTTTGGTATTATATCGTGGACTTCCTCTGCAATTTCTAAACTTTTGATCTTTCTTATTTAAATAATAGAATTATTTTTGTGTTTTAACTTTATATGAGGATTTGAAATTTTACCATCTCATGATCTTTTGAGTTTCTTTTTTCTTTTTTTTTTATATATACTTGTGGTTGAGATTTCCTCTTATATATACTTGGCATTCAAAACCATTTAGGCTTTAGAACTTATTTTTTTCTTAATTTTACAACTAAGTCACTTTAAGTTTCGTCCTGGGTTCTACAGTTTAGATTTTAGCTTGGACTTATAGCTTAGTTGAAATTTCAATGCAAATTCCCCCGTGATGAAATATTTGAATTTTAACGAATCACAAAAAATTTGACACTTAATTGCTTTTTCTTAGCAAACCACTCTATGTCATTTTATAGTTTTCTTTCTGGGGAAATGTGCAAATACATTATATACGTTTGGGGGTTTTACATTGTACGACGCCATAACTATTTTGGCCTAAAAAATTATTGATTAAAACTTGATGTGTCATCGAATTATTCATGTATTATCATTGGGCAGTAAAACACTAGGAGGATTAAAATTTTTAAGGGTTAATAACACTTTGCCCCCTAGTGAACTTAGAGTCTAGTCACACTTTACTCCTCAACTTTAAATATATACACTTTACCCTGTAAAGAAATAGTCAAATTTAGAAATTCAAAAAGTGAGTGTTATGACCTTAGTGCTCTTTTATGTATGAAATTATTGATAACTTAATATCATTTCATTTCACTGTTAAAAAATTTATATATTCTCTATCATATCAATTATATAAAAATATCAAACAAAAAAAAAGTTAAAGAAAGTTATTTAGTTTATATCTTTGAAATTTTTTCTCTTGGATTAATATTTAATTATGTATATATTTTGCTGAATTTATTAGAATTTACGTCATACAAAACTGATAAAAAAATGATTTGAAAACATGTTTGGAAAATGTTTCAATTCATTTTTTAAAAACGAATATCCAACCAAAGTCCTTGGTATATTTCAACATTTGGCTCTATAACCTTTATTTTATTTTGTATTTCCCTAATGTTATCTTAATAGGGATTACTACTAATGTTCGCCATATTTTGGAAAATTTTCATGAATTAAATTACAGTGGGTATCTAATGGAATTGTGGATATATGGTGTTAAATTAATTTCTTTTTGTTCTTTTGTATGGCTTGTAGCTTTAGTGTTGCCAAAATGAAGCAAGCCCAGCAACCCACCCGTCCAGTCGTTCTAAAGCTATCTGGTTTATTTGGGTTTTGGTTGGGTTGCATACAACTCACAAATTACTTTACTCGCACCTGTGTTTGACTTAAGCACTAATTGGGTTCACCAAACTTTTATTCCCATAGCAAGGCACCCAATAGCCACCCATTCCCAGCCCCAAAAGGAGAGCCCATCTTTTACTCTGGCGACAACCTCGTTGGACTATTTTTTTTAAGGTTTAGAATCTCCCTCAAATATCAACAAGACATTCATGTCATGCCGTATTGGTACGAGGGAAATTTGCGAGTTATTTCCGACTACAATTTGACTTGGTCCTAGTTTAGTTACATTCAACTCAATTTGGATCTTCAGTGCTAATTTTTCAGCACTAATTCTAGTACCATTCACAAATAATTGCTACATTGCTAGAAATTGGCACTAGGAATCCGAACTACATTAAACTCTTGCTTTATTATTATTTTTCAATCTTTGCATATTTAGGCCTTCAAGCTTTAAAACATCTTGGTTATTGACAAGCTTTAAAATATCTTGGTTATTGACCTTTAAAATTTCTTAAATCAACGCTTTGGGTGGCAGTTGATGGACAGCGCAATTAAAAGGATGGAATAAGTATGTGAAAATGAGAATACAGGGATTGGGACAAATACCAAAACCAAAGATTAGATGGAATATAACAATAGCAAAGTTTAGAAAGTCTAGCTGACAGTGATTTAAACATAGAACTCGTACATGCGTTTTTTCTTTCTTGAGCTCCCAAAACGAGGCCCTAGTGATCAAAGATTGAAATTCTTTACTTGAAGTAAAATTCGTGTTAATTAATTAATGTAGCAAATTTGTAATTCCTTTAAAAAAAATGTAGTAGCAGATAACTTGATAAAAAATCTAGAGGAGCACCATAGTGTTTCTTCTGATCGAATGATAGTTTAGTTCCTATTGGCCCCCTCAGGTTTAGTTGTTAGAATATTGAACATTTGACAAAAAAATAAAAAAATGTGGTAATTGCGTAAGGTGATAAATTGACAAAGTAAAAATGGAAAATACTTAGGTGGACACGTCTTTTGGTCCACATGTAGCCACGCCGTCCACTTGTGGGCCCTTTTGTTCAGATGGGTGATGTGGCTGCATGTGAACCACTGGATTCATGCCTCACATGTTGACCTGGTCTACCTAAATATTTTCTCGTGTAAAATGACCTTTGAGCTTCTTTGATTAAGATTGTCCAAAGTTCAATGCCTGATTGGTTACAACTGAGAAATATACTCCAATTCTTTAAACATGCCTTGAGGTTTTTCAGTTTGACTGTCTGCTGATTCGTGACTGAGAGTTTGCGGTTTGGACCTGTTTGATGGATTTTTCTTAAGTGGATCGAGTTCACGGACCCCACTATGAACCCAACGGTGGATAGGGTGGATTTTTGTTAGGTGGACTGAGTCCACAGGTTTCACTGTTGAGTTCATTGTGGGATTCGTGGACTCAGGTTCATACAAGAATCTCTCCGGTTTGGTAGGTAACGTTGAAACTGTTGTCCATGTAAGAATCTCTCCAGTTTGGTAGGTAACGTTGAGACTATTGGGGCAATAGCACATGATATTTGTTGGTGGAACGTTGACTTGTATTGCGAGAGATTAAAGATTGAAGCCTTTTGCCAAATATTGAATTCAAAGAGAGAGAGAAAAAAAAAGAAAGGTTGATAACTTAAAAAAAGAAATTTTGACAACTTCTTTTGGATCGGTCCACGAGAAATAAAAGGAGAAAGAGAAAAGGAAGAAGTTAATAGTTGAATCTTATTGTTGGTTAATATTAGGGGTGGGTGTATCAGTTAACAGGTCCATACAATCAATATTCTAATAGGAACTGATTGTATTAGTTTGCCTAATTTGTTAGTTGTATTTGACCTCTCATTGACCAGTTAATCACATAATCAGTTACTTAGTTAAAGAGGATCAGGTGCTATGAGTAACTAAAATAGCATATTATTAAATTAATTTGATAAAAATAGACAGAGATATTACAATATAAATGCTTGTTGAAATGAAAAATTATGTAATATTAATTACTTTATGAAAAAAATTAAAATTTTAATTGAACTCTTACACCACTCTATTATTATAAAAAATAAAAAGTTACAAATTAAATTTTTTACAACATAAGTAAGAAAAATATTTGTGTTATCTTTTGCATTTCTCATCTAAGTAAATTTATTCTTTAGTTAGTAGTAAGAATACATATAATAATTAGAGTATAAAAGCAAAGGATAATATGCAAATTAAAAAATTAAATGGAAAGAAAAATCAAATACGATTGGTAGGTTTTTGAATCATCTTAGACTTGAATGGAATCACTTTATACCTCTCAAATCCTCTATAATATTCACTTACATTAGCTTCTAAGACATACATGTGGATCGATTTGGTTAATCATGACTTTTAAAAATTAGTACCCGAAATTGAAACCGCTTTTATAAATGAGGATTGATCAATCTAACTGTTTTAGAAAAATCAGAGCAATTACCCTCATTTTTTAGCTCGCAATAGATCGGTTTTTACAATTTTTCTATTATTGTTGCCCATTCCAAATTAATATCCCCACCAGCTCAATTAGGTCTTGGGAAACAAAGATTGACAAATTTTCTACGTATGTATGCGAAAATTCAGCTTTTATCCTTTTAGCGTCTCATAAAATAGATGTTCTTTTTTCCTTTTTTCTTTTTTTTTTTAATTTTGGCTCTAGAACTTTTATGATTTTGGTTTTTAAAAAAATGCTGGGGATAATGTGATGGCCAAACTTGGAGGGACCTAATCAGTGATTTGCTTAAAGGGGATGACAATTATAAGATGGATTAGTTTAAGAGATTGTATTCAAAATATCTAGAAATTCTTACATGATTTGTAGTTCTCATATAAATGGTTTTAGAAGAACATATAAAAATGTATACCATGTTTTCCTCAACACTAAGGATATAATATAAGAAACACAATTGGTGATATTATTTTGAGTACGGGGTTACAACACTACATATATTTTCAATAAAAATATATGAAGTGATAGTCAGACGTGGAGGGAGCTAATACGTGATTTGCTTGAAGGGGATGACAATTAAAAGATGGAATATTTCAGGAGTTTGTATTCAAAATCTCTAGAAATTCTTACATAATTTGTAACTCTCAGGTAAATGGTTTTAAAAGAACATATTTAAAAGATGGAATATTTCAAGAGTTTGTATTCAAAATCTCTAGAAATTCTTACATAATTTGTAACTCTCATGTAAATGGTTTTAAAAGAACATATTAAAGTGTGGATCACGTTTTTCTCAACACGTCGGATACAATACAAGAAACACAATTGGTGATATGATTTTGAGTTAGGGGTACAATACGACATATATTTTTAATAAAAATAATCTAAAATTTTATTTTAGGGAATAGAAATGTATAACAAAATATAGTAAGTAAAATATTAATTCGGCTGATATTTGACGTAAAGTGATAAAATTTTTGTACTCACTTTCTAGAATAATAAATAGAATTTGTAGTTTCATATATCTATCATTATGTGTATCACAAATACAATTTTCGCATGAAGTTATTATATTGATGAAATAATAATAAATTACCGATCTATATACTCTTCCAATAATAATACAAAAAAGGATACAGTGAAGTCTTCTCTAATACTTACCCCTTTTCCAAAATAAAGCTATTATTTTGCATTGACTTAGCCTTACATGATATAAGATTTTATTTTCAATCACTATTAAAAGTTAGGGGGACAAATCAAAATTTTAAGATTTTTGCGATGCAGGATGCAGCAGCCCTCCTCGCCCTAAAATTTGTAATATTTCACATCCAATTAAAATGACAGAATTTCTCAGGACAAGTGCATATCTTATATTAATGCCAAATCTTAAATGTGGCTAGCATTTCTTATATTTGACAACACGTTTCATGCTATTAGTCCGCGGTTATGTTTGTTAGCAGCTTGTCGTGTTGCTACTTGCTTGGAGCATAAAATACGCTGTTTACAGAAAGGGACAGGGGTAAAAATTGGAGAATTAGATATAAAAAAAGAAAAGAAAAGCGACTTTAGATAACCCTTAGAAATGACTAGAGCTGTTATTTGAACCGCAAACACAACTTGGTTCAATTTGTGAAAGGTCGATTTTGGCTTGTTCATATAACTTCATGAATTGAACTTGAGTAAGAAATTAATCTCGTTTATTAAACAAGTGAACACTCATTTGTGTTCATGAATATGGGTAGTATATTTTTTTACCTTAAATTATTTTTTAGTTTCCAAATACCCTAATTCCTAACTCATATGTAGCCTAATTATGTCTACTTTAATTAGGAAGCAATTAATTTCTTGTTTTTTTAATATTTTCTTATTTAATTAGAAAATAAGTTCACTAAAACATAGAATAATTGAGTTTAATTTAACTCGATTGAGCTCTGTGCGTTTGTGTTGAATAATTCAGTTCAATTTGACCCGATTGAACTTTGTGCATTTGTATTAAATGAGTCGAACTCGATCCATTTGTATTAAGCAAGTTGAGCTCTAGTTTGAAATCCAACCTGCTATTTTATTTAACTAGGTTAAGGGTTGCTGCCAATGTTGTTGGCGTCGACCCAACCATTTTTTTTTTTTATAATTTTATAGTGTCACCGCCAACAAAAAAGTTTCATTTTATTTGCACTCCAGTCCTCCAAGGGTTGGAGTGCAATTATCCATAAAGTTAAATAACAGCAAAACGTAAAAAAAAAAAAAGAAGTGAAACAGTGTTGCCGCCAACATTATTCTGGTTTGGCAAAAGAAATCAAAATTAAAAAAAAAAAATGAATAGTGTCGCCGCCAATCAAGTTGGCGGCAAAACAAATTTTAAAAAATTGCACTCCAGGTCCTTTCAAAAATTGCACTCCAGGTCCCTAAGGACCTGGAGTGCAAATAAAAAATTAAATTAAAAAGAATTTAATTTTTATAATACAATTTTTGGTAAAATAGTGTTTAGGGTTAAAATAATTTTCATTAAAATAGTGTTATTTCAACACGATTATTTTTTTTGTTTTGGTTGAAATATAAAATTAAAACATAATGGACAAAATATTTCCAAAAAAAATTGTTTAATTTTTTTAAATTACAATTTTAAAAGGATAAGCCAAAATTCAAAAATAATTTTTAAAATTTTGAATAATGTCACTCAACTAGGTTGGCGTCGACAATGTTTTAAATTTAAGGTTTTAAGGGTATTTAAAACATTGTTGATGCCAACCTAGTTGAGTGACAGTATTCAAAATTTAAAAAATTATTTTTGAATTTTGGCCTATCTTTTCTGAAATTGTAATTTAAAAAAATTAAACAATTTTGTTTGGAAATATTTTGTCCATTATGTTTTAATTTTATATTTTAACCAAAAAAAATTCGCGTTGAGCTAACACTATTTTAATGAAAATTATTTTAACCCTAAACACTATTTTACCGAAAATGGTATTATAAAAATTAAATTCTTCTTAATTTAATTTTTTATTTGCACTCAAAGTCTTTAGGGACCTGGAGTGCAATTTTTGAAAATTTGTTTTGCCGCCAACTTGATTGGCGGCGAAACTGTTCATTCCTTCTTCTTTTTTTTTTTTTTTTAATTTTGCTTTCTTTTGCCAAATTGTAGTCCAGTCCTTGGAGGACTGGACTGCAAATAACCGGAATAGTGTTATTGCCAACCATGTTGGAGGCAACACTGTTTCACTTCTTCTTTTTTTTTTTTTTTTTTTTTTTTACGTTTGCTGTTATTTAACTTTATGAAGAATTGCACTCTAGTCGTTGGAGGACTGGAGTGCAAATAAAATAAAATTTTTTTGTGTTGCCGCCAATAGTGTTGGCGACGACACTGTAAAATAATAATAAAAAAAAATGACTGGATCGCCGCCAACACCCTTAACCTAGAAGTCACTCCCAACCCCACCCATTTTGGGGATAAATTTTATTTTTGGCTATATTTCTAGAAATTAGCCCAATTGTTGCCAACAAACACGGAACCCACTCAAAATTGCGTCTTGAATTCTTTTTACCGAAGCTCCACAAGTTCATGATGAACCCACTGCTCCATTCGAATTAACCAAAGTGGAAAATCACAATCTAAACCAGCTGTGTAGAATGGATATTATTGGTGTCAATTTTATAATAAGTTGTATAATTATATTTTACCAATAAACAAGGTAATTAAATATTGTAAAAAATTTTCAACTAAAAAGTCTAAAAAAAATTAAATTATATCACTTATATTTCAATTGACATAACTTACTAACTAAATTATAAAAACGATCAAACCATAAGATTTAAGAACTTGTGAGGACTAGAATCCCCAAAACATTACTAGAAAATATTTTATGATTATTTTTTGACGTTTATAAAAAGCCAAATTACGTCAAACAGGTTGACCTGATTTATTGTGTGTCATAATGTCATGAAAATCTCAGTCTAGTTGGCTAATTAGGTTCCACCTTGTTATGTTATACACATGGTTTAATGTTGTGGTATTGTTCACGGTTGCAGTTGTCACTATTTCATATCGATTTCATTGTATCAGATCAGTTTCACATGAACAAATTTGGTGAAAATCTTAAAACTCATGGAGATTAAGAATGCTTCCATGCATATTCATTTTAATGAAATAAAAATTCAAAAATAAGTCATATAATTAAATTTTTATGAACGATAATATACTTGAGGAAATAGTTCAAATACAACTCGATCGAGTCAACTCAATATTTGACCGAGTCTTTGAACCACGATTATAAGGTGGTATTGGTCACAGTTGCAATTGTCACTGTTTCATATCGGTTTCAATGTATCATATCAGTTTCGCATGAACAAATTTGGTGAAAATCTTATAACGCATGGAGATTAAGAATGCTTCCATGTAGATTTATTTTAATGAAATAATAATTTAAAAATAAGTCATATAATTACATTTTTACGAACGGCAATATACTTGAGGAATTAGTTTTAATACAACTCAATCGAGTCAACTCAATATTTGACCGAGTCTTTGAACCACGATTATAAGTTGTAGCACTATTGTATAAAGCTAGACTATTGTGGAAATTTAATTATTGTTTGTTGGAGGAAAATAAGTGTTCGTTAATTGGAATTAAGAAAAAGTTTGCGATAGATTGGTATTTGGAGGTTCGATAAGCACTTCCTCCTTGGCAAATATGAAGCTCTGTTGATTGTTTAAATTCAGTTTGCTTAATAATCAAGTTAAGTTCACATGGAATTTTGATTCGTTAAAGAATTCAAATCAAATTTGAACATTACAATGTCAAACTTGTTTGAACTCGTTTGTACCTCGTTTTACACATACTTTTGACTTATTTTTTTGATATATGCTTCGTAAATCAGAAATTACATTCTTCCAATCGACCACTTCCAACCTTGTCTTTTTTTTTTTTAACTTTTTGGGCGTAGACAAAAACCATCTAAGCTAATTAAATTTTGATTTAGAATAAAATGTCGTGGGGCGATATGGGTACTCCATTTCTTATTACTGGTATTGCACCTCCTTTATAATTTTTAAAATAATACATGAAGAAGAGTGCTAATATCGTCAACCTAAAATGTCATGTTATTGGTCCAACCCAACGAATTTTTCTACTAACATGTTTCTCTTATAATAGGGAGATTGTTAACTTGTAATTCACTCATGAGTTGGAGGTCGATATCCACATAAACAAAAAAGAAATTCAATATGTTCCGGTTTTTGTCTTATAATTAATATGAAATGGAATATAACTTGGAGAAGTAAGGACGTGATACTCGTACATTAGTTTTTTTTTTTTTTTTGGCCACACTAAAAGGAATTTATTTCTACCTTTTTCTCTTGGATAAGCGAACTTGTTACTAGAATTTTTTGAAGACTCTTGATTAAAAAAAAAAAAGGTTCTGAAATTGTTTATGTTTCATCTTATTTGAATCTTTTTTCAGGAAAGGAAAATTAACAGTTTTGACACGCAAGAGAGATTACAAAAATGACAGCCATGGGGTTTCACAGTTTTTATTTGCAACAAGTTCATGACTCAGATTAAAAGGGCCAACAACGGACGGACGACATTGAACAAATAAGGCCAAAAATGGTTTCAAAAAACGACATCGTTTCATGTGAAAAATGGTTATGTTATGATTCTGAAGAGTTATAGAAAAATACTGGATAGTGACATAAAAATGCTAAACAGTTACATCGCATTTAACTTGTGGGAAATTGACTGAGGGGAAATTGTGAGGCTGGATACACGAAAACGACAAAATGTATACGATATATTAATACTGTTGGCTGCCAAAATAAAATTTGGGAACTAGTTATGACACGTACGATGGAGATTAACATGCATAAAAGATGTTTTTAATATTTAAGCAGTATGATGGAGATAACGTGGTATAATAGTTTTTTAAAAAAATATTTAAGCAGGAGATTAACATGCATAAAAGATGTATTTAATGTTTAAGCACACAATGAGCATATGATTTAAATTTGATACTTATTAAGGATAATTAGGTACAAGCGAGAGCGGTTTGAGTTCAAATGATGAGTCTTAATTAGTCTAAAGTGGGAGTTTAAATATGATAATTATTTTGGTCAATGAGAAGATAAGCATATAATGATTATAATAAGGTTTCAAAGGAGTCCATGTTCGATCTACTAACAATCTACAAGAAGTTAAGCTGCCAGAGACTCTTAGCTTAATATTTATTTACTTGCAGAAGGGCCAAAGTATAAGGATAACGGAAAGGGATCTTCCCACTGAATCCTCCACTTTAATGGGTATCTAATAACTCAATTTAATACTAAAAATTAACGAATTAAGAGTTTTTTGAATTCAATTGAGTACATCTGATAACAAATTTCTTTTATCACTTAATAAATTAATCACACTTATTTAAGTTGTGTACAAAATTCTAAGCAGAAAATTTTCACTTAATTTGCTAAATATTTAGTATATATGGGTTATTGTCTTATTGTTATTTTTTGTAAGTTAGATAAATCACGATTCCTAAATGGAAGGTTTGAATATTTCTATATTGTAATTTTTAAAAGATTTGCATATTTAATATGATAAGGAATTTTTCTTTCCCTTCTTAAGCTTCAAAAAATTTCCCAATTTTAATTACTCCGTCAAATTTTAGAGTTAGAATATTCTGGAAATGGAAAGGTTGGAATTTTATTATTTTTTCTAAATTGAGGGTTGAATGATATTATGTTTTAATTTTTGGCATGATTTGCATAGTTGCATGTTTAACTTAGAGTTAGTTGGATACGACTATTTATCTCACTCTTTAATCTTCAAAGTTTTCTAATTTTAAGTAGTCTAATATGTTTTAAAACTATATTATTTTAGTTATGATATGGGAAGTAATAAACGTTTATGTAATTTAGTATCCAGTCATGTTTCCTAAATTGAATGTATCTAAGTTTTCATATTTTAATTTTTGAAAAGATTTGCTTATTTGGATTGCTATATTAATAGGAATATTTCTTTTCCTTTTAGGCCCGGTTTGTTTAGAGTGAAAATATTTTCTTGAAAAACATTTTTAGAATTTTCCTCAGTGCAATGCATAAGAAAATATTTTCCTATGTAAAATATTTTTCAAATTTTCTTCTCCCTGGTTAAAAATAACTTAACTACTTAATGAGTGTATGTTATTTTTGTAAGAGTAAGAGTTCAAGAGTAATGTTAATGAGTGTGGTTAGGATGAAACTCTCAATAATGTACTGGGTGAAGTTTCAAACTGTTTGCCATACAAAATTGGTAATATGATTCCTCGAAATCTAACTAACCCCTTCTCTCTATAAACCTAATTTTTAATTGCTGCAGGTAAGATTTAATCCTAAAACATGTGACAAGGGGACCTTACCACTGGCCTGTTAGCCCTGTGGCTCATGAACGAGGTTGGACAAAAGACAAGTTAGTTGAACAATCAGGGTTGGCTCTTTTACCGCCACATTAAAGTATACGATTGTACGTCGAGTCCTAATTCTTAACGCGATAGGACACAAAATCATCGTTTGGTTATGAGGCCATGTCGAAAGTTACTAGTAAATATTGCTAGACTGCTCTAATTATTTATAAAAATTGTCAAGTCTTGTTCGAATAAGTGTTTTAATAATATCAAAATATGATTATATGAAAAAATCATTGGTCCATCTTTAGGTTGGATTAGCGAAATTCATGTACGGGCACAACTTGCAAATTTGGGGGTGCTAGGGATTCAATTCTAGAGCATAACATGCAATTTTCTATAATTCTTTGGGGGTCAAACATTTAAAATTTTCGAAGGATATCTCATCTTTTGAAAACCTTGAATGTTGTAGGTCGAAGATTGTTGGCTACGGGGTCCCACCTACTCGTCTGTGCTTGAGTAATGATGATGCTCGTGTCTAGGGTGTTAAAAAAAAATAAAAATAGAAAATCGTCCCTATGAGTTAAAAAAAAAAAAAAAGAAGAAGAGAATAAAACTGAACATACTTGAAAAATAGGATTATAACCCATTTAGTCAATCATTGTTTTATTTTTTTGGTGTTCAAAATTAAACTACAAGAATAAGCTTTGTATAGTTTTCAAGAAGTGTAATGGTGGATACAAGTGAAGAACATGGTTCTGTAATTTAAAGTTTTCTTTTTTTTTTTCCTACTTCTAATCTACACTATAGGGGAGGGTCCAACTGAGTTTCAGGGGATGAACCGATGGGAACTGAACCACCATCGAACCAAATAGGTGCATTATGCTCTCATTTAGATTTTTGATGGGAGGCAATGTTTGAACCCTTGACCTCCCACCCTACATAGCCTTTAAAGGCTTTATGGTGGCCAATCCAACCAAGTTGGGTTGGTTTGTTATTTAAAGTTTTCAATTACGTGATTTAAAATATTCAATGACGTAATAGTGTACTTCTAAAACAGATTTGTAGGATATTTATTTTATTAGTATTGATAATCCGTCAGACATAATTTCTTCTTCAACCGGATAGACATTAAATGTTGTAAATTTGTAATGTTCTTTTCTTTATTAATCTAATTCTCGGGTATAAAAATTATTTTGCCCTCGTTTGTTTTACAAATACCATACGGTTTATCTATTCCGTGCACCTGATCCTATGCCATTTAATCAGGTAACCTATTATTGGATAGGATTACGTATAGTTAGTAATTTTGCATCGATAGATAAACCAAATTGTGAATGTACTATTTATGAGTCATGAGGCAAAGACAGCCCTTGGATCACGTATTTACAATCGTACTCATTCCATTACTACATGTGGAAAAATGAAAAAGAAAAATAAAGTGTGCTGTGGTATTGGAAATATAGCATTTTCCAGTTCTATACATAACTCTTTGTCATCATAACTGTCAAAAATAAAAAATGGTTGTTTATTATTTTTATACTCTCCATCATCACAGCGTAATATACACAGAGAGATAGATTCCAAAAGTCGGGTACGGAGCCTCGTAAATTGGTCGGTGCCAGTTTAGACGAATTGGAGACAATGTAAGTGGTTAGTAAAGATATGTAATTTGTTAATAAATATATGTAATTGGTAAATAAAAATTTGTAACTATTTTTTACTCTAAAACGACGTCATTTTTTGGTTTCAAATCTGGCCAGTATGACTCAATATCAGCGATCTATTATTAGCTTATTTAATTTGGACTGTAAACTTATTACAAATAGAAATTGTGAATTCCCACGTACTAGAAGATCCGGGTCTAGTTCCTCCTTATCGGGAAGGTAGGGGCCTACTAGCATATCACCTTTTTATAACGTTTACATTTTTATTTCATTTATCATAAGTAAAGCAATGGGTGAATGGTGCATTTTCTTTCATGAAATACGCATGGCAGCAATGAAAGTCCTAGTGCTTCTTACAAATCTTCATATTTTGCTACTACTTTTAATCATTCTAATTATTTATATATGAATTCTACAACACAGAATGTATATTACCTTTAAACAAGTCTACTCATAACGCACACATTTTTTCTCTATTCTTTTTCAGAATTTATGTATTTCTTTTAAGAATGATTAAACTATAGTATAGCATATTTGATACACTATCTAATTAATTGTTGGTAGGAACTCTGAACAAATATGATGGAGCGTAACAATCTTCTTGCTGGTCCAAGCTCTGACAGAAATGTGCTTCATTTAACAAAGGTAATAGGAATTGAGATATTAGAGTTCAGAATTGTGCAAATTTCAATCATAATACCTCTCCAAAACATGGATAGGGAATTACTTTCCATATTGTGCAGTATTTAAACATTTGCGCGCGCACATGCATAAAAATAATTGGGTTAGATAAACTATGAAAGCAACTATAAGTCACAAGAATTGAATAAATTATCTCAGTAGGTCAATAATTTATATAGTTAAAAATCTTGTTTTGTCAAATTTGTTTCTCTATTGATAATTTATTATTGTGCATTCAACGCTTTCATTTAAACTTTATTTTTGTCTTTGACAAGTTGTAAATTAACATTTTCGACTCATAAATTCTTAATTCGTTGAAAAAGGACAACATCAAGATAGGACCATAATCTCCTTCTTTTCTATTGAGGGCATGTTTGGTTTGCCTACCCAAAGCAAGTCTAAGAAGACCTGGAGACGTATCTTTATTGCAATCAAATAGCCATAATCATGTGCCTTTTTGTTGCTTCACTGTTGAATTAGGTATTTCTTTCGGCTTGAAATCTAGGTAACTTTTGACTTTTGACAGAGATTCTTGGTTCAAAAGATTCAGAAGAAGCATAATCACATGACCAATTAATATGCACCAGCATTTTGGACCATATATACACATGCAAAAGCTTGATATTTTGGGCTTTCAAAGTTCTTAGAACATGTTTTTCCTTTTCTTTTTCAGTCAACTTTGGCTATATTATATTTCTAAATAATAGTAAACTTGTCATCATGGCGGCCAATCAGTTAAAAGTAAAGACCTTATGGTCCTAAATCATCTTAGTTTTGATGATTAGCAAACTAATGATAATGTTTACTAATGTTTTATCAAGTTATCTTTGCAATAAAATTAATTAGGGTTCAAAAGAAGATAAAAACTGCAAAAATGTACTCATCTGGAAGACCATGTGGACATTCGGATGAACAGTAACTGGAAGTCCGAATGAACTGTGAGTGAACAGTAACCATGAACAGTACTCAGATGAACAGTAGCGTTCCGGATGAACAGTACCTCTCGCGTTCGGATGAACAGTATCTGGATGTCTGGATGAACAGTAACTTCAGACATAATGTATGCAGACAAGCATCTGAACGAACAGTAGCGAACGTCCGAACTTCAAATTTACTGTTTAACGGTTAGTTTCTACTGAAAGTTAAATTTGACCGTTAGAAGCCATTTCTAGCTATTTTTTCACCCCTTTAAATACCATTATGTGTGGAAATGTAAGAGAATTTTGTCTACTTAGTTTACAAGTGTTTTAAGAGTGATTTTGAGGAAAAATACTCTTGTCTAAGTGTGTGCTTGTAGTTCTAAGTGAGGTAATTGATTGGGATTGTGTAGTTTTTCATTGGGTAAGTGGGAGCATTCAATTGTAGCATAATTGTAGGGATTGTAAGTGGTGTAAAACTCTTGGTTTATCTTGGTAGAGCTTAGTGTGAGCAAAGTGGGTAATTTGGCTCAACTAGAACTAGGAAGAGAGAGCAAGAGTGATCCTCCCTTTATGTACAGGTTGGTTTGCTTTACCAACAATTGAAGAAGCTATTTAGTGGATTGAATTTCAAGTGATAATACTTGAAAGTGGATGTAGGTACTGGTTTGGTGCCAAACCACTATAAAAATCTTGATGTGCTTTCTTTATTCCTTTTACTTTATTCATTGTTTATTTGTGAATATGTTTTGCTATAACTTTATTCTTATTATTACAAGCTCACTTATCTCTACATTGGTTGTATTGTTTTTTGGGCCAACAAAAAGAATAGTGAGCAACTGAATAAAAGCTTCAAGTTTAACTCTCACGTAACCTTCAATTGTATGTCATTTCAAATGTGTTCCAATCTCCAGTGAGTACTCTGAATGTTTTAACGTGAGTGTAACAAGTAACAGAGGACCGATGCCCTTGAATATTACTCTAGACTGAAATTTTTTGTATGAAGGATTCATTCAGAAGAAATACAGCCACAAGACCAATTAATATGCGCTGCCATTTAGGTTCAACGCACACACATGTATAAGCTTGGTATTTCGGACTCTCAAAGTTCTAAGGACATATTTTTCTTCTTCTTATTTTCCTCTTCCAACTCCCAAAACGAATTAGTCAGGTTTTATTTAACCATATTTAGCCAATACTGCACTTCTCAATCGTGTTGGCCAATCACAGAAAAAAATGGTGAGCCAACTGAATAAAAGCTTTCTGTGAGTTTCGCTTTCACGTCACCGTCCATTGTATGTCGTTTCAAATGTGTTCTTATCTATATTTGTATCTGGGGTGGTGTAAAACGTGTCACCGACCAGCAAGCATGATCCACTTGAATTTTTAATGTGTACATTAGAAATAGATTACTGAATTTGAATTTTTTTTAGACTAAAGCAATAAAACTCATGAGTTTCCAAAATGGAAACTTGGAACCACAAATATAAACGCCTTAATTAGATGTGAGCTATGGAATTTATTAGTACGTGTTTAAGTTGAAATGGTGGACATGCCTAATTTATATTTCATTTCAATGCATAGCAATTAGTTGTTATTGCAAGATTTGCCATCTAATAGGTAAATTTTCCTGTAGTTTTAATTATCAAATAATAATGCTCCAAAATAAATTAATTATTTTTCAACAAGACATTATCAAAGTTTAGTTGATACAACTCCTTTTTTACTTTGTTTTTCTTTTTCCAAAATAAGAGAGAAGAGGAGGAGGAGCATAAAAAGATGTGAGCATTCAGAATAAATTCTCATATTAGGATAAGGGAAAAAAATTCCTTTAGGTAGTTCTCACTTTTGAAACGGATGAAAAAATTCTTCTACCTGAACGTACGGTATTCCCCAAACTTAAATTCCTTCAAGAGCCCCTGAGTGAGCAGGTTTCAATTGGCAACCGTGATTGGTTGGCATGAGTGCAGGAAGGAGGATGGCTTCAATTTCTTGGTGGAGTTAAGAGTATATTGTTTGCAGGGGTTTGATTTTATTTTAGGTTTGTAGGGTATGATTGCAAGGTTGTGTAAAGTTTGATATATAAATACATTTAAGTTTTGTAATAGCTTATATTAAAAATATAACTGTAAATAATACAAATGAGTTAAAACAATATATAATGCATTGTACTGTATATCTTGAAGCTATTATTTGTGTACTTAAACCAAGTCTCGGATTTTATCAGAAGTTTCTTCAATGATTCATGAATTAATTACACAAGGAAGTTATATTCGAAACAGTTGAACGTGTAGCTATCGTATATGACTTGTTACTTCTTATACGGCTGAGAATTGTTACTTCTTATACAGCTGAGAATGAAGAATAAATCAATATCGAAAATTCTTGGATGGATCTATTTAGGGTCACATGTAATCTTACAGTTATCCATGCAATTACACTATGCATGTTTATTGTTATGTGACGTCACAATTAGAACAATAGTAACGTCAAATACGCTATGATATTTAATGTTACAGACATTTAACGTAACATGTTATCACTAGTTAATATTAACTTAACCCAATTTTAAAAGAGTTTTATATTATCTCAACTTACTAAAAAATATTTTTTAAAATTAATACTAATCTAACTTAATTTTTAAAAAGTCTCATATTATCTTAACTTACTAAAAATAAAAATCTAAAATAGTTATTAAGATATAAAAAGTTAATCGTAATTTTCTTTAACAAATAAAAACCATAGTTACTATTATTTTCTTAATTTAATTAAAATCCTAAATTCTAAAATCATAAACCCTACACTTTGAATCCTGAACCCTAAATCCTAACTCCTAAACCTTAAACCCTAACTCCTAAACCCTAATTCAAAAGTAAATATAAAATCTAGTAATGAAAATATCAGTAAAATTTTTTTTTTCCTAGGATGCAAAAAAAAAAAAAAAACTAAATTATACTTACGTAATAATAAACCAGTAATACAGGTTACAGGTTAGATAAAGATAAGAGTTTGTAATTAACAATGACTCTTATACGCTCAAGATGTGTCTGTAACTAAAAATCTAATTACAGTTTTTGACAATGCTATTTTCCATCATAATTATGATGTGACTGCTTAATGTTACGCATTTTGATGAAGTTGACGAATGTTACTATTCAATATGAGGGTGTAATCATGACTTAGATTTAATTACTTTTCGTCACTATGAAACATGGCAAAAAATGATAATTTTTCATAAAAATTTATCACATTTTTAAAACTTACTATTTTTCATAGCCACGTGAAACTTTCCATACGTGTTAAACATGGATGTCTATCAAGCTCCTATAAAAACCCCACAAGCACACTCGTTACAAGCCATCGAGATTCAAGAAGACAATACCTCATCTTCATAGTCTCAATACAAAATACAGCAACCATGAATTACAATGATTTTTCTGATATTGCAACCTTGGGATCTTCCTCAATCCTATGGATGTTGTTCTCAAGGCTTTTGGTATTTGTGCTATTATCCCTTGTCATAAAATGGCTGATTAGTCTAAAAAAAACTAAGCATTTTCCTCTTCCCCCAGGCCCCAAGCCCTGGCCAGTTATCGGAAGCTTTTACCAAATTCTTAGCAACAAACCAACATTCCGATGGATAGACAAACTTCTGGATGAAATGAACACCGAAATCGCTTGTATCCGCCTTGGTGGCATTCATGTTATTCATGTCACTTCTCCTGAAATCGCTTGCGAGTTCTTGAAAAAACAAGACTTAATTTTCTCTAACAGACCTCTTTGCATGTCTGCAGAAGTCGCTAGTGGCGGGTACTTGACGGCGAGTCTTTCACCGCTGGCGACCAATATAAGAAAATGAAGAGAATTGTTGTCTCCAGTGTTCTTTCTCCAGCCAAACACCACTGGCTTCGTAGCAAACGAGATGAAGAAGCCGATCAAATGGTGAATTATGTTTGCAATCAATGCAAGAACTCTGCAAACAACGGCCTAGTGAACGTAAGATTGGTTGCACAACACTATTGCGGAAATGTGATTCGAAGGATGTTGTTTAACAAGAGATTCTTCGGGACAGGAACGGAAGATGGAGGACCAGGGCCTGAGGAAGTCGAGCAAGTTGAAGCACTCTTCACAATTCTTGCTCACTTGTACTCATTCAGTATATCAGACTACATTCCCTGGCTGAGGTTCTTTGACTTGGATGGTCACCAAAAGATCCTTAAGACAGCCGTTGCAAGTGCGAGAAAATACCAAGATGTTGAAATTGAAAAAAGAGTTCAAATGTGGGAGAATGGATTAAGAAATGAGGAAGAAGACCTTTTGGATGTCCTAATCAGGCTCAAAGGTAGCAATGGGAGACCCATGTTAACAACTGAAGAGATCAAAGCAGAAACTATTGTAAGAAATCTTATCAACATTGATACATCCTTCTTTGCCAATTGACCATGCACGTAAATCGCACATTTTAAACCTGCTCTACAGTAATCCCAAACATGATTCTATTTTGCACTTAAACATACTTGAACATTTTTTACAATCTCACCCCAAAACAAATATTTACATTGATTCGGTTTATGGTTTTGTTTGGAAGTTAAGTTGTTTGTTCAGAAGCCACATAATCATAGTGATATATGACAACATCAATGAATGATATTTTTCTTGCATTATTATATGTCATTGTGAACATTTTTTTCACCACATTATCATTATCAATAACAACTTCAGTTTGTATAGATTGGTGAAGTAATTTGATCATATCAGAAGTATATGTAACTCTTAATATGAATGTGTCTATGAAATTACAATTTTTCTTTATAGAAAAATGCAAGGCAGTGCGTTGTTAGATAACGAGATATAAATCTTCTCAAAAGGCTGATAAGATTATTTGATAATTTACCAATTTTTTATTAAAAAAAACTTACAATTTTTTAATTGAAACGTCATTCATTTAGCATCTGTTAGGCACTATTCTATTTGCTGTTTTTTGTACAATAACACGGTCTAGTCATTGTCGCTAAATTGACGAATGATAAATGATTAATGTCTGTCATTGGGTTGGAACTTGAACATGAATTTTTCTACAGGAATTAATGTTTGCGACAGTGGATAATCCATCCAATGCTGCGGAGTGGGCACTAGCAGAGTTGCTAAATCAACCTGAATTACTTCAAAAAGTTACAGAAGAACTGGACAGGATCGTTGGAAAAGACAGACAAGTTCAAGAATCTGATCTTCCTCGGCTAAAGTACATAAAGGCGTGCTTAAAAGAGGCATTTAGACTCCATCCAATTGCACCTTTCAATGTTCCTCACGTATCTACTGAGGAAACCGTTGTGGCTGGGTACCTCATCCCCAAAGGTAGTCATGTAATCCTAAGTCGTCCTGGACTTGGCCGCAACCCCAGAGTCTGGGAGGATCCATTGAAGTACAAGCCTGAGCGGCACCTGAAGGAAATGGATGAATCTAAAGTTGATTTAAATGATTCAACTTTAAACATGTTTAACTTTAGCACCGGAAGACGTGGATGTCCGGGTGTCCAATTGGGTTCCACGTTGTCTATCATGTTGCTAGCTAGGCTTCTCCACTGTTTTACTTGGGAAATTCCACCAGGGCTTTCACAGATTGATTTAGCTCAGTCCGAGAATGATTTCTTTCTTGCAACTCCTCTTCATGCAGTTGCTAAACCACGATTGGAAATTCTTTAAGAAAATAATTGAAGGGTAAGGAGGACAATTATTATGTGTCGTATTAGCTGCATGTAGTAGGAAATCAAGTTCGATTCAATTACTTTGATAATGCTAAGGTCTAAGGCCCTATTCTCGTTGTGATCAAGTCCCTGAAGTCACTCACACAGCGTAAATAGATTAATTTAGTGTACTGAGTCTTGTAAGATAATTTAGGTAGCAGTTCAAGTATGGTCTGCCTCTTTGATGTCAAAGAATAAATGAATAAGCAAATAATTTTTTTAGTCAGTCAATGTGACTATATGGTAAATCTAATTAATCTATTTGAATTACAGTTGATTGTCTTTGTCCAAGAGTAAATGTCAATAAGTGGGAACGAATAGAGGTTAAATCAATTAGAGCTTTACGACTCTAGTCTTAAGGTCGGGGGTTTGAATCTTACCAACACCATTCTCCTCCCAATATAATAGTATAGGTTTACTAAAAACATGTCAATACGTAATGTCAATGATTCCTATTTTAGTCACCTATCATTTTTGATGGACCAAATTGGTCCCTGAACTTTTTAATAACAAAATACAATTAGTCGCTATTGATAGCTATGGCGTGCAATCAAGGTATTCGATAATAGTTACTCAGTGAACTTGGAAAATTTATCAAATTCCGTCAACTTGCAGTATTTTTGTTTTATTTTTCTTTTACAGATTTAAAAGAATAAACTAGTGAAAAAATGAAAACATGAGTGACTAAGGGTCCGTTTGGTTGCATGTAAAATGTTTTCTTTAGAAATTATTTTCTTGGGAAAACATTTAACATGAACAAAGTCATTTGTTATAAAATTTTTCTGTATTTGGATAACAATGTGAAAATATTTTGCAAAAGATTTTTTTTTATTGTTAATATTAGTTAAAAGGACTGGTAACAAATAAATTTATACATGACAAGTAGTTAGTAAAAAGTAGAGATTGTTTTGTCTACAATTAATCTATAAATTAACATAATGGTAAAATATGTGTAACTGTAGTTATATTATTGTGGGACCTAAAATAAAGAGAAATATGAGTGGATAAGAATTAAAAATAAACAATCAGTTTGGTACATAAAATTAAAAAAGTAGGTATTTAAGGTTTAATGTCATTTCTAAACTCTTCAAAAAATAAATTACACTCATTATCCCGTAAATTGGTTTTAGCCAAAGAGAAGAAACTTGGAAAATATTTTTCGGTGTTTGGCACCAATCAAAACTCTAAAAATATTTTCAATCCAATCAAATGGTTGATATTGACTTCTAGTGCCAGTTTGATGAAAGGCAATAAAGAGAAAATATGTGCTTTTACAAGTAAAAAAGGACCTGGGGATCCTATTACATCAAAGGATGTGGAATTTCATGCAATTTAAATAATCCATAGATAAAACCTAATCCACATACCAAAATTGCATAATCATGTATTTGATCAATTCAATATACAAACACATGTACGCACGCACGTACATCCATACATACATATGTATACATACAGACACACACACATTCTCTCTCTATTCATAATCAACTGTATCTGAGTTTTCCCTCTGCACATAGTTCTAATCCTATTATACTAATCAATTTAGTTGGATGACATGTCTTGATGATAGGAAACTTTGGTGCGTGCTATTAAAACTTGAGGGTTACGGCTAGCACATGAAATTACTATACCTTCATGACTAGCTTGAAAGTTGCCCACAAACTTGAGTGAGCAGTTTGTGATATTTGGCATTCTTAGAAGATTACTCATGTTTCAGTTTCCTTTTAAAAATGTATTAGTTTAGTATAGTTTCGTGTATGGTGTCGAAAATATAAAAGAAATGAAAATGATTTTCCTATTATAGCTTTTAATTTATAAATTTTTATCTCTTGGTCCATATAGTTAATTTTGTAAGAATAACTATAGTCAAGCATAAATTTTATGTATAGCTTCCCTAGTTTCCACGCCCTGCTAATTTCAAGTGCAAAGAAGCCAATTCATAGATTGGTGCTTGTAACACCCTAGAAATTCATGCAAAACTATTTATTTTATATTATGTCCATTAGAAAAAAAAAAAGGGCCGAAATTATTCAAGAAGAAATAAAGAAATGATTTTCTATTTTTACTAGCATGTTGTACCATTTCCCTTAGAAGTTGTACCTAGAAGTTTTGCAAGATTAATCATAGGATAAATGACAAAATTCTCTTCTAATTACCATTAGCCAAGTGGAGTCTACAATGGCAAGAAAGTCAATCTCTACTCTTGCTTTTGTCTTGCTTTGATTGGTCCAAGTTTTGCCCAATTCTTTCTCTATTTCTTTTCTTCTTTACTTAGTTATTTTCTCTCTTTTTCTTTCACTCTTGGCCGGCTCCTCTCTTCTCTCTTTTCTCTTCATTTGCTTCATTTTCTTAGAGCTTTTTACTTCCATTTGATCACTTTTTATCCATAGAAAGTGAGTTAATCTTCCCCCTAAGCAAAGATCTTGCCTTATTAAAGGTATTCACCAAGAACTTCTCTTCTTATTTCAAGTATAAAATTATAGTTTTGTAGCTTTTAAACCATGTCTCTATTGTTAAGTATGATTTATTTAAACCATGAAATATGAAGTTTTATTCCATGAATATGAGGTTTATGGACTTGTATAACTTGTAGATAGTGATTTAAACTTGAAATGACATGAATTAAGGATGATTTGGTTGACGAACCTTGGAGTAGTTTATGTGTTTTTGTGATAAATTTGGGTGCAATTGAAGTGATTTTGATGTGAAATTAGTAGAACTATGTGAGATTGGGTTGTTTGGCTATTTTCCTTGCAGGTTAAAAATTTTGGGTTAGTCCGATTATAGGGGAAATGCTGCCAAAATTTCGGTAAAACCTAAAAAATAAAAGTGATTAGGCTATGATTTAAAGTTATATAAGCTGTAATTTAGTGATTTGAGCGTGCAGAAATTTTCATAGATTAGCTATTAGTGAATTGAACCTTTCCGAGCAAAACCCTAGAAAGTTAGAAAAACCCTAATTTCAAAAACCCTAAACCCTAGGGTAAAACCCTAAACTCCAAAACCCTAGAAATTAAACCCTAGAAAGACTTGGGGTATTTCTCAAATTTTCTTATTAAATTTCTTAGATTTTAGTCAAGTTTTTATATGGCTATTTTCTCTTGAATTTCAGGATCCGGAAGTGAGACCCAACCTTATCGCGAGATATTTTCTTAGGCTTCAGGTGAGTGTTCTTATGTGTGCATGATGCATGAAATGCCATGTTAAACTTGACATTATTATTTGATGAAATGTGTTACTTGAGGAAAGATGTGTACTTTATCGCATCTATTCCGCAATGTGTTACATGCTTTCACTATTAAATGTGTTATTTGTGCTTGAGACTTCCGTGACTAACTTCTCCGTTACTTCACGGTTAGTCAACCCGGTCGTGCTTGGGAGGTCATAAGGTGCTGGATGTTTTAGGGATTGTTGTTCTTTCCCCAAATGAGTTGAATTCCTCAAAGAGGCCAACTCCGGATTGAACTTTCTTGCTTGTTGGCCTTTCCAAGGTTGAGATTACTCCCTGGATGTGGTAGCCTGTACGGAGGTTACAAGGTGAATGGTGGTTAGGGTACTTGCTTGTTTATACTGGTATGTTCCTTGGCGAGGACTTAAGCTATTATCTCGGTCCGAACGTCTTGGTTACATGTTCAGTGCTTGCTACTTCTGCGGTTGAGCTTGCTCCCGTAGTTGAGCCCCGTATCTGCCATTGACTACTTGTTAATTAACTTGTTCATATATTGTTTATTTAACTTGTCAAATATTTTTATTGAATAAAATTATATTTTACTGGTATGATTGCATGACTTGAGCACTCACTGGGCTATTATAGCTCATCCCGTTTATTTGTTTTCTTTAACCAGGTTTCCCAAAATACTAAAGCTGGAAAAGCTAATTTTGGACCTAGTAAATATTTTGTTTAATGTATTTTGATAGCCTAAATGTGTAGGCTTTTATTGTAAATATTATTTATATTTTGGGAAGTAAAAACTCTTGTGATATTTATACTTTCAAGTGAATTTTATGAATGTATTTCTTTATGAATACATTATATTTTGGGTTAAGTACGCTTGGATGTTGAGCGAGTGCGTGATTCGAGCCCTGGTGAGAGTTAGGCAGGCAATCCGCTAAGCCCTTTGGTGCGCCTCTGGGTAAGGTGGGGCTATCATAGTGCTTGCCAAGGAATATTTTACTTTTTTCTTAAGAAAATTGTCAGAATATTGATGCAGTTTCCAAAATAAATGAAACTGCTTGTGGCAATGACTTCAATTGCTTGCTTTAGATCAGAATTTATTTTTCCATGATTACTTACAAGTTTGCAACTCAGATAGTGCCTTTACGTTCGCTGGCTGCGCTAACAGATTGTATTCTTCCAAGAAGGAATTGTACAATGCTGACATATTATCTTATAAATGCTTGTTTAAATCAAAAAATTAAATGGAAAGAAAAATCAAATACGATTGTTAGATTTTTGAGTTATCTTAGACTTGAAAATAGAATCACCCCTCAAATTCTCTATAATATTCACATTTGTTAGCCTCTAAGACATGTATGTGGACCGATTTGGTTAATCGTGCTTTTAAGAAATAACTAGGAATGGGGCACGTGCTCTGCACGTTTATAAGCTTTGTTAACAAATAATGTTACACGTGCTCTACACGTTTATAAATTCTGTTAACAAATAATGTTACTCATTTTTTGTGAAAACTCAAAATGCAGATACATAACTTTAAGGAAAAAAGAAGTCAACAAATATTATTAATGCAAGATATCTTGTTCCCTTTATTTGATTTCCAACTTCAAAATTCTATGTAAATTTTCTTGTATGAAATAACTTTTTTTTGAACAGCATATTTATATTGACTGACATATTTGTAGACAGAACAATACACCTGGATCTAAGCTACAAATTCTCATTAATTGAAACCTTTGATGTGTATGCTGTAGGAAATATTTGATCAAGAATCCCAGGTTTTTCTTAGCTTCACATATTAATTTCTTTTTTGAAAGAATTTGAATAGAAAAGATGAATGTCTTTAATAGCAAAAGAAAATTTTTGGCATAATGATGGTTTTTTTTTTTTAAATATCCTTGCAAAAGAAATTATGAAATCTTTTGAAAATTTTAAATTGTTATCATATAAAAGGTAACTTGTTATTATTTTGTTCTTAAAATCCCTAAGCTTTTGATAAATTGACTAATAATTATACATATTTCTACTATATCTATAAAGTATCAAATGAGACTTTAACATAGTTGTATCAAAATTAATATTTTTGAATGAGACTTTAATCTAACTCTTTATGTTTTCGTAAATGTCCATTCTTAATATGATTAGACTTAAAAGATAAGATATTTAAAGAAACACATTAAGTGCTAAAATACCAAACATAAAGTTAAATTTAAAAATATATAATTAATTTATTTCAAAATATTTAAAAAATGATTTCTCTTTTTCAGTGTTTTTCCTATTTATTTATTTATTTATTTTTTGCTAAAATAATTTTTTGTTTAGATCATGAAATTTAAATTTATATACAAATTAATTAAAAATATTTTATAAAAGAGAAAAATATAAATTTTTATACTAAACCATAAATATATATTTTTGAAAAATCTAATTTAAATTTGTACTTGCTAAAGATTTGTAACACTTTTAAAATAAAATTGAGTTTGATTAGGATTTAATCAATCTACTTTTTGTAATCCCATTAGTTTCTTTTTTTTAATGTGACTATAATTTAAAAAATAAGGGTATTTTAGGAAATACATTAATTGTTAAATCACTTTAGGTCCTACATGAACTTTTTTGATACTTTACTCATATTAAATATGTTTATTTTGATTTTTTTTAACAAATCTAACATGCATATAAGAATGATGACAACTTTTTCATATAAGCATATCAAATAAAGAAAATTTATATATTAAATTGGTAATATACATACTTTGTAAAGACACATATAAGTCTAGTGATTCTAACTCTGGGATAATGAATTATTTTAAAAATTGCACCTTGCTTGTTGCATACAAACATATTGCTACTATTGTGTAAAATTATTAGGTTTTTTTTTGTTACTATTTTATTCTATCTTTATCATAAATTTTATCTTATTTCCACATAATTGGTAATATTCATCTCTTTCTTCTATGCTTTAAGCATAAAAAAATTGCGCACCTATATATTTTAAAATATATGTTATGTTTTATTTTCTTTTTCCAAAATAAAGATAACTATATAAAAGAAACTATATCTCTGTGTATACCATGTTCTTAAAAACTAATATCATTTTGTGTTGTATTTTTTACACACACACACGTATTAAAAAACTAATAATCCAATTCTTTCTTTCAAATATTTAAATGATACACATTCAATGTATTTATAATGAAGTACTCTTTAATATAAGATTTCCTTTAATTTGACTAATTGTAATGATCTTACGCAATTGATAGATACATTTTATGAAATTCTTATTTTATGAATTAATATTATTGATTATTTGGCTTTTTCATAGACACTGACATAATTGATTACTCAATAGAATTCTTAATTGTTATTTGCCAAACTCACAAACTTGTGTAATAAGTATATATAAACTTTCAATATCAATTAAAATATCATATATTATGAGAACGATGAGTTTTGAAATTTGTTCATAACTATATCCTTATGAAGACTTGCAAGATCTTGTATTTTATATTTATTGTAAAAATTAATGCATTTACATGTGTTGAACTTCTCACCTCCACTTTTTGTTACTTTGATTTTTCTTTTTTCTCTCCAAGTGCAAGAAATAAGATATGCCTCGATTTTGTGTTATATGAAAATTTAAAACTGCAAAATTTTTCGTTTATAATGCATAAACTCATATTTATGACACCCTTATATTTAGATACTTTCTTATATTTAGATACTTTTTTTAATTAACTTCATTTTTTGAATAAGTAGTGCTTGAGAGTTTACTTAACCAGTACTCTAATGTATTTGTTAGCTAAATTACATATTTTTCTTTGATCGAACCTTTTCATAATCAGTTAGTTACTGTGTATGTTATCAAAACACAAGCATTTTAATACTAAATAGAGTTTAAACACTAATTAACTTTCACATTAAAAATTGATAAATATTTGTCCAACTACCTTGATGGAGTTGTTAAAAAAATTGATTCGAATTCAAAAAGCCACATTCAAAATCTCATGCTGTATTAAATAAAAAAATCATATATTTCTAAAATAAAGAAATTTTAATGATTAAACATGTAACCTTGTCATATATGATGGCCCTTTTGTAAGAATGAGGTTTTACATTTTTAAAATTTCAATTTTTGACGACTCTTTATAGTGGGAGTATATTCTTAAACTTAATTCAAAGTGTCTTGAAACATTGTCTTTTTTTTGTCATAATATTTTTTGGTTTTAAAGTTATTGGCTAGGACAGTTTGTGTTTAGGTTTCTAATATTATTTTTTTGGCTAATGTACTAATGTGATTACAAAATAAAAAAATATGAAATTTCTCCAATAATAAATATCATAATCAAGTAATTTACCTAAATTCTAAATCCATCCTTTCTGGACCTTTTTCTGTATTCAGTTTAGGTATTGTTCAGATTTTTTTCAATCAAGGTTAATTAAAAAAAAATCTTGCCTCTCAATCCATAGGATGTTACTTCAATATTTTTGTAAGGTAGTGTAACAATAGTTAGTTTTTGTTTTGGATTTAATATGCTAAAGTTATTATTTTCAATTTTTATAAATGAAATCATAGTAAAGAAAGGCAACAAAGTAACTGTGTTAAATAAATTTAAGGTATAATAGTGTAGAAATTTTTAAAATGACTTTTAGTTCAAATTAGAATTTAAAAAATGGGATTGACATTTTATATTTCTCTGAAATTTTTTTTTATAAGTTCATGTTCATCAATGTATGATAGAATGATTTTATTTTATATTTATGATTTTAAATTTAACCTACACACTAACAACTACGTCTTTTAAATTTAAATTTTAATGAGATTCAAAGTTTAGAATTTTGATTAACTAATTTTGCATTATGATTTTCAAGTTAGTGTGGGTGAATTAAACATAATATTTTTCATTTTTCCTGGCACGATGCTATATACTTTTATGGCATTTTAAAGTAAGGTAACATAACTTCCATTCTTAATAATATTTGAGCAATTGTTTCTAGCTAATAATTTAATTGATTTATTATGTAATAGCTGAGAATAAATTTGGAATAAAAAATTTAAAATTAAGATATTATTTTTATTTTAATACGAAAGTAAATTAAAGAAATGCTCCCACTTAATCAAGAAAGTATCTATTAAATCAAAAATAAAAAATTAGATAGGAAAATTTTAAATATTCCCTTTTTTTGTTTTCTATTAATTTCGATTTAACAAGGGTGTGGTTATTTCTATCTTATACTCCTAGGATGTAATTTGTTTTCTTTTTTATTTGTGAACAAAAAACAAGCTTTTTTTCGTGAATTTAAAGCAAAAAAAGGTGTCAAGTTTAATCATCTATATACAAATAATGACTGAGATAAACATAAAAATAATTTAAATAAAGAACAAAAAATTTGTTTTCATGTTTTAACCCACTACATATCAGGCTGGCTCCCACTCTCATACCTTTAAAAATTTTGGATCAGCCATGGAATAATTATTACTATATGTAAATATAATATTACTTTAAAAAATGTAAAGTTTTATTTTTATAGTAATAATATTTAAACTAATGCATAGTTGGCAGTTTTCCAGTTTTGGATTAGATTCCTTTCCAATTTTATTCGTGAGAAGGACTTTTATTCCTTTTTGAGTATATTTTGTGCATTTTTTGTATTTTTATTAATTTATTTTATAAATTGAATTTATTGTAAAAGACTTGAAAAATAGTTGAGTGAATGTTGAGATTCATTAGAACCTTATTAATCTAACTCCTCTCGTTTTCGTAAATGTCCATTCTTAACGTGATTCGACTTAAAAAATAAGGATATTTAAAGAAATACATTAAGTGCTAAAATATCAACCATAAAGTTAAATTTCAAAAATATAAAATTAATTTTATTTCAAAATATATAAAAAAATGATTTCTCTTTCAGTGTTTTGCCTATTTATTTGTTGCTAAAATACTATTTGTTTTAATTTTTTTATAGATCATAAAATTTATATTTATATTTAGATTAATTAAAAATATTTTATAAAAGAGGAAAATATAAATTTTTATACTAAACAATAAATATATATTTTTGAAAAATCTAATTTAAATTTATACTTGTAAAAGGTTTCTAAGACTTATAAAAGAAGATTGAGTTTGATTAGGATTTAATCAATCTACTTTTGGTAGTTCCATTAGTATCCTTTTTTTAATGTGACTATAACTTAAAAAATAAGGGTATTTTAGAAAATACATTAAATGTTAAATGTTAAATAAACAAATCGCATAAGGCCATTCATGCTTTTATATATATATAGATATCCGAAATTGGAACCACTTTTATAAATGAGGATTGGTTAACCTAATTGCTTTAAAAAAATTGGTGCAATTGCTCTCATTTTTTTGGCTCGGAATAGACTAATTTTTACAAATTTTCTGTTATTTTGCTTATCCCAAGTTAATATCCCTACCAGCTCAGCTAGGTCTTGGGAACAAAGATTGACAAATTTACTGCCTATGTTTACGAGAATTTAGCTCTTATCCTTATAGCATCCGATGAAATAGATGTTCTTTTTTCCTCTCTCTCTCTCTCTCTCTCTCTCTCTCTCTCTCTCTCTCTCTCTCTCTCTCTCTCTCTCTCTTTAATTTTTGGTTCTTTTACTTTTGTTATTTTGTTTTTTTAAAAAAATACTGGGGATAATATGATGGCCAGACTTGGAGGCGCCTAACCAGTGATTTGCTTGAAGGGGATGACAATTGAAAGATGGATTAGTTCAAGAGTTTGTATTCAAAATATCTAGAAATTCTTACATGATTTGCAGTTCTCATATAAATGGTTTTAGAAGAACATATAAAAATGTATATCACGTTTTCCTCAACACCTAGGACATCATACAAGAAACACAATTTGCGATATGATTTTGAGTTCGGGCCTACAACACAACATATATTTTCAATAAAAATATATGTAGTGATAGTCAGACTTGGACGGAGCTAATACGTGATTTGCTTGAAGGGGGTGGCAATTAAAAGATGGATTATTTCAAGAGTTTGTATTCAAAATCTCTTAAAATGTTTGTATTCAAAATCTCTTAAAATTCTTACTTAATTTGTAGTTCTCATGTAAATGGTTTTAAAAGAACATACTAAAGTGTAAATCACGTTTTTCTCAACACGTAGGATAACATACAAGAAACACAACTGGTGACTTGATTTTGAGTTCGGGGTACAATACGACATATATTTTTAATAAAAATATGTGGAATACTAATCTAATTGATATTTGACGTAAAATGATAAAAATATTTTATGTAATCAAAGTATATTATCCAATTGCATACTCACTTTCTAGAATAATAAATAGAATTTATAGTTTTCAGATATCTATCATTATGTGTATCACAAATACAATTTTCGCATGAGGTTATTATGTTGATGAAATAATGATAAACTACCAATCTATATGCTTGTCCAATAATAAACAAAGAAAAGGATGAGATCTTTTCTAATACTTACCCCCTTTTCCAAAATAAAGCGATTACTTTGCATTGATTTAGCCTTATGTGATGTAAGATTTTATTTTCAATCACTATTAAGAGTTAGTGGGAAAAGTCAAATTTTAAGACTTTTCCGATGCAGGATGCAGCAGCCCTCCTCGCCCTAAAATTTGTAATATTTCACATTCAATTAAAATGACAGAATTTCTCAGGACAAGTGCATAGCTTATATTAATGCCAATCTTATATGTGGCTAACATTTCTTATACTTGACAACATGTTTCATGCTATTAGTCCGCGGTCATGTTAGTTAGCTGGTTGTCGTGTTGCTACTTGTTAGGGAACACAAAACAGACTGTTTACAGAAAGGGACAAAGGTGAAAATTGGAGAATTATATAAAGAAAAAGATTTAAGAAATAGTAAAGGGACTTTAGATAGTCTTTAGAAATGACCAGAGCTGTTTTTTGAACGGCAAACACAGCTTGGCTCAACTTATAAAAGTTTGGTTTGTTCATGTAACTTAATAAACTGAACTTGAATAAGAAATTAAGGTCATTTATTAAATAAATGAACACTCGTTTGTGTTTACGAATATGGGTAGTATAATTTTTTTTACCTTAAATTATTTTTGGATCTCCAAATACCCTAATTCCTAACTCATTCATGACCCAATTATGTCAACTTTAACTACTAAGCAATTAAATTCTTATTTGTTTATACTTTCTAATTTAATTAGAAAACAAGTACATTAAAACACAGAATAATCAAGTTTAATTTAAATCGAGCTCTGTGCATTGTATTAAATAATCAAGTTCAATTTGACTCGATTGAGCTGTATTCGTTTGTATTAAAGGAGTTAAGCTCGATCCATTTGTATTAAACAAGTTGAGCTCTAGTTCAAAATTAAGTTTATTATTTTATTTAAACTAAGTCTAACACAAATTTATGTTCATTTAATAAATAAACAAATTCGAACTCGTTCGTCTATGAAACGAGTAAAAGCTTGGACAGGAGATATTCGACTGGATCCGTGACACTATAGCCAATTTCTTTTAAATTGCCTCCGATAATTGTGCAGTCAAACTTTATAGCTCCACGTTTTCATTCTGAATATACATCCTCATCAGTCACGTGATTTTGATTTTGTGGTCTCTTGGACATGAAATATGTGGAGGAGGATTCCTTGACGGTTTCTCTCAGACTAAGGATATAATACAAGAATGCGTTAACGTTGATGCAGTTGTGTCACATCACTTCTTGAACGACAGAGATGTTGGACAGACAACAGCCAATGAAGACAGCAGGGCAAGGTCTCCATCAATTGTTGCCAACGAACACGGAACCCCACCCAAAATTGCGTGTTGAATTCTTTTTGTGTAGAAGGCCCACAGGATCATGATGAACCCACTGCTCCATTCGAATTAACCAAAGTTATAAACATGGTTAACGTTGAGGTATTGGTCACGGTTGCACTTGTCACTGTTTCATGTCCGGTTTCAATGTATCAGATCAGTTTCACATGAACAAATTTGGTGAAAATCTTAAAACTCATGGAGATTAAGAATGCTTACATGTAGATTAATTTTAATGAAATAATAATTTAAATATAAGTCATATAATTAAATTTTTACGAACGGTAATATACTTGAGGAATTAGTTCTGATAAAATACGATCGAGTCAACTCAATATTTGACCGAGTCTTTGAATCATGATTATAAGGTGGCACTATTGTATAAACCTAGACTATTGTGGAAATTTAATTATTGTTTGTTGGAGGAAAATAAGTGTTCGTTAATTGGAAATAACAAAAAGTTTGCAATAGATTGGTATTTGGAGGTTCGATAAGCACTTCCTCCTGACAAATATGAAGCAGTCATTGGTAGTATTGGCATATCAATTGATCTTGCTATCAATTAAAACCAAAACCAATAACATAAATTTGAAAAAAATTCAAGCTTGATTTGAAAGACAAAATTCAATCTTGATTTGAATAATCAGCAACACAAGATTAACATTAATAGTTCGTTTGGGAAGAAGGATTTGAGGAGAAAAGAAAGGAATTGATAAGGTTTCGTTGTTTGAAAGTTAAGGAGGAAAAAAAGAAAAAAGAAAAGCGTTGGAAGAACGCCATTGTTTGGAAGTTATGAAAACTAAAAAGAAAATAAATGAATGGGAAAGATAATTCTTCTTATTTTTATTTCAAAAACTTTCCGTCTAAAATTGGGCAGAAAGCAAAGGAAGGGAAGATCCTCTTCCCTTCTTTATCTTCCATTCTTTTCTTTTCATCTATTTCCCTTCTGTTCTTTTCTTTTCTATTATAAACTCTCAAACTTACCGTAAGTGTTTAACTCACACTAAAAAATATGATCACAGATCAAAAGTGTTACCGAACCTTGACGCCCCAAAATCCACACTTCCATAGAAGTACTGAATAAAAACATCGATTCTAATGGCCCCTTTCTTATCTTGGCAGCATATCTCCATCAATACACCCTTGGCTGTTAAAAGCACAAAGAGAAACGGAAATGATCGAATTGAAACGTTTGACAAGATACTGAAAATTTGAAGGTGAATTGATGAGAGACAAACTCCCCATCTAATATTCGAATCGAGTTTGACCTGACGAGAACTCCGCAGAAATTAGTTTCTTAACTAATCTAATCAAATCCGAACAAAATTTATTGTTCATTTCAATTCAAATTTAGTTAGATAAGCCAAAAAGTTGTAAGTAACATGCGCCCATTTCAAATTTGGCTTGTTTAAACTCGGTTTGCTTAATAATCAAGTTAAGTTGACATGAAATTTTGATTCGTTAAAGAATTCATATCAAATCTGAA
Organism: Mitragyna speciosa; assembly: GCA_024721245.1. Classification (NCBI taxonomy): domain Eukaryota; kingdom Viridiplantae; phylum Streptophyta; class Magnoliopsida; order Gentianales; family Rubiaceae; genus Mitragyna; species Mitragyna speciosa. Next base: position 6,161,405 of record CM045557.1, read on the forward strand.
CATTACAATGTCAAACTTGGTTGAACTCGTTTATACCTTGTTTTACACATGCTTTTGATTTATTTTTGATATATGCTTCGTAAATCAGAAATTACATTCTTCCAATATTGACCACCTCCAACCTTGTCTTTTCTATTTTTTTTGAAATTTTTTGTGTGTAGACAAAAACCATCTAAGCTATACAATTAAATTTTGATTAGAATAAAATGTTGTGTGGCGATATTGGTACTCCATTTCTTATTACTGGTATTGCACCTCCTTTATAATTTTTAAAATAATACATGAAGAAGAATGCCAATATCGTTAGCCTAAAATGTCATGTTATTGGTCCAACCCAACTAATCTTTTCACTAACATGCTTCTCTTATACTAGGGAGGTTGTTAACTTCTAATTCACCCATGGGTTGGAGGTCGATATCCACATAAACAAAAAAAGAAATTCAATAGGTTCCGGTTTTTATCTTATAATTAATATAAAATGGAATATAACTTGGAGAAGTAAGGACGTGATACTCGTACATTTTTTTTTTCCTGCCCCACTAAAAGGAATTTATTTCTACTTTTTTCATTTGGATAAACGAAGTTGTTACTAAACTTTTTGAAGACTCTGGATTAAATACAGAAAAAAAAAGGTTCTGAAATTGTTCATGTTTCATCTTATTTGAATCATTTTTCCGAAAAAGAAAATTAACAGCTTTGAAATGCAAACGAGATTGCAAAAATGACTGCCATGGCGCCTCACAGTTTCCATTTGTAACAATGGATGAACGAGATTCAACCACTAAGGTAAAAAATGGCTTCAAAATATGATGTCATTTTCATATTAAGAATAGTTGACACAGTGAAGAGTTACATAAAAATATTGGACAGTTACATAAAAATGATAAACAGTTACATGGCAGTTAACTTGTGGGAAACGGAGTGAGGGGAAATCGCGAGTATCGGGTCCACAAACATAGCAAACTATATACAGTAAATTAATACTGTTGGAGATTAACATGCATAAAATATGTTGTTAATATTTAAGCAGTATGATGGAAATTAACGCGGTATAATAGATTTTTTTAAATATCTCAGCAGGAGATTAACGTGGTATAATAGATTTTTTTAATATTTAAGCACACAAGGACCATATGATTTAAATCTAATACTTATTAAGGATAATTATGTACGAGCGAGGGTGGTTCGAGATCAAATGATGAGGCTTAATGAGTCAAAAGTGGGAGTTTAAATATAATATTATTTTGGGGAATGACAAGATAAGCATATAATGATTATAATAAGGTTTCAAAAGAGTCCAAGTTCGATCTACTAGCTATCTACAAGGAGTTGAGCTGCCGGGGACTCTCAGCTTAATATTTATTTACTTGCAAAAGGTACAAAGTATAAGGATAACGGAAAGGGATCTTCCCACTGAAATCCTCGACTTTAATGGGCGTTTAATAATTCAATTTAATACTAAAATTTGATGGATTAAGAGTTTTTTGAATTTAGTGCAGTATATTTAATAATAAAATTCTTTTATCGTTTAATTTATTAAGCACACTTATTTAATTTTTGCACAAATTTTTAAGTAAAAAATTTTCACTTAATTTGTCAAATTTTTAGTATATATGGGTTATTGTCTTATTGTTAGTTTTAATAAGACAGATAAATCACGATTCCAAAATTGAAGGTTTGAATATTTTTATATTTTAGTTTTTACAACATTTGCGTATTTAACTTTAGAAGCAGTACTATATTACATCATAAGGAATTTTTCTTTCCCTTTCTAAGCTTCAAAAAATTTCCCAATTTTAAGTACTCCTTCCAGTTTTAGAGTTAGAATATTCCAGAAATGGAAGAAGGGTTGGACTTTTGTTATTTTTTCTAAATTGAGGTTTGAATGATTTTTTCTTTTAATTTTTGGCATGACTTGCATAGTTACATATTTAACTTGCAGTGAGTTGGATAGGACTATTTATCTTACTCTTTAATCTTCAAAGTATTCTAATTTTATATAGTCTAACTCTGTTTTAGAAGTATATTATTTTAGTTATGATATGGAAATTAATAAACGTTTTGTATTTAGTATTCATTCATGTTTCTTAAATTGAAATGTTTCTGAGTTTTCATTTTTTAATTTTTGAAAAGAGTTGCTTATTTGGATTGCTATATTAATAGGAATATTTCTTTTCTGTTCAGTGTTCAAAGATTTCCATATTTAAGTAGTCTCTTAGACTTTAAAATTATGTTATTAAGGTAAATTGTAGGAAGTAATGAATTTTTATTTACGTATCCATTTAAAATCGTTAAAGCGATTATTGTGAATCGAATAATTCAAAAAAAAAGAAAAAAAGAAAAAGGATGGGAATTAGGGAGTGATCACCTACGATGAAAACACAATTAATAATATATAATACATAGATTAACATATATAAACACTTGTATACTTTTTTTTCTTTTTAGTTTATCTCTAAATCTTGCTCAGTTTCTAAAAATTACTCCTTTCCAATTTCAATTCCTATTAGACATAACAATATCCCTAACTTATGAAAAATAAAAGAACCAATTGAGAGTAACAACTAGAAGGAAGTTCTAAATGCTTGGCTTCTCCCTCAAACAAAAGATTATGTGCCCGTATATTATATGAATGACCCCGAGAGAAGATATGCTTCGAAGTTTGAAGTAAAAACATGATAATTAAATTGTTTAGTAGGAACATTCTTGAATACTAAATTTAAATCATAGCTTTGATTGATGTAAGGCCTGTTCTAAATTGCTTTTCTAAAAAATTTATTTTTTGTGTGCTTAACTTTTTTTTCTGACTTTTAATTTTTTTTTAAGTCGATACATTTAGATTTTGATTCTCAGTTTTTTTTTAAAAATCAACTTTAATAAAAAAAATACAATTAATTGCCTGTATTTTCAAGTATTAAACTATAGATAGGCACATCGATAAATGAGGCAGATGTTTGTTTTGGTCTTAGAAAAGAATGGGGTAACACGATATCCACACTTAATACCAGGCGAACAGCAGCATGGAGAGGGACGGCAATCGAAAGATCAGTTCATGAGTTTGTGTGGTCAACTTTGAAGTTTGGAGTCCGCGGTCAGAGTCCTCGATTCATGTTAGTCCACACGTTTCCATGTAGCAGATCCGCATTTCTCACACCATTTTTACGTATTTTTTTCGTGGAAGAGACATCTCCTAATGAGAAATGGACCTCACAAATTTTATTGTGGAAACACAAATTTTATTTTTCATAAGTTGACGGTTAAAATTTAAGAGGTAAAAAATAGACGAACGAGATTAAATCGACAAAATCAAATTTAAAGTGAAAAAATAACGTCATTTTAAAATGACAAATAGTTGTAGTTTATTGTTATTGCTTGAGCAAATTATATTCATCAAAAGTAATTTTTTCTCAATGACAAAATTAATCTTTACGTTTGAATACCTAATCCAATTAAATTTTCACTTTTCCTCTCTCCTCCTCCACTTACATCTTCTTGGGAACACTTCCCTGCTAGCTATACCTTCCATCTTTTTGCCATCCCTTTTTCTGCTCCTTACCGTTCTTCCTGGGGTCTAAGGCCTTGCAAGTTGAAGGTCGAAGTCGGTGTAATTTGTTAGCATTTTTGTATAATTATTCAAGATTTTAGTGTAAATGTTCAGCGTTGTGCTGTAATCATTTTTTCATCAAAACAACGTCGTTTCTTGCACTCATTTTTTACCTTGTTGGTTATATCTTGTCCATTATGTACTTTTAATCCACACCATCAACTTGTTCCAACTAGAACTTGTAAGGCCCCTGTTTTGTTTTTGGTAATTCATCCATACAACAAAAGATAAATAATTGTTTCAACCTTTTTCAACACCTGTTCTTTAGTACCACCCCATTCAACAACTTCCGCCCATATTGAAAATAGCTACCTAGTAGTCCAAATCGATTGATGCAAATTTCAAGTCAAAATCAACTTATCTCAAATGAAATTAATTTTATTACTTTACATGACATTTTAGCAATTTTTTAAGCATTAAAGATTGAATAAGGAAGGGTTTTAAAAAATTTTATTTTTCTTGAACAAGGAAATATTTATGAAAACAAAATCAAAAAAATGGGATAAAGATAAAGTAGCAGTCACAGAAAAAATGTTAAATAAGGAGGATAGAGGTTGAATGAGAAGCCATCAAACCTCCAAAGGTTTGTTGGGGAGCGGGAAGAAGGAAAGAGGGAGTACCGGATCAGCAGACAATGGAATATGGAGAGAGAAAACGATAGAATAGAGTTTGTTACAATGTGTGGTTCACGAAGGGATAAATTGAAGTAATTATGGTCAATTATGGAGGGTAATTTTGTTCGTTAGTAGTTAAATTGCTTTCGGAGAAAATAAATCGCTCCGGCATTAACAATAACTATAGTTGTACCACGTTTCAATAAATTTACACCATGATTTTATCATGATTACACTATTTAACTAACACTTTATATATACTTCAAATTATGAAAAATAAAAAGTGGTCTAACTTGAAAGCCTTCAGATCTTCACTAGTAAGTTTGCTACCCGACCCTCAATAATTCATGAACGAGGTTTTTTTTTTTATCAATCATTGTTATATGATAATGTTTGTTGCGTCACGTAAGCAGGGTAAGACTCCCATTAGTATGTTGGGTGAAGTTCCAAAGTATTTGTCATACATAATTGAGGGTATAACTCTTCGAAATCTATCTAATCCCCTCCATCTAAACTTAATTCCTAAATACCGTAAGTGAAATTTGATGTCAGGATCTTCAACAGATGACACCTGACCACCAGGTTGTTAGTCCAGTGGCTCATTAACGAGGTTGGACAAAAGACAAAGTTAGTTGAACAATCAGGGTTGGCTCCTTTACCGCCATGTTAAAGGATATGGTTGTCCGTCGAGGTCTCAATTCTTGACGCTACAGGACACAAAATCATCTTTTGGTTACGAGGCCATGTCGAAAGGTACTTCGCTGTGCATTTAGTGCACAAATAAAAATCACGATACTAGTAAATATTACTAGACTGCTCTAATTATTTATAAAAATTGTTCAAGTTTTGTTCGAATAAGTGTTTTAATAACATCAAAATATGATTAAATGAACAAATCATCGGTCCATCTTTAGGTTGGATTAGCGAAATTCATATATGGGCACAACTTTCAAATTTGGGGATGCTAGGGATTCAATTCTTGAGTATAACATGTAATTTTCTATAATTCTTCGGGGTCAAACATTAAAATTTTCGAAGGATAGCTCCTCTTTTGAAAACCTTGAATGTTGTAGGTCGAACATTGTTGGCTACGTGCTCCCACCTAGCCGTCTGTGCTTGAGTAATGATGAAACTCGTGTCTAGGAAGTTAAAAAAAAAAAAATAGAACATGGTCCCCACGAGTTAAAAAAAAAAAAACGAAAGGAAAAAAAAAAACTGAACATAGTTGGAAAGATAGGGCTATAATATAACCCATTTAGCCAATTATTGTTTTATTATTTTGGTGCTCAGAATTAAACTACAAGAGTAAGCTTTGTATGGTTTTCAAGAAGTGTAAAGGTGGATACAAGTTAAGAGCATGGTTCAGTAATTTATAGTTTTCAACTACGTGATTTAAAATATTCAATGACGTAATAGTGTACTTTTAAAGTAGATTTGTAGGATCTTTATTTTATCAGTATTGATACTCCGTCGGACATAATTTCTTCTTCAACCGGATAGACATTAAATGTGGTAAATTTGTAATGGTAAATTTGTAATGTTCTTTTCTTTGTCAATCTAATTCTCTGAGTATAAAAATTATTATGCCCTCGTTTGTTTTACAAATACCATATGATTTATCTATTCTGTGCACCCGATCCTATGCTCTTTAATCAGGTAACCTATTATTGGATACGATTATGTATAGTTAGTAATTTTGCATCGATAGATAAACCAAATTGTGAATGTACTAGTTATGAGTCATGAGGCAAAGATAGTCCTTGGATCACATATTTACAATCATACGCATTCCATTACTACATATGGAAAAATGAAAAAGAAAAATAAAGTGTGCTGTGGTATAGGAAATATGGCATTTTCCAATTTTATACATGACTCTTTGTCATCATAATTGTCAAAAATAAAAAATGGTTGTTTATTATTTTTATACTCTCCATCATCACAGCATAATATATATATAGAGATAGAGAGATATTTATTCCAAAAGATCAAGCACGGAGCCTTGTAAGTTTGCCCGTGCTAGTTTGGACGAATTGGAGGCGGTATAAGTAGTCAGTGAAGATATGTAATTGGTTAATAAATATATGTAACTGGTAAATAAAAATTTGTAATCACCTTTTATTCTAAAACGACGTCATTTTTTGGCTTCAAATTTGGCTAGTATGATTCAATATTAGCCATCTATTACTAGACTATTTAATCTGGACCGTGAACTTGTTACAAATAAAAATTGTGAAGCCCCATATACTGAAAGATCGAGGTCTAGCTCCTCCTTATCGGGAAGATAGGGGACCTACTAGTATATCGCCTTTTTATAACGTTCACATTTTTATTTCATTATCATAAGTAAAGCAATAGGTGAATGGTGCATTTTCTTTCGTGAAATACACATAGCAGCAATGAAAGTCCTAGTGCTTCTGACTAATCTTCATATTTTGCTACTACTTTTAATCATTCTAATTATTTATAAATGAATTCTACAACACAGAATGTATATTACCTTTAAACAAGTCTACTCATAACGAACACATTTTTTCTCTATTCTTTTTCAGAATTGATGTATTTCTTTTAAGAATGATTAAACCATAGTATAGCATATTTGATATACTATCTAATTAATTGTTGGTGGGAACTCTGAACAAATATGATGGAGCGTAACAATCTTCTTGCTGGTCCAAGCTCGGACAGAAATGTGCTTCATTTAACAAAGGTAATAGGAATTGAGATATTAGAGTTGAGAATTGTGTCATAATAGCTCTCCAAAACATGGATAGGGAATTACTTTCCATATCGTGCAGTAGTTAAACATTTGCGCGCGTGCACACGCACAAAAATAATTGTGTTAGATAAACTATGAAAGCAACTATAAGTCACAAGAATTGAATAAATTATCTCATTAGGTCAATAATTTATATAGTTAAAAATCTTGTTTTGTCAAATTTGTTTCTATTGATAATTTATTATTGTGCATTCAACGTTTTCATTTAAACTTTATTTTTGTCTTTTTACAAGTTGTAAAATAACATTTTCGACTCATAAATTCTTAATTCGATGAAAAAGGACAACATCAAGATAGGACCATAATCTCCTTCTTTTTTACTGAGGGCATGTTTGGTTTGCCTACCCAAGCAAGTCTAAGAAGACTTAGAGACATATCTTCATTGCAATCAAATAGCCATAATTGTGTGCTTTTTGTTGCTTCACTGTTGAATTAGATATTTCCCGCGGCTTGAAATCTGGATAACTTTTTACTTTTGACAGAGATTCTTGCTTCAAAAGATTCAGAAGAAGCATAATCACATGACCAATTAATATGCACCGGCATTTTGGTCCATATGTACACAAGCAAAAGCTTGATATTTTGGGCTCCCAAAGTTCATAGAACATGTTTTTCTTTTTCTTTTTCAGTCAGCTTTGGCTATATTATATTTCTAAATAATAGTAAACTTGTCGTCATGGCGGCCAATCAATTAAAAGAATAGTAAGCCACTGAATAAAAGCTTCAAGTTTAACTTTCACAGTAACCTTCAATTGTATGTCATTTCAAATGTGTTCCAAACTTAAGTGAGTATTCTAAGTGTTGTAACGTGAGTGTAATAAGTAGCAGATGACCGATACTCTTAATATTAGATATTTAGTATTACTCTAGACTGAAATTTTTTGTATAAAAGATTCATTCAGAAGAAATATAGCCACGAGACCAATTAATATGCACTGCCATTTAGGTTCAACGCACACACATGTATAAGCTTGATATTTTGGACTCTCAAAGTTCTAAGGACATGTGTTTCAAAAAAAAAAAAGTTCTGTTCTAAGGACGTGTTTCAAAAAAAAAAAAAAAAGGTTCTATGGACATGTTTTTCTTCTTCTTCTTATTTTCCTCTTCAACTCCCAAAGCAAATTAGTCAGGTTTTGTTTAACCATATTTAGCTAATAGTGCCCTTCTCAATCGTGTTGGCCAATCACAGAAAAAAATAGTGAGCCACTGAATAAAGGCTTTCTGTGAGTTTCACTTTCACGTCACCTTCCATTGTATGTCGTTTCAAATGTGTTCTTATGTATATCTGTACCTGGGGTGGTGTAAAACGTGCACCGACGAGCGAGGATAAGGGGAAGCCGCCACGATTCTCAACATCATCTCCCTTGTTAGGTGCAGAATTGATGTGTAATTTGAAAAAAATTTACTCTTTGCCTTTCCAGTCCGTTTTAACGACTAATGCAAGTTAGTCCAAATCAAGCACGACCCACTTGAATTTTTAATGTGTACATTAGAAATAGATTACTGAATTTGAATTTTTTTAGACTAAAACAATAATACTCATAAGTTTCCAAAATGGAAACTTGGAACCACAAATATAAACCCCTTAATTAGATGTGAGCTATGGAATTTATTAGTACGTGTTTAAGTTGAAATGGTGGACATGCCTAATTTATTTTTCGTTTCAATGCATTGCAATTAGTTGATATTGCAAGATTTGCCATCTAATATGGTAAATTTTCATGTAGTTGTAATTATCAAACAATAATGCTCCAAAATAAATTAATTATTTTTCAACAAGACATTATCAAAGTTTAGTCGGCACAACTCTTTCTTTCCTTTCTTTTTTTTTTTCTTTTTCCAAAATAAGAGACTAGATCAGGAGGAACAAAAAAAGATGAGAGCATTCAGAATAAATTCTCATATCTTCTCACTTTTGAAACCGATGAAAAAAAATTCTTCAACCTGAACGTACGGTATTCCGCAAACCTAAAGTTCCTACAAGAGCCGTTGGGTGAGTAGGTTTCAATTGGCAACCATGATTGGTTGGCATGAGTGCAGGAAGGAGGATGGTTTCTATTTCTTGGTGGAGGTAAGAGTATATTGTTTGTAGGGTTTTGATTTTATTTTAGGCATGTAGAGTATGATTGCAAGGTTATGTAAGTTTGATATATAAATACAATTAAGTTTTGTAATAGCTCATATACAAAATATAAATGTAAATAATACAAATGAGTTAAAATAATATATAATGTATTGTATTGTACTGTATTTTTCCAAGCCATTCTTTGTGGACTTAAACCAAGTCTTGGATTTTATCAGAAGTCTCTTCAATTATTCATGAATTAACTACACAAGGAAGTTATCTTCGAAACCGTTGCACGTATAGCTGTCATATATGACTTGTTACTTTGACTTCTTATATGGCTGAGAATGAAGAGTAAATCAATATCGAAAATTCTAGAATGGATCTATTTAAGGTCACGTAACGTAATCTTAGAGTTATCCATGCAATTACAGGATGCATGTTTATTGTCATGTGATGTCACACATACAATGCAAGTGCTTAATGTTACACATTTGATAAAGTTAACACATGAAACCATTCAATATGAGTGTGTAATTATGACTTATTGACGGATAATGATTGGGCAAAAAACTTTGCCAGTCATTAAACTATTTCAATCGTAAAGTTTTGATCACTAAACTTTTTTTTTTTTTTTTGTTTCAAAAAGGTTATTGAATTTGTAAAAATTGTTACTCATAGTCATTCCGTCATATATGATAGTTAAGCAACACGGGAAAAAGTTTTTTTTTTTAATTTCAAAAACGTCACTAAACTCGTAAAAATAGTTACTTATAGTCATTTTATAGTTTCAAAAAGGTCACTAGACACGTAAAAATGATCACTTATGGTTCATTTCGTCAACTAACGCTTTATAACTTAACGGCAAAAACTAACGTAATGACTATAAGTAATCAATTTTAAAAGTTCAGTGATCATTTTAAAACCAAAAAAAGTTGAAGTGGTCAAAACTTTACGATCGAGAAAGTTTAATGGACATCAAAGTAATTTGCCCATAATGATTTAATTACTTTTCGTCATCATGAAACATAGCAAAAAATGGTAACTTTCCATAAAAAAAATAAAAAAGTTTACAAAAATTTATCACATTTTTAAAACTTAGTATTTTTTAATCCATGTAACTTTTCATGGCCACATGAAACTTTTCCACACGTGTTAAATACGGATGTCTCTCAAGCTTCTATAAAAACCCCATAAGCCCACTCGTTACAAGCCATCGAGATTCAAGAAGACAATACCTCATCTTCATAGTCTCAATACAAAATAGAGCAACCATGAATTACAATGATTTTTCTGATATTGCAACCTTGGGATCTTCCTCAATCCTATGGATGTTTTTCTCAAGGCTTTTGGCATTTGTGCTATCATCCCTTGTCATAAAATTGCTGATTAGTCTAAAAAAAACTAAGCATTTTCCTCTTCCCCCAGGCCCCAAGCCCTGGCCAGTTATCGGAAGCTTTTACCAAATTCTTAGCAACAAACCAACATTCCGATGGGTAGACAAACTTTTGGATGAAATGAACACCGAAATCGCTTGTATCCGCCTTGGTGGCATTCATGTTATTCATGTCACTTCCCCCGAACTCGCCCGCGAGTTCTTGAAAAAACAGGACCTGATTTTCTCCAACAGACCTCTTTGCATGTCTGCAGAACTCTCAAGTGGGGGATACCTGACGGCAATCCTTTCCCCGCTAGGCGATCAATACAAGAAAATGAAGAGAATTGTTGTCTCCAGTGTTCTTTCTCCAGCCAAACACCACTGGCTTCGTAGCAAACGAGATGAAGAAGCCGATCACATTGTGAATTATGTTCACAATCAATCCAAGAACTCTGCAAACAACGGCCTAGTGAATGTAAGATTGGTTGCACAACACTATTGCGGAAATGTGATTCGAAGGATGTTGTTCAACAAGAGATTCTTCGGGACAGGAATGGAAGATGGAGGACCAGGGCCTGAGGAAGTAGAGCAAGTTGAAGCACTCTTCACAATTCTTGCTTACTTGTACTCATTCAGTATATCAGACTACATTCCCTGGCTGAGGTTCTTTGACTTGGATGGTCACCAAAAGATCCTTAAGACAGCCGTTGCAAAAGCTAGAAAATACCAAGATCTTGAAATTGAAAAAAGAGTTCAAATGTGGGAGAAAGGATTAAGAAATGAGGAAGAAGACCTTCTGGATGTCCTAATCAGGCTCAAATATAGCGATGGAAGGCCCATGTTAACACCTGAAGAGATCAAAGCACAAATTACTGTAAGAAATATTATCAGCATTGATACATCCTTCTTTGCCAATTGATCATGCACGTAAATTGCACATTTTAAACCTGCCCTACAGTAATCCCAAACATTGCACTTAAACATACTCGAACAATTTTTACAATCTCATTCCAAAAAAAATATTTGTATTGACTCGGTTTATGTTCCACTTGTAAGCTACATTATTTGTTCTTTTTTTTTTTGTTTAATATTGTTTGTTCAAAAGCCACATAATCAAGTATAGTCATATTTGATAGCATTAATCAATGACACGTTTCTTGCATTACTATATGTCATTATGAACATTTCTTTCGCCGCATCATCATTGTCGATAAGAATGACAGTTTAGATAGATTGGCGAAGTAATTTAATCGTATCAGAAGTATATGTACAAATTTCTTTCTAAAACATGCTACGTTACGTGGATTTAAATGTCATGGTATAAATTTTCTCAAAAGTTTGATAAAATCATTTGATAACTTACCATTTTTGTTTTCCAAAAAACTTGCGAACGTCATTCATTTAGCTTCTGTTAGGGCAGTGTTCTAGATGCCGTTTTTAGTACAGTAACGGGTCTGGTAAATTCTCGCTAAATTGACGATTTATAAGTGATTAATGTCTCTATCACTGGGTGGGAACTTGTCTTGTTAAAGGGTCTAGTCAATCATGAATTATTGACACTTTCTTGCGTTATTATATTTCGTTATGAACATTTCTTTCCACCACATTATCATTACCATAACAACGACAGTTTAGAGAGGTTGATGAAGCAGTTTAATCATATGAAAATACATGTAACTCTCAATATCAAAATGTCTGTCTTATTACAATTTTTCCTTCTAGAGAATGCTAGGCAACTGAGGACAAGGTTTAGATTTTCTCAAAATGACTGATAAGATTATTTGATAATTTATCAATTTTTTTAAAAGAAAACTTACAATTTTTTCTGGAACGTCATTCATTTAATTAGCTTCTGTTAGGGCATTATTAGGGGTGTCAACGGGCCGGGTCCGGGCCGGAATTGAATGTTCCGGACCCGGACCCGTTTTTGTGTTGAGGTTCCGGACCCGGACCCGGGACCCGACGGGTCTTGCATTTGGTTTCCCGGATCCGGGTTCGTTCGGGTCCGGGTCCATTCGGGTCCGGGTCCGGGTTTTGAAAATATAAAATATTTTTATATATTTTATAATTATTATTTATTAAGTATTAAGTATTAGAATTGTAAAATACGTATGTATGTATATTATAATTATTATTTATTGAATATTATGTATTAAAAATTTAAAATACGTATATATAATTTATAATTATTATATATATATACGGGTTCGGGTCGGGTTCGGGTCGGAACATGACATTCCGGATTCGACCCGTTTTTTATTAAGAAAAAACGGGTCCGAGTCCGGGTCCGGGTAAACGGAAATTTTATTCCTACCCGGACCCGGAAAAAATCAACGGGTCCGGGTCGGGTCCGGGTCTAGACCCGGACCGTTGACAGCCCTAGGCATTATACTAAATGCTGTTTTTTGTACGGTAACGTGTTTTGTCATTGTCGCTATCACTGGTTAGGAACTTGAACATGGATTTTTTCAACAGGAATTAATGTTCGCGACAGTTGATAATCCATCAAATGCTGTGGAATGGGCACTTGCAGAGTTGCTAAATCAACCAGAATTACTTCAGAAAGCTACAGAAGAACTGGACAGGATCGTTGGAAAAGATAGACTAGTTCAAGAATCTGATCTCCCTCAGCTAAAGTACGTAAAGGCGTGCTTAAAAGAGTCATTTAGACTCCATCCATTGGCGCCTTTCAATGTTCCTCATGTATCTACTGAAGAAACCGTTGTGGCTGGGTACCTCATCCCCAAAGGTAGTCATGTAATCCTAAGTCGTCCTGGACTTGGCCGCAACCCAAGAATTTGGGAGGATCCATTGAAGTACAAGCCTGAGCGGCACCTGAAGGACATGGATGAATCTAAAGTTGATTTAAATGATTCAACTTTAAACATGTTTAACTTTAGCACCGGAAGACGTGGATGTCCGGGAGTCCAATTGGGTTCCACGTTATCTATCATGTTGCTAGCCAGGCTTCTCCACTGTTTTACTTGGGAAATTCCACCGGGGCTTTCATTGATTGATTTAGCACAGTCCGAGAATGATTTCTTTCTTGCAACTCCTCTTCACGCAGTTGCTAAACCCCGATTGGAAATTCTTTAAGAAAATAATTGAAGTGTAACGAGGACAATTGTTGTCTGTCGTATTAACTGCATGTAGTAGGAAATCAAGTTCAATTCAATTACTTTGATAATGCTAAAGTTTAAGGTTCTATTCCCGCTGTAATCAAGTCCTTGATGTCACTCACACAACTTTACACTAATTTAGTATACGAGTCTTGTAAGGTAATTCATGTATTCGGAAGGAGATTGCTGTTCAAATACGGTCCTTCCTCTTTGATGTCCAAGAATAAATGAATAAGCAAGTAAATTTTGAGTCATTCAATGTGACTACATGGTAAAGCTAATTAGCCTATTGAATCACAGTTGATTGTCTTTGTACAGGAGTAAAATGAAGCCATTGAAATGTCAGTACGTAATGTCGATAATTACTATTTTAGTCACCCATCATTTTGGATGGGCCAATTCGGTCCCCTCCCTTTTTAATAAAAAAAATACAGTTAGTCGCTATTGATAGCTGTGGCGTGCAATCAAGGCATTCGATAATAGTTACCTAATGAACTGGGAAAATTTATGCCCTCAACTCGCAGTATTTTTATTATATTTTTTTTACACTTAAAAGATAAAATCATGAAAAATTGAAAACATGAGTGACGAAGGGTCCATATTTGGTTGCTTGTGAAATGTTTTCTTTTAGAAAAGTGGGGAAACATTTTATATGGAAAAAGTCATTTCTTCTAAAATTTCCTTTATTTGGTTAACAATGTAAAAATATTTTGAAAAAAAGTTTTTTTATTTTTTTTATTTTTAAAGTTAAATAGACTAATAACAATTCAATTCATACATGACAGGTAATTAATTAGAATCAAGTAGAGATTGTTTTGTTTACAATTAATTTGTAAATTAATATAATGGTAAAGTATGTATAACTATAGTTATCGTAGTGTGGGACCTAAAATAAACAGAAGAATGAGGGAATAAGAATTAAAGACAAAAATTAGTTTGGTAAATAAAATTAGAAAATTAGGTGTTTAAGATTTAATGTCACTTTTGAACTTTTCGAAAAATAACTTACTTTCATTAAGTCCATAAGTTGTTTTTAACCAAAGGAAGAAAAATTAGAAAATAGTTTTAAATAGAAAAATATCTTTTCGGTATTTGGCACCAAACAAAATTCTAAAAATAGTTTGGAGAAAATATTTTCCATCCAACCAAGCAGACCAATGGGTTGGAAATTGACTTCTAATGCCAATTTGATGTAAAACAATAAAGAGAAAGTATGTGCTTTTACAAGGAGGAATGGATCTTGGATCCTACTATATGAAAGGATGTGGAATTTAATTTCTTGCAATTTAAACAGTCGGTTATCAACCCTAGTCAATATAAAGAAATTGCATAATCATGTATTTAAGCAATTCAAGTTTAACCTTAACATGTTGGATTTATATATTATTAATAATCAATGATATCTGAGTTTTTCTTTCCTGCATATAGCTCTAATACTATCATACTAATAGTTGGGTGACATGTCTTGATGATACGAAACTTTGGTGTGTACTATTAAAACTTGAGGGTGATGACTAGCACATGAAATTACTATGCCTTCATGACTAGCTTGAAAGTTGCCCACAAACATGAGTGAGCAGTTTGTGATGTTTGGCATTCTTAGAAGATTACTCATGTTTCAGTTTCCTTCTTTGACATGTATTTGTTTAGTATAGTTTCGTGCATGATGCCAAAAATATAAAATAAATGAAAATGATTTTCCTCTTTTAGCTTTTCATTTCTAAAATTTTATCTCTTGGTCCATATAATTAATTTTGTAAGAATAACTATTGTCAAGCATAAATTTTATGTATAGCTTCCCTAGTTTCCACGCCCTGCTAATTTCAAGTGCAAAGAAGCCAATTCATAGATTGATACTTGCCAAGGAATATTTTACTTTTTCTTAAGAAAATTCTCTGAATATTGGAGCAGTTTCCGAAAGTAAACGAAACTGCTTGTGGTAGTGACTCCAATTACTTGCTTTCGATCAGAGCTTATTTTTCCATGATTACTTACTAGTTTGCAACTCAGATAGTGCCTTTACATGTTCTGTCTGCACTGACAGATTGTATTCCTTCCAAGAAGGAATTATACGATGCCGACATGCCGGTGTAGTAATTCAATTGATTCAACAAAGACATTGCTATTTCTATTTTAAGCTCAAAATTCGGACAAAAAATGAGTTGCCTAATAAACTTCACCACTATTGATGCACAAAAACATACAACGTTTCTGAGTTTGGCATAGAAGTTGGCATTCAGCATATGCCATCTTATACCTCTTAATCGTCTCACAAGATATCAGCCAACAATCAAAATTGCATGTTACAAACACCTCATCAGTTAAACAAACTGCACCAGCTTCAACCAAGATTTTTAATGAATACTACATTTCTGTGCCCTCTAAATCAATTTTCATAGCCACAAATCCCTTTCGTCAGTTGTATAAAATCAGCAGAAGCCTGATTTTCCAATCTGGATAAGTTGAACTTGGATTTTGCATTGTATAATCCATCTTTGATTGTTGCAACAACTAAAAGAAGGAAAATGAGATGCAGCAAGAATGTATTTGAGGAAAGATTTTTTTCTATTCAATCTGCTTTTCAGATGGTTCATTAGTACAGGGGCGGCAGAGAAGTGAATTCAGCTTTGAAATTTTTCTCTCACGTAAACTTTGCCTAGTGGCTTGGAATAGAAAGAATCTAATAAGTTCTGAGGTGTAAAAGTGGAAGTAAGTATTAGGGGCACTATGCGTGTCGCATGACATGTCACGTGTCACACTGCGATATTAGAACCATTTATACGTCACTAAATACTATAAAGTGTGGTATATTATTATCATGTAACATAAATTATTGATTCTAATATATCACGTGATAATGCACGCAGTGCATTTAATACTTTTCTGCGGATGTGGGAGAACATATGCTTGAAAAGTGACAAAAGAAAGTACCCATGGAACTCTTCGGCCCATCGACCGAAAGAGGCTAAAAAAAAAAAACGAACAACAAAGTCGAGTAAAAAGGCTTACAAAGAAAAGGCCCCATCAGCCCACTAAGCTTGAAAAAATTGGTGTAGTGACACATGGATTAGCAACAGTAGATGGAATGGATTTCTATACTAGGTAGATATAACAAAACAAGCATGAATAAGAAAAACCAGCTGTATATGTCTGAACTGGTGGCTCACCAAACTTTGAAAAATTAAGGTCAAATGACAGTGCTACTTGATCTAAACTAGGGCAGACAACGAGTCGAGTCGAGCTCAAATATTGAGCTAATCAAACTCGAGTTTGAAAAATTGAGCTCGAGCTCGATCGAGTATCAAAACTAGAGCTCGAGCTCGACTCGTTAAACAATTAGGCAAACTTGAACTCGATTCGAACTCACTCGAAAGTCAGTGTTCGAGTCGAACTCGAATCGAGCTCGAATTCGAGTATGAATAAAAATATGTAATTCTTTCAAAATATAGGAGTATTTTAGTAATATCACCTATTTATAAAAAATAATTTAGTAATATCACTTATTTATAAAAAAATAATATTCATTTATTTATTTGTAATATTTATTTATATATTTATAATAATTATTTATTTATCTAGCTCGAGCTTTTCGAGCAAATACCTATATTCGGGTTCGATTTATACTATTCGAGTTCAGCTCGAGATTGTACTCGAGCTTAATACTACTCGAGTTCGGCTCAAGATTGAGCTCGAACTCGATCAACTCGAGCTTGAGTCGATCTGTTGACCGAGCTACTTGCGAGTAGTTTGAATTGAAAACAGCCCTACCTGAGACAATCAACACCACAAGATATTAGACTAACTAATACAAAATATTAATACAATAAATATGGGCCCTGTTCGGATAGATTATTTGGGAGATTATTTGGTCTAGTCAAAATAGTCACTATTCATTAGTTTTTGAATAAGGAGCAAGTAATGTGACTAAAAGACAAAAGAAATTAACATTTTTTACATGAAAATACTAGTGAACAATTTTGGAGAGAACAAGTGTTGAAATGAAAAAGTCAAGAAATATTTTTTATGGTTATCAAATGCTGGCTTACTATTTATCATTCGATGTTGGCGTCTGATGCCCAATGTTTTATCTTTTAAACCTCACTACAAGAAAAATAATCAACTAGTGACAACAAAAGTTGTCACTAAAAAGTGAAAAGTCGTCACTAATAACTTTTATTGACAAAAAAAAATGTTGTCACTGAGTCGTCACTAAAGGCTCGTCACTAAATGTGAATAGTGTCAAAATTAAAGTCGTCACTGAATATATACCTTTTGTGACAATATTTGTTGTCACTAATGGCTTGTGCAATTGTGATGACTTTTTTTTTTGTCAGAAAAATTACAACCATTGTTGTCACTATACATGTACGTATCAGTGACAACATAGGTCGTTACTAATAGATTAACCATTAAGTGATAACCTATGTCGTCACTAATGGTTGACTTCACCTAACATTCCATGATCAATGACAAAAGTTTGTTGTCACTGATGCACTCTTCAATGACAACTTTGATTGTCACAGATATCTTATCTATTCAATGATAATGTTTCGTTGTCACTAATTCTTTACTTCACCCACCATTCAATATTCAATGACAAAGATTTGTTGTCACTAATGCACTCTTCTGTGACGACTTTGGTCATCACTGAAACTTTATCTACTCAATGGCAATGTTATATCGTCACCAATGCTTTAGATGCTTATATTTAATGTCAAAGTTTTGCCATCACTGATGCATTCTTTAATGACAACAAGAAGTCGTCACTAACGCATTTACTGTGAATTGTATTTAGTGACGATATTTGGCTGTCATTGTAGTTATTATTTCTGCACCTGACAAAAATCTATATATATAATCAAATCACATAACCCTAATACACTTATTGCATTGAATCTCAAAACAATCACAACATCATCAATAACATTATTTATAAAATAACAATCGTTTTCTATTTTCCCAAATAATATTCAAAGCTTTACAACAATTGTTTAACAAACTATTTCTACAATACACTCTTTTGATGCACAAAACAGAATATAAAGAAACTAGAAAAATCAAAACTCTAAGTCAATAAAGCAATGGTCTGCCCAAAAGCTCTATAGTATTATGAAGTAACATTAAATCAATTTGCACATCTCAAAAACCCAATCCTCACAAAAGCAACCAAAGTAAGAAATTAAAGGTAACTCTAAATGTCCCTTGTCAACCAACATGTGAATCGTCTTCCTTTCAAGTGAAATTGTCACCTCCACCAACCTTGTCACAACCTGCTTTCAATCCAAAAAATATTTCAACAGGTAAGACTTGGAATAAGAATCAATTTTAAGTTTAGATCAAAAGCAAAATCAGAAGTAGTTCTCCATAAGCACTATGTCAGATGTCCAGTTGAGGTGATAAAAAGTAACACACTGAAGCGACACATTTACGCATGTCTCATAAGGCATTTTAGGAACTCAAAAAGATGTCTTCCCTTGATAAATTTCACTAGAGGCATCCAGTTAATGAACTTATGACATAACACATGTAACTAAAATAGACACAGGATCACAGTACACACTAAGATAGACTGAAAGCACGAACTCATCTCTATTGCATTAACTAAGTTCTCAGATAAGACTAATATAAATACAGTCAAAATAGAAAGTCAGATAATTGATTCCCACTTTGAGATCTCATGAACTTCTTCATCATCTATACTGCTATTATTTAGACTCTCCCTGAATGAATAAAATATGCATTAGAAGCAACAATCAAGATCATAACCTAACAATTTGTTCTCCAAACATCACGAAGAGAAACAATCACATGAAATGTACACTTTCCAAAAGTAGCATTTCGAAGGCCTCCTACTGCAAAATACCAACCAAACTCCTATCCCATTAATGCAACTAATAAAACTTGCATGAGAACTGAAAGCACGTAATTGAGAATACAAAATTGACTCCAAGTAAAAGTGCTAACATCCATTCAATAGATATCCAAAATATATCCAAGAGGTGGAGGCTCCCAATAGTTTTTGAACCAAACAATTTAAGAAATGAGATTCAACGTAGTAGTCAGTTTGTGAAGATAAGGCAAATGTTTAGTGAGTAAAACTCTGCAAAACAGATAAAACATCAACAAATACAAAGAAGGCTCCAAGAAAAATGGTTATAAGAGTTCATGGAGTAAAACAGAAGCTTCAACCAACTTCAAGAAGACATTCTCATTAATCTTCATTTGTTGTTACTTGTACACGAACACAAGTGCATACGTTAAAATGTAGTCTAAGTGGTGGCTTAGAATATGATAGAAATAATTTAACATAAGAGATTCTGGCAAAACTGTAATAGACGCCAAAATAGTTTGTTCTATTGTAAAGTTTTTGATTTTGGTGTACTAACTCTAATTCCACCAAATCACATCAAAAGTTGTTAATTTTACAAAGCTGAACATTCCACCATAACAAATTTCTTGTTTTGCAGAAACTTAACCTGAATGTGAAACATCTATAGGCATTTTCTTTGTCAAGGAACAAACTTAACACAACCAGCATTCTTGTAATAGTAACACTATCATTTGCCCATACAACAAAAAAGTTGCAGCATTATACATGACTTGAAGCACAAACCATGGCAGCAATAAGCTTTAATAAAAATCAAATACTACAAAGAAAAATTATAAGCATCACAACATATTGCATTTCAATGAGTTACAGAAATTAGATTTTTAATTTTAAGACAAAAGCTGTTGGAAATGAAGGATACTAACCTAACTGGAAAGCAAAAAAATGGAAAGAATTAATGAGAAAATAACTCATGCCAAGAAGCTGGAAGGCATCACTACTCATCTCAACTTCAAATAAACCAATAGTGGACATAGCAGTAGCAGCAGCAGCAGCAGCTTAAATCCACCACCTAAGCTAAGCACCACCAAATTAGCATTTCTAGTTTGCAAAATATCCATCACTCCACTCACTAAACAAGCCCTTATCCTTAATATAAAAATTTAAAAAAAAAACTGCTACCCATCTAAATTAGCATAAATCGAATGGGTTTACCACAAAAATTTCCAAAAGATCAAGAATTTTCACCAATTAATGAAAATTGAAGGAGCTTTGGCCGATCTTGACGCAGGCATGAGGCCGTCCCAGTGAAACAAAGTTCTTGACCTATTATGCCAATCGAAAAATGAAAGCTTTCAGAAGCTTAATTAGTTCATGAAAACACAATATATAAATATAAAAAGTGTAGCAGTATATAAAGATAGCAAGTAGCATAAACATAGCAGCAATGAATTGCTAAATTAGTTTCCACAAAATAAAGCACATAGCACCTGAATATGAGAATTTTCATGCCTTTTACAAGTGCAAGAATAGTTACGAAGCACTGTCTGGCACATATTGACTTAATGGTTCAAATTTGCTAATTTTAAAATGTGGATAATGACTCTGTGAATCAAAACAACATCAATGAAAAGGACAAGATTTGGTGATATTAACACAAAAGACTAATAGCACTCAAAATTTTGAACAATGTAGATTGATGAAACTTATTGATAGTTAAGTTGGTCCTGAAATATTTTGTTCATTTGTATCAGCAAGCCTAAGTCCAACTTGTCAACGGCTGTAGTACATTCCAAAGACTAAGTGTAGCAAAAAGTACTTGTGAAAAGCAGCAACCTAACAAGCTGCACTTCGTGTAGTAGGTTAGTAACCAGAGTCAAGACTACCAAATAAGAAAGAAACTTTGATACTAAATGACATAAGCTCTATAATATCACTATGTATGTATATTGTACAGGTTAGTAACCTAGGTCTAGATTGCCAAATGAGAAAGAAAACTTGATACTGGATGACTTGAACTTCCATAAGATCATTGTGTCTGTAGACTGTAGTTATATCAAAATGCAAATGTATTATAAAGCCATGCATAATTCAAATTAATTTCACAAATCACAAGTTGACCATTTATAGAACAAGTAGCTTAACAGTATCTAACTCAAGAAATCAAGACATTAACCGAGAAATTTTGTTAATGCAGTATGCTAAGAAATCTATGCCACCACAATGTTTCATTTAATACAATAAGAAAGGTGAGACTACAAGTGAGATTTTCAAGAAGACACGTGAAAGTCTTCCTGAAAAATCCCAATCAGAAATTTTTTTTCCAGTTATCTTACCTTAAATCCTCTAATTTCCCAAACAATTCCTGACTCCACAAATTCCTGATCCACCGCCATAAACACCATTGCACGCCTCCACTTTTCCCTACCAATCCCAAAAAAAATCATAAATAAAGAAAAAGAAAAAAAGAATTTGTTTTACCAGAAATCAAAATAAGAAAAAGGAGAACATCATGAGGATTTGAAGCAACCAATAGTGCTCAAAGAACTAGAAAAGATCTTCCTTGAGTAAATCTAGGATCTGAGTTTAAACAGAGCACACAAATTATTAACTCTAATCAAAAGATAGAAAGCATAAAAGAACAAAAAAAAGTAAATAAAGTAAATTTCTAACTAATAAATTTTAGCAGCAAGCGCATCAATCAAGATATAACTCCCCCTATATTAATCAATCATTTAATGTTGAACAAGGAAAAACATACAGGCTTAGGACATCAAATGTGGGACTTCTAAACTCACTCAATTTCCATATTCAAGGGCACAAAATGAAGAAGGTAGAAATCAGCCTGCTCAGGACTACTACATTGCTGTTTCTACTCACTTCACGGAAAAAGTGCTCACAACCACTATTGTCCTTCATTATAGAAACTCCAGAAAGCCAGTATCAGAGGCACCTCCCCAAGAACCACCCAACAGTGTATCATGGTCACTGAACCAGGCTTATTTCATCAGGACCAATCTCACTGCAAGTGGGCCCATATCAAATCCTCAAGGTTCCTACCACTATGGTCTAACCAAAGTTACAAGAACAATTAAGTGCGTTAATTTAGCAGGTCTAATCAATAGCAAACAGAGATATGCAGTAGATATTCCCCAAGTTTTAAGCTCCAATTTCCACTTGTATCAATTTTAAAATGAATTCAAAAATTTTTCACCACTCTAACCAGTCCGCAAACAATTAGTTTCATACACTTTCCAGCATAGAACAATTTTTTCCTTGATTTTCATGAATCAATATAGAAGTGAATAGGCAATAGAGTCTCTTCATTCACCTAGAATCAAGAATTTTGAATGCAATAAATAAATGCTAATCTTATCACCACTAGAACTAACCTAATTTTTTATTTCCACAGTATTAAAGAAACTGATATTATCCATTTGACATCTGAAAAGTTAAATTTCCTCTCAACCGAAATAAAATTTGCTGCCAATAATAACAATAAAACTAACCCATATACTAGATATCAAAAATAACAACAAAACTAACTCATCTACAGATACAGAGGAGGTGACATTGACTGGCCTTTTCCTCCGCCGTAGAAGGTGGGGAAGTAGCAAGTTGGAGCCGCAAGTTGGTTGTTTGACCACATGGCCATGACTCCGACAAATCCCAGGTTACCGAATTTAACTTGTCAGGAGAACCGAGCAGAGCCAGAAATGGGGTCTCCAGACGAGGAACGAAGCCGAAGAAATCAGGATTAGATCAGCATTTGAATGGCCAAAAAGCCCTAGAATAGCTGCAAATAGCCATAAGGGTTTCAGTGATTGGAAAATTTGGAGACTTATGCCTGGAGGGAATAACATCAGAACCCTAGTTATAAACATCATCGACCAAAAGGCTGTAGTGACGAATGAAAAAATGAAGACTTAGAAAGGAAAGACAAAGAGTGAAGAAGAGAAGAAAAGAGAAAGAGGAATGAGTGACTGAGGAAGAGAACAAAGTGGTAGAATCGTCCCGAGTTGCCGGTGAAGATGCGGTGGTCGGCGGTGGAAGGAACCAAGATTGGAGATCGCCAATTGAATTTGAAGGGAGAATAGAGATAGAGGACGAGAAATACTTCGGTAATTGATTTTGACTTGCAAAGGGGGAAGAGACCAAAGAGGGAATTTGGGGTGAGGAGGAGGGAATTTTGATTTTTGGTAAAAAATAGGTGGGCAGGGAAAATTTTGGTGTAATTTTTTTTCAAGAATCTTGCTTATGTTAAAGTGAAAAATTATTTCAAGCAGGGCTTTTAATGAGTTTATTTGGGTGATATCATAAAAATACCAAAATAATTTTTTCAGTCAAATATTTAAGCAGTCACAACTATTTTTTTAACCAAAACATTTAAGTAGTATATCAAATAAATCATACATATTTAGAGTTTACAGCTTTAAATGAGTAAAACTTACTTTACTATTTTTTGATTAATGCAACAATTTGTATTTGTGGACCTCAAAAAAAATTATAACACAATGATAGACTTTTTTTTGGAAGATTAGTATTTTGTCATACGATATGAGTTTCAACTTGTTGTACAAAATTTTTAGCTTTAATTAATATTGATATATATTTTATGTGAGAATTTAGTGTCACATTTGTAATCGTATTTTTGCAATTGTAAGAAAAGAGTCGAATTTCACTTATTTGCTAAATTCACAATGACTGGTGAGAGGTATTCAATTACTACAACAAGAATTAACTAAAATATTTTACAAAATTAAAGCAGAAATTAAAATGAATAAAAAGTCAACCATAAAATAGAAAAAATTTAATGATTAACAAACGAATCCGATGAGTTATCTGATGCATGAGTACAACAAGACAGACCAACAGACTATCTTACAAATACATATTGGAAAACAAGCACATTTGGCTTAGACTAAATTTCTATTTTGTAACTCTAAAATTTTTAGAATGAGAGTTAAAAGTTTTTGAATATTTATCCTATTTGGATAAAAATTACTTTTACTTTTAATTAACAACCATGTCAAGTTAGAAGTCAAGTTATTGTAGATAATAATAAGAAAATAAAATGCCAATAATCCTTAAGATTTCTTAAAATTATTGGTAAGTAAAAGTTTCATAAATCTAAATTCACTTGGTACTTATAAAATTCCACAAAAACAATTTTTAAAAAAAAACCTATATTACCAACTAGGACATATAATTAACCACCCATTTTTTTGCAGTGAAGGTTTGAATCATATTTCAATACTTAGGATATGATTACGTGAAGTACATATGTACATGTATGTACATATATACACACAGTAGATGGTTGTCAATATTCAATGACAACTTTGGTAGTTGCCAGAAAGACTAGGAGTTTATGATGATATTATGTTGTTTCTAACAACTTGAACATATCTGAGCTTCAGAGACGACAAATGTGGCTTGGATATATAAGAGAAAATGTGCAACTTCAGTGATAACAAATGTGATTGTCAAAAAATGTTGGCTTTTTCGGTGACAACAAGAGGCTGTCACTAATATATAGGATATCTAGGGTTTAGTAACAACATTAAATTGTTGTCACAAACGCTTTATATGCATATATCATCAGTAACAATAGGTAATTCTTGTCAATAAAGGTTTTACCTTCAATGACGACTTTCGTTGTCACAAATTACTTGGATATATAAGAGAAAATATGCAAGTTCAGTGACAACAAATGTGGTTGTCAAAAAAGGTTGGCTTTTTCAGTGACGACAAGAGGTTGTCACTAATATGTAGGATATCTAGGGTTTAGTGACAACATTAAATTGTTGTCACAAATGCTTTGTATGCATATATTGTCAGTGACAACATGTAATTCTTGTCAATAAAGGTTTTGCCTTCAGTGACGACTTTCGTTGTCACAGATGGCTTGGATATACAAGAGAAAATGTGCAACTTCAGTGACAACAAATGTGGTTGTCAAAAAAGATTGGTTTTTTCAGTGACGACAAGAGGTTAGTCACTAATATATAGGATATCTAGGGTTTAGTGACAACATTAAATTGTTGTCACAGACGTTTTGTATGCATATATCATCAGTGACAACAAGTAATTCTTGTCAATAAAGGTTTTACCTTCAATGACGATTTTTGTTGTCACAGATTACTTGGATATATAAGAGAAAATGTGCAATTTCAGTGACAACAAATGTGGTTGTCAAAAAAGGTTGACTTTTTCAGTGACGACAAGAGGTTGTCACTAATATGTAGGATACCTATGGTTTGGTGACAACATTAAATTGTTGTCACAAATGCTTTGTATGCATATATCATCAGTGACAACATGTAATTCTTGTCAATAAAGGTTTTGTCCTTCAGTGACGACTTTCGTTGTCACAGATGGCTTTGATATATAAGAGAAAATGTGCAACTTTAGTGACAACAAATGTAGTTGTCAAAAAAGGTTGGCATTTTCAGTGACAACCAAAGGTTGTCATTCATATATAGGATATCTAGGGTTTAGTGACAACATTAAATTGTTGTCACAAACACTTTGCATGTATATATTATCAGTGACAACATATAATTCTTGTCAATAAATGTTTTCTCTCCAGTGATGACTTTTGTTGTCACACATAGCTTGGATATATAAGAGAAAAGGTCTAACTTCAGTGACAACACATGTGGTTGTCAGAAAAGGTTGACTTTTTCAGTGACGAAAAGTGGTTGTCACTAATACATAAGATATCTAGAGTTTAGTGACAACATTAAATTGTTGTCACAAAAGCTTTGTATACATATATCATTAACGACAACATGTAATTCTTGTCGGTAAAGGTTTTGCCATCAGTGACAACTTTCGTCGTCACAAATAGCTTGGATATATAAGAGAAAAAGTTTAACTTGAGTGACAATACATGGTTGTCAGAAAATGTTGGCTTTTTCAGTGACAACAATAAGTTGTCACTAATATATAAGATATCTAGGGTTTAGTGACAACATTAAATTGTTGTCACAAATACTTTGTGTGCATATATCATCAGTGACAACTGGGAAAATATTGTCACTATTAAATGTATGTTTAGTGACGATATTTAGCTCTTGTCGGTAATGCATTTGGCGCAAAAAGGCAGCAAATAATTAGTGACCACATTTTGCTGTTGTCACTGAAGATGCATCTCAATTGTGACGAGAATATTGTTATCACTGAAAGATGCCTTTAGTGACAAGTTCGTGTTGTCACTGAAAAACATTGTCACTAATGATCCTTTTTCTTGTAGTGCCTATTGAAATTGGATCTCATTTTAAATGTCACGGTTTTTTAATTTTTTTAAACAAATTTTGTACAAAAATTTGCCATGTTTTAACCACAATCTTGTAAAAAGTGTTTAAATTATTATGTAATTTTCAAACTTTGTCAAAAATTTTTTTACAATTCAAATATTTTTTCACCTTTTCAAAAAGTCAACAAATAATCATATCCAAACATGACCATAGATGCTAAGCTATTAATTTGTTGAGTCTACACTGTTTTCAAAAATGTCTCA
The DNA here is from genome assembly GCA_024721245.1 of Mitragyna speciosa. NCBI lineage: Eukaryota > Viridiplantae > Streptophyta > Magnoliopsida > Gentianales > Rubiaceae > Mitragyna > Mitragyna speciosa. Next base: position 6,188,316 of record CM045557.1, read on the forward strand.
AGTTTCAATTTTTACCGATGAAATTCAAATTGGAATATCTTAGCCTTGAATTGTCTTATATAATTGTATATGACAATTGTTGATAAACATATTTCTTTTCAAAGCTCAAAAACTTAGAAAGAGAGACGTCATTTTCAAAGTTCTTTTTCATGTTTTGCTTCATTGTTATTTTTGATGGTCGAGGATTTCCTTTATTGTTTCTTTTTGGGTCTAAATATCTATTTGGTCAAAATTCAATTTGTACATTGACTTTTACCAGATCTCCACTTTACACCTTAAATTTTAATTTTTGACAGACTATATCTTTAGTTGTCCAAAACATTTTATGTATGCCCAATCGTAGATGGTGTCAACCAAACTAACAAAATTTAGGTACATGTATGCAACGATTGGACTTAAATAGAATATTTTGGACATTTTACGGTATAATTTATCCAAAATTGACACTATCAATAATTAGACTTAAATGAATGTTGCAAACACACGTCTAAGTTCTTTGGTTAATACCATGAACGATTAGACTGACGCAGAATGTTTTTGATAATTAAAGGTATAGTTTATTTAAAATTAAAATTCAAGGTGTAAAGTGAGAATATGGTATATGATAATCCTCTCACCAGATTTCAGCCAACAATCAAAATTGCGTTCCAAAAGCACCTCAATCAATTAAACAAATCGCACCGACTCCACCTAAGCTTTTTATCAATAACTTCAATCTGGTGCCCTGTGCATCCATTTTCACAACCACCAAACTCCTTTTCGAAACAATTATACAAAGGCAATCTTCAAGACCGAATGCCTCAAACTCGTACGTCTTGTCAAATAATTGTGGTGATCGGAAGTGTCCAAATACACGGACAATTTGATCTGACATACTGAGGTCACCTGTATCACAAAGAGAAGACAGAATCACGAGGCGATTGGACCCCCTAATTGACATGTGATAACTTAAGTTAGTAAGGTGAACAAAGAGTAAAATCTGTGGACAACTCGGGAGGCTGAAGTAACGGAGTGAAGTGTGTGCGCGTACGTGTTTAGGGCCAAGTGAATGTACCCAATAGATATAGAAAGAGCAGTTTGACGCCTAATGCAGGTCTTGAGACGTTCATATGCTCAAATGTGCAGGCAATGCTTTTTATGCCTTAATATGTCACATCAAATCAGATTATTATTTGGAAATTCTTTTTTACATCGTTCCCCGGGACGGAACCTTAATAGTTCCTTAGCTTGATGACCTCGTGCGTGGTTTTATTCGCCTGAGGTTTCTCGAAAACTCTCATAAAGAGAAAGAGCAGCCTTATCTGGTTCTTATCACCCGATATGTAATTGAGATCAATATAAGACTTCGGCTAAAGCCGAAGTATCCATTGGGCGAAATCGAATGGAACCAGAGCTTCAAGTATGAGCATGAGTTTGGGGTGATCCAGCTCTGATTATCCTTAGGCCGGACATACAATGGGCCAATAGTGCTACACTGAACTCAAATGATGATAAATCCATTATAAATAAGTCCATAAAAATACAGGGTTTGGTTATCTAGATTTATTCTCCACAATAATCATTGTACTTGGTTGATGACTATTCCAGTTAAATTCTAACCCCAGTTTGGCCATGGCAGCTCATCATTGTAGCTGAGTTAATTTCAAAGAAAAGAGACAACCCTTTCCTTCATTGGTTCTTTTCAAGAAATCTCTCATCAACCTCAACTGCACGGATGTCAAATGTTTTGCACTACGAGATCCAGTATTTAAAAAAAGACGAAATCTATATAAGACTTGTTACATCATCGACCAATCTTGTTTGGTTTTTGAATTTTTTTTCCATGTGTATGACACATAATTTGTTGGAAAATGAAATGAACTTTTTTTTTTTTTTGGTTCTGGGATACAAGTCACTGTAAATAAAGTCAATTCGGTCCCACCCCTTTTTATATACAATTAGTCGCTTTTGGTACTTATTGCGTGCAATTAAGGTATTTGATAGTAGTTAACTAATGTTCTTAGAAAATTTATCAAATGTCCTCAACTTATGGGATCTTTATCTTCTTTTTCACATATTTAAATTCCAATTGTGAAAATTGAAAACAAGATTGATTAAATGGGGTTGATATTGAATTCTAATGCCAATCTGATGTAAGGAAATAAGAAGAAAGTTTGTGCCTTTACAAGGAGGAAAGGGTCTAGGGATCCTAATACCTACTCACAATTTAAATAATCCATAAATCAACACCAGATGATATTAAAAATTGCATCATTACGTGTAAGACAACAAAGAGAAGGTATGTGTTTTACAAGAAGAAAAAGATCCGGGGATCCTAGTACCTCAAAGGATGAGGAATTTAATTACTCGCAATTTAGATAATCTATTAACCAACCCTAGTTGATACCAAGAAATTACATAATTACGCATATACTATTAATAACCAATGATCTATAAGTTTTTCCTCTGCAATTCAGGGGAAATTTTGTAATTCAAAACTCTTTTTCATGCATGTTATTAAAACGTGATATAATTATGCAATTTCTTAATATCAATCCTATAAATTACCATATATGCATGTATACTATTAATAACCAATGATATTTAAGTTTTTTTCTCTGCAAGTCGAAGGAAATTTTGCAAATCGAGACACTTTCGTGCGTGTTATTGAAACATGAGATAATGGCTAGCATATAACTTACCATCCTATCATGACTAGCATGAGTGAGCAGTTCGTGATATTTGGCTTTCGTAGAAGATCTCAGACTTCATATGCTAATTCATTCTTGAGGTATTTGATAACTGAACTTAATATTAAAAATTAATAGATTAATAGCTTTTTGAATTCAATACGTTTGATAACAAAATTTCTTTATCATTTAATACATTTAGCATTTACTTAATTTGTATACAAAATTTTAAGAAAATATTTTTCACTTAATTTACTAAATTTTGAATATATGTAGTGTGCTCTCTTTCCCTCACACACTCATCCGTGCACACACATGTACAAATGTACTCTCTCACATACATTTGTGCACATACCACATGCGCAATCACACTTGCAAGTACGCACATATATATTTCTCTCACACATGTGAAAATATATAATTTTCCTTTTATTACAGACACTTACTTTTTCTCACATGTATAGTCCATGTACACACAAGGATGGTTAGAGAAAGTAGAAAAAAATCCTGCTTTACTGGCAACTTACAGTTATATAATAGTGAAAAACAAATGATATTTATCTATAACACTTTGTATGGTTCATTTATTTCTGTATCCAAGCCATTTAAAGGGTCAAGATGCATAATAATAATAATAACAATAATAATAATAATAATAATAATAATAATAATAATAAGTAATTTTGTATAGAATTCACCCAACATCAATGACCTAACATTGCTTTTATCAAAATGGGCTGAAGGATTGTTGGATTTTTTTTTTTTTGGGTTTTACAAATTGGTCTAAATTTTTGCATTTGCAGATAATTTGGTCATTTTACTTTAGGTTTTGTTGCTATCAGAAAAGAATAAGAAAAACTTTGGGTTTTGTTGTTGTTAGGAAAGAATAAGAAAAAACTTTGAGTTTGGTCTACTATTAGAAGTCTTTATATATTCGTCATCATTAAATTTCATATTAGAGAAAAAAAGTATAATAAAATCCCTCAACCCACCTAACCAAAATGAAATAACCATTGATGTTACTTTTTTGGGCCTAGAAGCCTAATCAAGATAAACTGCTTTACAAACCGTACTGTCACTGCCGATAAAGACCCAACGAGGAGTTAGTATGCAAATGTTTCTGTCAAATTGTCCTAAAACGAAAGAGCTGGCCCAAAGTTCAAAAAATCCTCCTTGAACACCCAAACTTAGTGAATGATAGCAAGCTTGTAGATGTGGAATTGAATGCTGGCCAGAAGTTTAAAAAAATTCCTCTTGTGCTAGGTGGCACACAAGGAGGTGAAACTTTGCCTCAACTAGTTTTTATATATAGTAACGGATAGTGGTTGAGCGGTTAGAGTTCTACAACTTCTCTCCAATGGTTGAAAGTTCAATTTTTATTACTATCAAGTTTGCAAATATTATCGCATTTAACAGGATAGCATGCAGGCACAGCCCCCTGTTCAATTATTTCCTTTCCCTAAGACCCCTCTTTATAATAAAATAAAATTTCTCAAAAAAAAATTGTTTCTTATATACTAGGTAAACTAGTACAAGTAGTCAATACGCAATGCCAATGATTACTATTTTAGTCACCCAGCATTTTGGATGGATCAATGTCCCACACCTATTTTGTAAAAAATACAATTAGTTGCTATTGGTACCTATAGCGTGCAATTAAGGTATTTGATAATGTCAACTAATGTCCTTAGAAAATTTATCAATTGCCCTCAACTTACGGGATTTTTATCTTCTTTTTTAAAATTCTAGATTCGTGAAGATTGAAAACTTGAGTAACCACAAGGGTTGATATTGAGTTCTATAATGCCAATTTGATGTAAGAAAATAAAGAGAAATCATGTGCTTTTACGAGGAGGAAAGGATCAGGGTTCCTACTATGTCAAATGACGTGGAATTTGATCATTGGCAATTTAAATAATTCATAAACTACCTCTAGTTGATATTAATAATCAATGATATCTGAGTTTTTCCTCTGAAAGTGGCACTAATACTATAATACTAATATACTTAGGAGCGGTTCTTTTCAAATTCCTTAATCACTATCTCTATAAATATCATGAACCCTACTGTAAGATTGGGTTTTGATGATTCTCCACAATATGTTTGATTTAGTAATAAAATATGTATCACTTCTCTCAAAATGCTTAATGAGCTTAATAGAGTAATATATTGGGAGAATAATAGAAACTTCAGTTAATCACTTGCATTTTAATTAAAGGATAGTAATAGTTATTTTTTAAACATCAACAACAAGGAGTTATGTGACACCCCTAAATCAAACACCTCATTAGTTATATGACATGTGTTGATGGTTGGAGATTTTGCAATTTGAAACACCCATTCCCCTAAATCAATACCCACTAGTTCATTAGTTTATTGTTCAAGTAATTAAAAAATTTGGCACATATGGCTCTGACATCCACATTGCAGAAATATATGACCGCTGAATGTGGCGGATAAATTTTTTTAAAAGATTCTGACAACATCGCTGCGTTTGGGAAACACAAACGCGACGGTACTGTTCACTTTTTTTTTTCCAGAAGAGGTTAGGGTTTTTGGTTTAAGGTTTTTTTGGATTATTGTTTAGGTAGATTTATAGGTTTTAAGTAAAAGTACTTGAGGAAATTCAATGTTTGAATTGAAGAATTTTATATTTAGAAATAATAAAGCTGCAGACACTAAATTTGGATATACCGCTTAATTTTCTAATATCTCGTGGGCCATTTTTTATTTTTCGAATGCGAAATCTTGTTTTTAGGAAAAGTGTACAAAAGTCTTCTAGCAAAATTGTAATTTCAGCACGTAAACACCTTTTTCACCAATTTTTGATTTTTAAATTCAAATTTTATACCCTTGTACAAATTTCTGAATTTTGTAATTTTTTTAGATGAACTACTATTTTTCTGTGTATTTTGTCAATTCAAGGGAAAAATAGTCACTTTCAATTTGTGAATGTCCTTTTCTTCTATTTTTGAATCCCAAATTCATATTTCATAATTTTAAGCATATTTTAAATTTGTGATAATTTTTCAGGTTCAAAAACTATTTTAAACACAAAAATGGTTTTTATGTGTCAAAAATTTGTGATAATTTTCATTAGCTAGTCAATGTAATGAAAAGACAAATGCAAAATTATCACAAAAATAATGATTTTGCCTCAAGAATGTATGCATCATAGAAAAAATAGTTTTTGAACCTAAAAAATTATCACAAATTTAGAATATATTTAAAAGTATGAAATATGAATTTGGGATTCAAACATAGCCAAAAAAAGGCATTCAAAAATTAAAATGACTATTTTGTCCTTGAATTGACGTAATATATAGAAAAATAGTAGTTCATCCAGAAAAATTACAAAATTTAGAAATTTGTATAAGGGTATAAAATGTGAATTTGAAAATAAAAAAATGACGAAAAAGATGTTTATGTGTTGAAATTACAATTTTGCCAAAAGACTTTTGCACACTTTCCCTAAAAACCAAATTTCGCATTCGAAAAATAAAAAAATGGCCCACAAGATATTAGAAAATTAAATGGTATATCAAAATTTGGTGTCTACACCTTTATTATTTCTAAATCTAAAATTCTTCAATTCAAACATCGAACTACCTCAATTACTTTTATTTAAAACCTATAAATCTACCTAAACAATAACCCAAAAAAACTTTAAACTAAAAACCCTGACCTCTTTTGCACAAAAAAAAAAAAAAAAAAAGGAAAGTGAACAATACCCCCATGTTTGGAAAACGCGACGGTCCCATTGCGTTTTCCAAATGCAACAATGTTGTCAGAATTTTTTAAACAAATTTATCCACCGTATTTGAGAATTTTTCTACAATGTGGCTATCAGAGCCACATGTGCCGAATTTTTTTTTTTTTTAACAATAAACTAATGAATTAGCCATCAATACCCCATTACTATTAACATCTATTCCCCTAAATCAAACACTCCATTAGTTATGTGACATGTGTTGATGATTGGAGATTTTGCAATTCGAAACACTTTCGTAACTGATACTAGAAAGTGGGGTAATGGCTAGCACATAAATTACTATACTTATAGGGTTAATTACATTTTACTTACTTGTGGTTTTCAAATAAATCACACGATCCTCTTATGGTTCAAAAAGTTCTACATCACCCTCTTGTAATTTTGGTTAAAGTGTCAAACAAACGAAATTTACCTTCCATAACAGTCCATAGATAAAATGTTCAAATTACCTCGTATAAGTACTAAAAATTACCATAGGGTGATGTGTAGATTTTAGAACTAGAAGGGGATTATGTGGTTCATTCGAAAATCACAACGGGTAAAGTGTATTTTTTTTCCGAAAAAGAATACATGCAAGCATAGTGATGAAATAGTTAAGTATTGGTATAATTTGGACATTTTACCCACGCTCAGTCATAGAAGCTAAAATCTATCACTGAAACTAATTTCCGCCGCTTTAACACTTTAACCCAAACTACAATGGGGTGATGTATAGCTTTTTGAACCATAAGGAGGTCATGTAGTTTATCCAAAAATCACAGGAGGGTATAGGGTATTTTACCCATACATGAATGATGTATAAATTTTTGAACCATAAGAGGATCATATGGTTTATGTGAAAACCACGTAAGAGTATATGGTATTTTACCTATACTGTTTCTGATTTTGGCTTTATTAGATGATTACTCATGTTTCGAGACGCTTAATAAAAAAAAAAAAAAAGAAAAGGCCCCATGCCTAATAATGATAGACCTGTCCAATTTTCCTACTTTAAAAACTATGCAAACAGATTTTGTACGAGGCCTTAACTGCCTTTAGGTGGAATTACAAATATTTATAGGTAAAGTTGCCAACAGTATTATGAACATCTTTTTTATATTTGTTATTACTTAATACCGATTCTATTCATTTTCTCCTTCTTTGACATGTATTTGTTTATCAAATGCCCTCAACTTACGGGATTTTTATCCTCTTTTTTACAGATTTAAAATTCTAAATTCGTGAAAATTGAAAACGTAAGTGACTTCGCCGGGTTGATATTGAGTTCTACAATGCAAATTTGATGTAAAAAAATAAAGAGAAAGTATGTGCTCTTTAGAAGGAGGAATGGGTCTGGGGGTCCTATTATGTTAAACGATGTGGAATTTAATTATTCGCAATTTAAATAATCTGTAAATCAACTCTAGTTGATATTAAGAAACTACATAATTACGCGTATACTATTAATAATCAATGATATTTGAGCTTTTTCTCTGCAAGTGGCGCTAATACTATAATACTAATACACTTAAGAGTGGTTCGGTTCAAATTTGTCAATCACTATCTCTAATAATATCATTAATTCTACTATGAGAATGGATTTTGACAATCTCCCAACATATTTGGTTTAATATTGAAATAGGTATCATTCCCTCCAAAAGAGATAATGAGTTTGATAGAGTAGTATATTGAAGGAATCATAGAAAGCCAATTAATCACTTAATTGAATGATAGTGATAATTATTTTTCAAATATCGATAATAGGTGTCATTATTACTGATACCCATTCCCTAAACCAAACATCCATTTAGTTAGGTGACGTGTTGATGGTTGAAGATTTTGCTTTCGTAAGTGATACTAAAAGTGGGTTAATCGGAATGGCCAGCATATAAATTACTATACTTTCATAACTAGCGTGAACGGGCAGTTTGTGATTTTGGCTTTTCTCAGATGATTACTTATGTTTCGAGACGCCATTTCAATCAAATTATAGGACAGTTGGGATTCCAAGGTCCAACTGTAATACCAAGGACCTTTAGGGGTATTCTGGTAATTTGGAATGTTTGGGGCGAATATGTAAATTGAAAAACCAAGAAGGACTCGATTGCAATTTTGAAAACTTGTTTTATTTACCCAAAAAGGACAGGCTTTCTTTCTTTCTTCTTTCATTCTCTCTTCTCTCTCTCTTGAACGCTCTCTCTTTTGCCCTCTCTTTCTGCATCTCTAAACTTCTCTCATTTGCTTTTGAAGAAGGAATTGAGGAGTTTCATTCTCAAGAGGGGAACAAGTAGAGGAAGTCCTAAAGCTTCTACTCAAGGTATTTTTCTCAAATTTTTATTCTATCTTGTGGGTTTAATCCATGATAATGTGTAGTGCGATTAGAAGGTGATTAATGAAGATTTTAGAGTTGTTTATGCTTTATGAGTCTTGTACTTTGAATGGGTAGTGTATGTGTATGAACTGGGTTCTATGATGATTGTGGGTGAAGTAACTTTGATAGATTTTGTGTGAGTATGAATTGTGTTTTGGGTAAATGAGTGTTTGAGCTTGATGTGCCTTTGCTATTACTTTATTGTGTCATTTTGGAGTTGATTTGGTGTTTGGATGGTGTTGGGTCAAGTGGGAGTGTCGCGCCCCATTTTTCGAAAAATGATAATAAATGATAATATGATAATAAGTGTGGTGAATGTGTTAGTTGGAAAAAGGAAAATTAAAATGCATTGTTGTGTTTATTTGTTGGGAAAAGAGGATAGGAATTTGTAAAATGATTTTTAGAAAATATTGTACAAAAGACGTGAAATACTTTATTTTTTGAAAGCAAATGAAAAGGGCCTAAAATGGGACTTTTGGGAATGCGACGGTTTTTGGGCCCGAAAATAGAGTCTAAAAAGGGTTTTTTAGTAAAGAAGGAGTCGCCACTTGGTATTGAGTTTTGGTGTACCAAGTCACCCGAAAATATTTTATAAAAGGTAAGAAAATTAAGAATGATTTATTTTAAAAAAATGATTTTGGAAAAATATAAGAAAAACAAGAAAAACCCTTTTAGACAACTCCAGGTCTTTGAAAACAAGAGAAAAAGGTTCGGGAGTTACAGTTGAAGAAAGGGAAGGCAAAGGCTCGTGCCTAAGGCACCCTTTCAACCTAGCCGAAACTAGTTGCGAGGTTTAGTCTAAATTTTCCTAATATAACCCTAAAATTTTATCGCATTTGGATGCAACTATATGAATGCAAATCTAGTCCTAAAATGGATATCGTTAAGGGACCAAATGTTCCATTGAGGTTTAGTTGGAATTATCGCATTAATTGCGAAACCTGAATGTAGACCTCGACGGAGTCACGAGTTTAGGTGCGAAAATAGAATGCAAAAGAAAAGGAAAATAGTAATATAGATAGTAAGTGAACAAAGAAAGTGGGAATGCAAACACAACGGGTACGGGGGACTAATAGACTCGTGACTAAATGTTTCTACTCACGGAGGGGGGAACGACATGTACGCCATCGCTTCCCACGTGAGTAGATGACTATTTCTTAGTCAAAATCACGCAAATGACCTAAGATTTTATGTGTGGTGGAATCTAAATGTTATGTACTAAACATTTGTTAAAAAAATAGATAGTAAGTGATAACATATATATAAAAATTATACAAAAATGAAAAAGGCCTAAAAAAAGAAAAGAAAAAAAACGTGTGTAATGGTCATGAGATGCACACAAAAAAATGATCCTAATGCTAAAATGACCTAAAGGCTTAGCATTGGACTAGCCTACTTTCTAAAAATTCTCCGCTAGCAGTTGGACTAGCGAAGAAAGTCGAAATTAACCACAACTAGCGTTGGACTAGTGTGGCGACGATACACATATATAATTAAAGCAAGTAAATAAATAAAGCATGTATTAAGGCAATAATCACATAAAAGCAAATAATAGCACATAGGAGCACATAACACATAAACATGATATTCTAGATGTAAAATCCTAAAGAAAGCGGATAAAACACATAAGCACATAGCACATAGCACACATAGCACGCAAAGCCCTAACTATTACACCGGAGAAGCCTAATTATAATCTAAAAATAAAAAGGGTAACCTATCTAGCCTATCTATTACATTTTCTATCTAAAATACGTAAGATTTTTATTAAATAGATAACGTATGAACTATCTATTACATTAACTATCTAAATACACAATTTTGCTAAATAGAATATTACCTATCTATTACATTTCTTTGAATAATCAAAAATTAATTTCTAATAAATAACATGGCATGAATAAATAAACACTCTCACATGGATAAAAAGTATAAACACAAAAAACACGTAGAAAAAACACATAGGAGCACGTAGGAGCACATAAAAGAAATATTGGAAGGGTAATCGAGGTACCTCTCATTCGCAAACCCGGTATAAATTGCTACTAAAATGAACAAACACGTCAAAATTATCACTATTTAATAAGTCAATCACTAATTTGAATAATTTTCTACCTATCACTATGAACTCACTACGATAGTTCAAACAATCATAGCAATAATGAACAAAATAAGAGGAAGAAAATACTGATAATAATAATTAATTATTTAGGAAGCAAAATGAAAATTGTTTAAGTCAAAAAAAATAAATAAGCAAATAGATAAATAAAGCAAAACAACAAAAATAAAATAAAAATAAAGTAAATAATAATAATAATAATAATAGAAGATAAAACATAATAATACATACATTGAAATTTTAACATCTCAAATAAGAATTATTAAAATAAATAAAAGGAAAACAGAGAAACTAATTTGAACATTAATTAGACTAACAAGACCCAATCTTAGAACATTAATTATAAGTTTGATAAAAATAAATAAAGAAAATGTAAAAAGAAATAATTTAAAGCTTTGAGGACTTAACTAATTTTAATTAACACTTTTTTAGCAAAAAATAAAATATTATAAGATTTGGATTAAAGTGGAAATTTAAGCAATATTCTAAAGTAAAAATGTAATTTGCAACAAGTAAAAAGGTAAAATTATAATTTTTAAACCTTACTTATGGTAATGACATAGTTTACAACGAATCTAAAGGTCAAAATATAATTTTCAGCAAGTATAATGCCCAAAAATAAAAATTCCAGCAATACTTAAGTCCAAGAATATAATTTCAGCAAAGTCATTAAACAATACCTAATTTACAGCAATGTCTAGGGTCAAATTATAATTTTCAGCTATATAAAAGGGCCAAAATAAAAATTCCAGCAACTACAAGTATAAAAATACAAATTCCAGCAACAAATAAAGGCTAAAATATAATTCTAACAATTAATGGAGATCTTAAAACAAATTCCAGCAACATAAAGGACCAAAATGTAAATTCCAGCAACAATAAAGGGCCAAAAATAAAATTCCAGCAAGTTTGGGGACAAAAATGCAAAAATTCTAAGCAATGTGAGGGACCAAATTGCAAATTCCAGCCACATTCAAGGACTAAAACAGAATTCCAGCGACATTTAAAGCCTAAAACACAATAACAGCAAGCTTGGGAAGGTAAAAATTGCAATTTCCATAAATATCAGGGGTAAAAATGCAATTTTAGAAAAATAGAGGGGTCAAAATGTAATTATCGAGAAATGTAGGGGTCAAAAATAGAAAATTAAAAAATATAGGGGCAAAATTATAATTATCTACAACTTGAGGGACCTAAATGCAATTAATTGGGACCTAATTGCAAAGAAAATAAAATTATGGGGGTCAATCTATAAAAAATAGAAACTTAAATGCACAAATCAGAAAATTTATGAGCCACAGTAGCATTAATGAAAGCATAAGGACTATAAAATAATACCTATTATTAATTAAAAATAAATTAAAAAAACTAACTAATCAAAACGACGTAGTTTTGACTGAAACTACGTCAAAACGACGTAGTTTCACTAAAACTATATATATTTTTTTTTCGGATGACTTTTTTTTTTTTTTTTTTTTTTTACGTTTTCCAGACGTTTTCCCAGATTTCCTTTTTCTTTTTCCTTTTCTTTCTTTTCACTCTTTTCTCTCTTTCTTTCTTCTTCTCTTTCTTCCTTTCTTCCTTTCTTCTTCTTCCTTCTTTTCTCCGATCTGCTCTCCCTTTTTTTTTTTTTTCTCCTTTCTTCTCTTCTTTCCTTTTCTTCTTCTTCCTTTCTTCTTCTTTCTTCTTCCCTTTTCTCTTCCCCTTCCCCCGATCTGCTATCCCACTTTTTTTTTTTAATTTAATTTTTTTTTATCGTTTCTCTCTCTCTCAGGTCTCTCTCTCTCTCTCACTCTCTCTCTCTCACACTCTCGGCCGGACGTTTTTCAGTTTTCTTTTTTTTTTTATATACAAAAACAAAAACAGAAAACAAAAACAAAAAAAGAACAAAAAATTGAAAGTAAAAGTAGGAGATTTACCTGGTAGTGATGCTACTGTTGTTGCTGTTGTTGTTGTTTGTTGCTTGATTGATTTTTTTTTTTTTTTTCGAAACTTGCGGATGTGTGTGTATTGTGTTTTGCGTCTGTGTTGTCTGTGTATAGCAGGTGAATGTGTGGTGCAAGTGTTGTGTTTTGTGTGTGTTGTGAAAATGCAAGTGTGTGTTGTGTGTGTGTGCTGTGGAAAAATGCAGGTGAGTGTGTGATGCAAGTGTGTGTTTTGTGCGTGTGTTTTGTTATGAATTTGCAGGTGTTTGTGAATGTTGTGTGTGTCTGTGTTTTGTGTGTCTGTGTCTGGTGCAGGGAAAGGTGTGTGAAGATTGTGAATTTGTAGGGAGAATTGTGTGTGTTGAATTGTAGAGAGAATTGTGTGCAGTGTGTGTTGTGCGTTGTGTTTCTGTAGGGGAGGGGATGACTGAGTGAATGTGAGTGTGGTGTGCTTTTGAGAAAATGCAGGTGTTTTTTGAATGTTGTGTGTGTCTGTGTTTTGTGTGTGAAAATGTGAACCTGGTGTGTTGTGCGTGTGTGTGCAAGGAGAAGGGGAGTGCTTCTGTGAGTGAGATGCAGAGAGAAGAAGAGAGAATGGGATTGTGTGTGCAATGAGTATGTGCAGTGAGTTGTCTGTGTGAGGATGGTGTGTGAATGGTGAGGAAGATGATCAATCTCTCCAAATCCCCTCAAATCTGCTGAAATGCAGGGGAGTTGGAGAGAATTGTGATGATGGCATGGGGCTACTCTGAATGGCAGCTCCCATGCTGCTACAGTAGCAGCAGGCTGCAAACGCAGCCTGCTCTTTCTCTTTTTTTTTTTTAAGAAGAAATTTGTAATGGAAATAAAGGAGAAAGAAAAGGAGAAAAATGAAATAAATAAAAAAATAAAAGATATTTGTATTTCCTAAAATTAATAAGAAAAAAGAAAAAAATAAAATAAAATAAAATAAAATACTAAAATTTTAGAGTTATAAAAATGAGTAAATAAAAATTTACTGCAAAAATTTAAAAATTAAGATATCATTAAAATGTGCGATTAATAGAAAAAATAATAATAACCAATAATAATAATAAAGTATTAAAATAAATATTAAAAATTTTTTAAAAATCATGAAATTTATACGGAAAATTCATGAATATATGAGCTATGCATAAATAAATTCACTTGAAAAATTCTCATAAAAAGAATGCATTGGGAAACGTGCCATTAAATTAAAAAATACTAAAATTTTAAATAAATGATGAATGACTCCTAAAAATCATTAAAATCATAAATGATGATAAAAATAGTAAACTCAATGTATTTAAGAAATAAAATAAAATAAACTAATATTTACATGGTGAAATTACCATTTTGCCCCTGACACGACAAATTAGATGTAATATACACAAAAATTATAATTAGCCCGTGAAAATCATAATAACCCCTAAATAAAGTAATACGCATATTTTTATAAAATGTGTGTCAAAATTTGGTGTCTACAGGGAGTGAGTGGATTTGATTTTGAGAGTGTTGCAGAGTTGCAGATCGCGTTTTTTGGACTCATCCGTGGTGCCATCCGCGCCGCGGATGAGGCCGCGGCTCGGTAGGGCTAATCGTCTGGAGCCATCCGCGGCGTCATCCGTGCCGCGGATGACCTCGCGAATGGATACTGTTGGTGAGCCGCGCCGCGGCTAACGCCGCGGATCACAACAGTTCCTCCCTCTTATACTTCGCTTTGCGTATAAGTTAGATGTATGCCTCAGTTATGATTTCTTGGTAGAGTTAGTGTTTAATCGGATGTTTAATGGTATGTTTTAGGCGGAGAACGTGATCAACCCTTCGCAGAGTATTGAGTTAGCTCGGACTGAGGTAAGTGGGACTAGTATCCCTTGGATTTGTGAAAAATGATATTGTTAAAGTATGATCGTTTTGAAACTATAGTTGCTATGATCAATGGCTTGATTGTGATTATGTTCTCACGTTACTATGATTTGACAATATAAGATATAACGAATTATATGAACAATTGAATGAATGTGTGCACAATGTTATATGTTTGGACCGAGCTGACCGGGTAGTAGTCAGTAAGACCGGACTGGTCGGGTTAAAGCCAGTAAGACCGGATTGGCCGGGTTAAAGCCAGTATGACCGAACTGACCGGACAAAAGTCAGTATGACCGGACAACCGGGTTACAGTGAATGACTGGATATCCAGGACTTTGTTTTGAATGATTTGAACATTTGTTTGAATGCAATGATACTTTCTTTGAATGTATTGTCTAGTTTTGATACGTGATATTGGATTTGTGATAAATTGTGCATTATCTAACTCCTACGTACTTATATGAACCAATGACTATGTGTTTCGAACGTAGCTATATGTATGACACTTTCAAGCCACAAGGTGATGCTTTTACAGCTTACTGAATGATTTTGTCACTCACCCCTTCCTTGATTGATATGCAGTGCTAGATGATTATGGTGGCTGGAGAGTGTGCTGACACTCGGGTATGCAAGGAGATTAGATATTAGTAAGTTTGTAGTGGTTTGTATTTATGTTCTTAGACTATATTTGTATCTTTCTTACGTTAGATTAAGACGATAGTGAATGTGAGAACATTTGAGAATCGATGTATGTATAGATTTGGAAGGCTATAGGTAGTGGATGAATATTGTACTGGATACTCAATGATATCGTACTTATGATATCGGAATATTGTAAATGGTTTTGTAGGTGTAATAATTGGGATATTATGTTAGATGTTTTGACTTTTCGAGCCTTGTGACTTAGCTTAACCTGGTAACGGCGGTGTTATGTCCCGGGCACGAGGCGTGACATCAATTGGTATCAGAGCTTAGGTTACGATGACTGGAACTTGGGTTGGCAATCGTGTATTGTTTAGAGTTTAAGAAATGATCATTAGAACTTAAGTATTTCTCTCTCCTATGTTTATGAGTCTAAGATATGATCACCAAGTATTAAGGTTTTGTTAGCCAAATCTTTAGTTTGCGATTGTTAGTGTTTTAAGGTATGACCCCTAGAATTAAGTTTAGGATTCTCTAGTTTGAAGTTATGACAATCTATGATAAGAGTTTAGGCGATGATTATGGGATATTAAGTTATGATTATTAAAGCCTAGGTTATGATCACAAAAGCTTTAAGTGATAATCGTCTTACCTAAGTTATGATCCTTATAAAATGAATTTACGATCATATATTTATAAAGGCCTAGGCTTGAACCTTCTTAAAGTTTAAGTTTTGATTTTATAGAAGCTTAAGTGTGAATCCTACGAAATATATGGATTGATTCTTATTAGAACCAAGCGAAAATTTTAGAGTTAAATTTGAATCTTATTGGAACCTAAGTTAAGTTTTACTAATGTCTAAGTTTGAATTTTCTTATGGCCTAGGTTTGGATTTTAATAGAACCTAAGTTTGAATTTTGTTGAAACTTAAGTCTAAATCTTATGAAAGCCAAAGATTGATCCTTATTTGAAACTTAAGCTTGGATCTTCTTGGGGTTAGTTGGTTAAGATTTGAAACTATTAGTTTGTTTGTATTAAGTGTACCTTAAATAGTAATTGGAACTGATAATGTTTTCTTTTGTGATTGATTTTGATAATTGTGGCTATTGACTTATTACATTAGGTGCACTATGTGAAATTTGGGGTGTATTAAGTATTTGAAGTGTTCTTGGCGATTAAATATTCTTGCATAGATAGATCGATATTTATGATAGATGTTTATTTGTCTATACTTATGTAATTAGGGATAGCTAATATTTGAAGGATATATTAAGTTTGACTATTGTGTGTGTGTGCTCTCTAAGTATGAATATTTGTTGAATATTGGGATAATTAGTGTGTACGTTGGACGAAGATGTTGAAGCTAGTTTATTCACACTTTGGGTGGCCAACCTTAGTGTGGGTCGACTTAGTTATTAACGTTTGTGTTCGAGTACATAGTTGTTGCTAGTGGTAGTTGCTATTTGGGATCCTTGATAGATGGCTATTAAGAAGTATAGTTCTGATGTTGTTCATATCGCAGAATGCCGCCCAAGACGTGGACCAAGAATGAGAGCTTTCGAGGACAGGAATGGTAAGAGTGTAGTAGGAGACACCGATGTACCCATGGAAGACATAGGCCCAAACGAAGAAGAAAATGACGAAGAGATGAACGTGCCACTTGGGAGTTTCATGGCCGATGCGCGACGAACCGCTCGTAGACCTAGAGAAGAGAGAACTTCCCAAGTGACTCCCCCTATTCAACCAGAGAACGTGACCCCTATCGCACCTCAATTAGATTCGGCTACTCTTGCCATTGCCTACCAAGTCATGCAAGGATGGCAGCACTACCAACAACACTACGAGAGAAATCGAAAAGAACATGAAGAAGATAAAGTAGCATCCGATACCACTTCAAAGAGCTTAGCAAAGTCAACGTCCCTACTTTTGATGGTAGTTCAAATCCAGATAAAGCAGAAAGGTGGTTGGCATCAAGTAGAGAAGAAATTTCAGACAATGCAAGTACCAGATAACATACGACCTCAAGTAGTGACATCTTTCTTAGTTGGTGAAGCCGAAAAATGGTGGGACAGGTGTGGCACTAAATCTGGCCTCCTCGGGGCACAATCTTGACATGGAGTGACTTCAAGAAGATCTTTCCTTCAACACTACTTTCCCCCGGCAATTCGTATTCAAAAGATTCAACGATTCAACCAACTCAAACAAGGCTCTATGACAGTTGGAGAATACTATAGCGCTTTTCTTTCGCTTAGGTCATTTTGTTCCCTTCTACCATGGCGGACGAGACAATGAAGATGGTGGCTTTTAAGGGTGGGTTGAATAGTCGCATTCAATCCAAAATTTCTGGTAATTTCTACGTTTCCTGTGACCAAATGTACGAAGCGAGTTTGAATGCAGAGTAGGATATAAGAAGGAATGATTCGGAGACAAGGCAACAAGAGAGTGAGCCATATATTGACCAAGATCAACCTTCACAGGAGTTAGGAATCCTTTCAATCGGTGAGATCACCCCGACTGAATTCAGCATGTAGGTATTGTCATAAGTTTCACAAGGGTGAATGCAAGTTCAAGGTACGTGTTTGTTTTGGATGTGGTCAAGTAGGACACAAAGTGAGCCATTGTCCAAATGTTAGATCAGATGCAGGTACGTAAGTTTCGAGGTCGAAACTTTTTATAAGAGGGGAAGAATGTAATACCAAGGACCTTTAGGGGTATTATGGTAATTTGGGATGTTTGGGGCGAATATGTAAATTGAAAAACCAAGAGGGACTCGATTGCAATTTTGATAACTTGTTTTATTTACCCAAAAGGACAGGCTTTCTTTCTTTCTTCTTTCCTTTTCTCTTCCCTCTCTCTTGAACGCTCTCTCTTTTGCCCTCTCTTTCTCCATCTCTAAACTTCTCCCATTTGCTTTTGAAGAAGGAATTGAGGAGTTTCATTCTCAAGAGGGGAACAAGTAGAGGAAGTCCTAAAGCTTCTACTCAAGGTATTTTTCCCAAATTTTTATTCTATCTTGTGGGTTTAATCCATGATAATGTGTAGTGCGATTAGAAGGTGATTAATGAAGATTTTAGAGTTGTTTATGCTTTATGAGTCTTGTAACTTTGAATGGGTAGTGTATGTGTATGAACTGGGTTCTATGATGATTGTGGGTGAAGTAACTTTGATAGATTTTGTGTGAGTATGAATTGTGTTTTGGGTAAATGAGTGTTTGAGCTTGATGTGCCTTTGCTATTGCTTTATTGTGTCGTTTTGGAGTTGATTTGGTGTTTGGATGGTGTTGGGTCAAGTGGGAGTGAGTGGATTTGATTTTGAGAGTGTTGCAGAGTTGCAGATCGCATTTTCTGGACTCATCCGCGTTGCCATCCGCGCCGCGGATGAGGCCGCGGCTCGGTAGGGCTAATCGTCTGGAGCCATCCGCGGCGTCATTCCGCGCCGCGGATGACCCCGCGGATGGATACTGTTGGTGAGCCGTGCCGCGGCTGACGCCGCGGATCACAACAGTTCCTCCCTCTTATACTTCGTTTTGCGTTTAAGTTAGATTTATGCCTCAGTTATGATTTCTTGATAGAGTTAGTGTTTAATCGGATGTTTGATTGTATGTTTAGGCGGAGAACACGATCAACCTTCGCAGAGTATTGAGTTAGCTCAGATCAAGGTAAGTGGGACTTGTATCCCTTGGATTTTGGAAATGAGTTATTGTAAAGTATAATTGCTTTGAAACCCTACTTGCTATAGAAAAAGGGCTTGATTGTGATTATGTTTGTATTTTACCTTGACTTGACAATATATGTGATACAAATGAATCATTTGAACAATGAAATGAATGTGTGTATGATATTGTATAGTTGACCGAACTGGCCGGGTGATAGTCAGTAGGACCGAACTGGCCGGGTAAAGTCAGTAGGACCGAGCTGGCCGGGTTAAAGTCAGTCTGACCGAACTGACCGGGTAGAAATCAGTATGACCGGGCAACCGGGTTACAGTGAATGACTGGATATCCAGGACTTTGTTTTGAATGATTTGAACCTTTGTTTGAATGTAATGATGCTTTGTTTGACTGCATTGTCTGGTTCATACGTGATATTGGATTCGTGATAAATTGTGCATTATCTAACTCCTACGTACTTACATGAACCAATGACTATGTGTTTCGAACGTAGCTATATGTATGGCACTTTCAAGCCACAAGGTGATGCTTTTGTCACTTACTGAGTGATTTTGTCACTCACCCCTTCCTTATTGATATGCAGTGCATGATGTTTGGGTGGCTGGAGAGTGTGCTGACACTCGGGGTATGCAAGGAGATTAGATGTTAGTAAGTTTGTAGTGGTTTGTATTTATGTTCTTAGACTATGTTTGTACTTTCTTACGTTAGATTAAGATGATAGTGAATGTGAGAAACATTTAGAATCATGTATGTATAGTTTGGAAGGCTATGGTAGTAGATGATATCGTACTGGTACTCAATGATATCGTTTGATATGAGATATTGTAAATGGTTTTGTAAGTGTAATAATTGGGATATTATGTTAGATGTTTTGACTTTTCGAGCCTTGTGACTCAGCTTAGCCTGATCACGGTGGTGTTATGTCCCGGGCACGGGGCGTGACACCAACGCTATTCCACTTCTTATTTGTGGATGATTGCCTGCTTTTTGCTCAAATGAATGACAACCATGTCAGGTTAATCCTTGAGCTGCTGAGAGACTATGAGAAAGCATCGGGCCAAAAAGTTAACCTGCTCAAATCAAAAGTCTACTGTAGCCAAAATGTTTCATTGCAAGAAAAGGAACACCTAGCTGATTGCTTGGGTGTACAAATTGATGATGGTAAAGGAATGTATTTGGGGCTCCCATATATGATCGGAAGATCAAAGTCAGAAATACTCTCCTATGTGAAAGAAAGAATACACAAGAAGCTCAAGGGTTGGAAGGAGAAGGCACTCACTCAAGCTGGAAAAGAAGTTCTCGTAAAGGCAGTAGCACAATCAATACCAACTTATCTGATGTCGTGCTTCAAGCTAACAAGGAAAATATGTAATGAGATAACAACCATGTTGAGGAATTTTTGGTGGGGGAAAAAAGATGATGAAAGGAAAATATGTTGGCTGAGCTGGAAGCACCTCTGTAAGAAGAAAAAGCATGGAGGCATGGGATTTCGAGACTTAGAGTCTTTCTATTTGGCATTATTGGCAAAACAAGGATGGAGGATTATTAAAATTCCTTCCTCTATAGCAGCAAGGATTTTGGAGTCAAAATATTTCCCACACTCAAATTTCTGGGAAGCAAAGCTTGGTTCAAATCCTTCATACTTGTGGAGGAGCATGTTACAAGGCAGAGAATTATTAGCTAGCGGTACAAGATGGAGAATTGGCAATGGAGCCTCAGTAAATGTATGGAATGACAAGTGGATTCCTCTGCTATATTCTGTTAAAGTCGCCCTGATTAGAAAGACTTTTTGGCCGAATGCAAAGGTACAAGATTTGATTGATTATCAAGATGCAAAATGGAAGGATAACTTGCTGGAACATCTTTTCCAAGTGCATGAGGTCGAGATTATCAAAAAAATTCCACTCTCTTCTTGGTGGCCACAAGATGATGAGGTATGGCACTTCACAAAAGATGGAGTGTTCTCTGTGAAATCAGCCTACCATCTAGCTATGGAGCTAATGAAGAATTCCAGCTGCGAGGGGAACTCCTCATCCAACAGCAAAGAGGAAAGGTTTTGGAAAGCCTTGTGGAAACTAGACCTACCTACAAGAGTCAAGATTTTTCTATGGAAAGCAAGTAAAGGTATCCTCCCGACACCTTACAACATTTACAAAAGGCTGCAACATGCAGGAGATGTGGTGAAATCATGGAAACAGACAAACATGTGTTTTTTGAATGCACAGAAGCAAGGAAGGTCTGGAAAAGCACTAAGGAATTTTATGGCCTCAGCCATGCGGGTTGCATGAATTTTAAGGACTGGTTAGAACTGCTGCTAGAAACAAGAAACAAGGAAGAAATTGAGCTTGCAACAATGACTCTGTGGTTCTTATGGAAATCCGGAAATGAAGAACTTTTCCAAGGTTTTGAGAGAGGAGCAGAGAACATAAGCCTTTATGCTCAAAATTTCCTTAATGAGTTTAAAGCTGCTCAAACACGGGGAGGCTTCTATTTGCAATCAGCACAATACATTTTCTGATAGTAGTGGAAACCTCCTCAAGAAGGACTACTTAAGATCAATGTAGATGCAGCATTCAAGGAAAATGATGCTGGTATCGGATTGCTAGTTCGGGATTTTAGAGGTGAAGTGGAAGCAGTAATGTTAGAATATTTCTCACAATGCCTTGATGCCCAACATGCAGAAGTGCTTGGTATCATGAAAGCTTTACAGTTTGCAAAAGAAGCTGGGATCACACATTTTGAATTAGAAGGGGACGCACTTTTTCTTTTTAATAAAATCAGATCATCTCAGGAAGACTTGTCAATGATGGGTCACATAATTGCAGGGATTAGATTGCTGTTGAAAGAGTTTCCTTCTGTAAGCATTATTTATGTTCATAGATCCTTGAATGTCCCAGCTCATGAAGCTGCTAAGTTAGCTCTAAACATGAAATGTACGAATCTTTGGTACACTGATTTCCCTCAAACTGTATTGGATGCTGTACTGATTGATTCATGCTAATGAAGCTATTTTTATTCTCAAAAAAAAAAAATTATAGGACAGTTTTGCGTGAGTTATTAAAAAAAAAAAAAGAAAAGGCCCCATGCCTAATAATGATCTGCCTGTCCAATTTTCCTCCTCCAAAAGCTATATAAACAGATTTTGTACGAGACCCTTACCTGCCTTTAGGTGGAATTACAAATATTTATAGGTAAAGTTGCCAACAAATCTTTTGTGTATTTGTTATTACTCATTACCAATTCTATTCATTTTCTTCTTCTTTGACATGTATTTGTTTATCGAATGCCCTCAACTTACGAGATTTTTATCTTCTTTTTTACATATTTAAAATTCTAGATTCTTGAAATTTGAAAACGTGAGTGATTAAATGGAAGTTGGTATTGAGTTCTACAATGCCAATTTAACGTAAGAAAATAAAGAGAAAGTATGTGCTTTTTACAAGGAGGAAAGGATCTGGGGGTCCTACTACGTCAAACGATGTGGAATTTAATCATTCACAATTTAGATAATCCGTAAATCAACCCTAGTTGATATTAAGAAATTGCATAATTACGCGTATACCATTAATAATCAATGATATCTGAGTGTTTTTTTTTTCCTCTGCAAGTAGCGCGAATACTATAATACTAATACACTAGTAGGTGACATGTCTTGATGATTGAAAAATTTTCAATTCGAAGCAATTTCGTAAGCTATTAAAAAGTGAGGTAATAGCTAGCATATTAATTACTATACTTTCATGACTAGAGTAAGGAGTTTGTAATTTTGGCTTTCTTAGACGATTACTCATGTTTCAAGACGCTAATTCAATTAGATTATGGGACAGGTTTTGCGTGAGTTATTAAAAAAGGAAAAAAAAAAAAAGCCCCCAGCTGAAATACCCATGCCTAGTTATGGGTTTAATTGAAAATTATGAAAATATTATTTTTGGATCTTTGTGAAGTTTTAGAGAGTTGGAGGGGCTCTAATAATAATTATAGTAATGCAATAATTGTATTATTTATAATAATAACGGTAGTTATAATTATTATTATTATGGCAGTAAAAGTAGCAAATAATAAAAAAAAAGAGTCAGTTTCTATTTTTTTAGAAGAAAACGACGTTTACTTGGTTGTCTTCTCCAAACTGACATTCTATAATTCTTCAAGGTCAAGATCAAGGGGAAACCTAAGATTTCGCTGATCCAGAGATTGAAGACTTTTCTCACGATCCTTACAATAGTCAAGGTGAGTGTAACCCTTGTTTCCGAGTTTTCACAATTAGTTTAGTTAGAATTGGTTTGTATGGTAATTGGAATTTAAGAATTGTTTCTGCAATTTTAAGGGGTTGATTATTATATTCAAGTTTAGAATTTCAATTGGATGTTATTGTAAATTGATATGGGTAAATATCTGGGTTGATGTTTTCTAGAAAAAAAAAAGTTGATGATGTCGCGACTATGAATTACAAAGATTTGATATGCACTGAACAGGAGTGACTGTTTAATGGCTTAGATTTGGAAGAACTGGAGTAAAATAAATCTGTGTGGTATTGAATAGATGGCTATCGTCTTTGGCTGTGCAAACGGAATTGATAAGGCGTCGGCCTAATTGAAATAGTTATTTTACTGCAATGGATTCTTTTGGGGATAATAAAGCTTGGCCCTTGATTTGCTAAAACCTAAAAAAAAAAAAAGTATAAGCTTAGGTTATCAAAGACGACTCTGCGTTAGATACAGTAGGAAGTTTTTGGCTTCCCAAAGTTATTGGAAATTGGTGGACCAAAAGCCATTGGCAAGCATTGACTTCGTTAGTTGACAGCATGTTGGTGGACCAAAGGTGAAGAAGAAAGGATATTATAAAACTAATAGCATAGCAAATTAGAACCTGGGAATACTTTGTTTTGTCGTTCATGGGGGATAGTTTTACTATAAATTAATTGTGGGCTATGGAATTGCAAGGTGTTGTATTGTTTTAGAAATTTTCGATTATTTTGGGTATTTTAAAATCTATCATTTTGGAGTCACAGTAAGTTGTACTATTAAATTGGGAGCTTAGGAATTTTTTTTGTATCATAGTTTTAAGATTTTTTAATATTTTAGTAATTTAGTTATTAAGTGAATTATATTATTTTTTATTGGTCAATAGGTGGTGATTATTTCTCGGATCAAGATTATTTGAGTTAGTTCGTGTGGTATTGGATTTTACGAGTAAGTGGTTTCTAACCTTTCTTATTGTTTTAAGAAGAATTATTTGTATATGTTTATTTCTTCCTTTGATGAATATTTTCATAATATAAAATTCAGAATGGACAGATGATATGTGTGTAAATTCTTTGTATATTGTGGCAACTTGACTACTTATATGTATGTGCATATATGTGTGCAATGCGTGAATGTTTGATATGGGCTCTGATTATTCTTTATATATCAGAAAGAACTAGTTCTCGTCTATCTCCCTGACGATGAGTAGTCAGGATATGTATGTATGTTTATGACCCTCCTAACTGGGAAAAAGTTAGGCTAGATATCTAGTAACACTGGTTCCTGCATTGATGAATATTTGAGCCTACTTACTCATGTATGATCATATATGTTTTGATTATGTTTCTTTGATATGCCACGATCTTGTTAAATAATTATATATTATTATGATGGGTGAATATGGATAATACGTGTTTGAATGAATGCATGTACTATATGTATATGTATATATGTAACTGTCCAAACTGGTAAGGAAGGAACGGAACTGCTTACTGAGCAAATTAATTGCTCACTCCATTATACTATTTGTTTTTGCAGGTGTCTATAGATCGAGGTAGACAAGTCGGGCAGTTGGCTTATCAATAGAGGACTTTATTTTATTGAAAATTACTTAGTTGGTAGGCTAAGAATAGTAACTTTAACTTATGTTTTATGTTTTATTTTACCTAAGAGAAATTTAATAATTCCAATGGATGTTATATGTTTTTATTTCGAGGATTATTCAAAGTGAATTGAAGTCTTCCAAATTTATGTTAATTGTAATTTAAAATTTGCTTTGAATATTTTAATAGCCTTGCGTATTGGGTTAGTCTAATACGCGGCGTGTTACACCTGATCACGGGGTGTGACATTTAGTGGTATCAGAGCATAGGTTTATGATCCTTTTATTTAAGAAATTAAGTTATGATCATCTGTGCTTAGAATTAAGATTGGTTATATAGTACGGGTAGATATACTTAGATAGCTAATTTAGATTGTCTATTTTTTTTTTTCTTTCTGTGCACAGGATATGCCACCTAAAAGGACTACCCGTGCTGAATCCAGTCGAGCTAGGGAAGTGTCTGAGAGTAACGCTCAAAGCCCCTCTGAGAGAGGTGAATTCGATTGGGACCAAACTATTGGGGGTTATGCCCATAACCCACAGCAGCAACCGAGTGGCCCGAGTTAGGATGCTAGACAGGCCCCATCTGGGATTGATTATACAGCTCTAGCTGTGGCTGTAGCTGGAGCTATCCAGGGGTCTGTAGAGCAGCAGCAGCAGCGTTTATTGGAGCAACAACAGCAGCTACAGATGCAGCAGCAACAATTTTTGCAACAACAGCAATAACAACAAATGTTGTTCCAGCAGCAAATTATGCAGCAACCTGTTCAACAGAGAGAGTCCAGAGACACGTTGTTTTACTTCACCCATATGAAAAGGGTTGGAGTTCGTGCTTTTGCCGGTGGTTCGAATGCTATGGAAACACATAATTGGTTGGAAGAAATTGAGCAAAATTTCAAACTGATGAAGGTACCCGAGGAGATGAGACCAGAGATCATTAGATCATTCCTGGTTGATAATGCAGGAGAATGGTGGAAGGCCAGAGAGTCAACAGTAGGAGAAGCAGGTCAGCCCATCACATGGCAGCAGTTTAAGGATACTTTTCTGGACCATTATTTTCCCCTAACACAGCAGCTGGAATACAGGACCGAATTCGAGAACATCAAACAGAGACCTGGAGAGACTGTGGCAGCTTTTATTGAAAAATTTGACACTTTAGGAAAATTTTCACCAGAGATCATAAACAGTGACGTGGCTAAGGCATCTAAGTTTAATAACGCACTGTTAGGAGAGATCCGCACAAGAATTACATTGCAAGATATGACATATAAAGCAATGACGGATGGGGCAAGAAAGTCTGAAACAGAATTTAAGTTGAGGCAGGCAGAGATCAGAGGTCAGAGACAAAGAGGGCCATTTTCTCAGGAACAGGCTTCCAGATCAGTATCTATGCCTAAATATGCACATACTGGCAAGAGTTTGGGACCGATAGGCACTGGATTTAAGAAGACAGCTAGGCCTATACCTGCCCCTACTCCGTATCCTATATGTCAGCATTGTCAACGGCGTCATCCTGGAGAACGCCGTTGGAAGATGGGAGCTTGTTTTGGATGCGGGTCTAAGGATCATATACTTCGGGATTGTCCACATAATAAGGGAGATAAAGCAGTGGCATCTGGCGGCTCTGGAAGCTCAGGAATTTCAGCTACAGGATCTAATCAACAAAGCAAGCAGAGCAATCAAAAGAGTAATCCAAATGCTCGTGTGTTCGCGATTACCCAGCTGGAGGCAGATAGGACAGATGATGTGGTTACAGGTATGGTTCTGTTGAACTCAGTACCTGCATATGTTTTATTTGATTGTGGTGCAACTCATTCATTTATTTCAAGAAAATTTGCAAAGAAGTTGTCTGAAAGGCCTAATTGGTTAGATAATCCATATAGAGTCGGTATTCCGGGAGATAAAGTGATAGAGTCAAATTGGATTTATAAGAGATGTCAGATTGAGATTAGCAGTTTGCAACTTGGTGCTGATATGGTACAAATTACCATGACGGATTTTGATGCTATTTTTGGGATGAACTGGTTAGGTCAGAATTATGTGCACATTAATTGCAGAGAAAAGTTAGTACATTTTCGTTTCCCAGACAGAGAAGAGGTGACATTCCATGGTTGCCCTAGTAGGAAAAGCCAAACAAACCACCCCTATCCTATCTGTT
Source organism: Mitragyna speciosa (assembly GCA_024721245.1). Lineage (NCBI taxonomy): Eukaryota > Viridiplantae > Streptophyta > Magnoliopsida > Gentianales > Rubiaceae > Mitragyna > Mitragyna speciosa. The sequence continues at coordinate 6,215,334 of CM045557.1, forward strand.
ATGCAAGCTTGGAGGGCACTAAGAAAAGGTTGTGAAGGATATCTAGCCTATGTGGTAGAGGTAAAAACAGAAGGTACAGGATTGAAAAATGTGCCAATTGTAAAAGAATATCCGGATGTTTTTCCAGAGAATTTACCAGGTTTACCATCAGAGCGGGAGATTGATTTTGAAATTAATTTGATACCTGAGTCAGCACCAGTATCTAAAGCTCCTTACCGAATGGCACCAGTAGAATTGAAAGAATTGAAGACACAACTCCAAGAGTTATTAGATATTGGGTTTACACGCCCGAGTGTATCACCATGGAGAGCTCCAGTTTTGTTTGTCAAAAAGAAAGATAACACTATGCGATTGTGTATAGATTACAGAGAGTTGAATAAGATTACGGTGAAGAACAAGTATCCACTGCCAAGGATTGATGATTTATTTGACCAGTTAAATGGAGCTTGTGTGTTTTCAAAAATCGATTTGAGGTCCGGATATCACCAATTGAGGATTAAATCGGAAGATGTTCAAAAGAGTGCATTTAGGACTAGATATGGCCATTATGAATTTTTGGTCATGCCATTTGGTCTTACAAATGCACCAGCAGTTTTTATTTTTTTAGAAGAAAACGACGTTTACTTGGTTGTCTTCTCCAAACTGACATTCTGTAATTCTTCAAGGTCAAGATCAAGAGGAAACCCAAGATTTCGCTGATCCAGAGATTGAAGACTTTTCTCACGATCCTTACAATAGTCAAGGTGAGTGTAACCCTTGTTTCCGAGTTTTCACAATTAGTTTAGTTAGAATTGGTTTGTATGGTAATTGGAATTTAAGAATTGTTTCTGCAATTTTAAGTGGTTGATTATTATATTCAAGTTTAGAATTTCAATTGGATGTTATTGTAAATTGATATGGGTAAATATCTAGGTTGATGTTTTCTGGAAAAAAAAAAAAGTTGATGATGTCGCGACTATGAATTACAAAGATTTGATATGCACCGAACAGGAGTGACTGTTTAATGGCTTAGATTTGGAAGAACTGGAGTAAAACAAATCTGTGTGGTATTGAATAGATGGCTATCGTCTTTGGCTGTGCAAACGGAATTGATAAGGCGTCGGCCTAATCGAAATAGTTATTTTACTGCAATGGATTCTTTTGGGGATAATAAAGCTTGGCCCTTGGTTTGCTAAAACGAAAAAAAAAAAGAAAGTATAAGCTTAGGTTATCAAAGACGGCTCTGCGTTAGATACAGTAGGAAGTTTTTGGCTTCCCAAAGTTATTGGAAATTGGTGGACCAAAAGCCATTGGCAAGCATTGACTTCGTTAGTTGACAGCATGTTGGTGGACCAAAGGTGAAGAAGAAAGGATATTATAAAACTAATAGCATAGCAAATTAGAACCTGGGATTACTTTGTTTTGTCGTTCATGGGGGATAGTTTTACTATAAATTAATTGTGGGCCATGGAATTGCAAGGTGTTGTATTGTTTTAGAAATTTTCGATTATTTTGGGTATTTTAAAATCTATCATTTTGGAGTCACAGTAAGTTGTACTATTAAATTGGGAGCTTAGGAATTTTTTTTGTATCATAGTTTTAAGATTTTTTAATATTTTAGTAATTTAGTTATTAAGTGAATTATATTATCTTTTATTGGTCAATAGGTGGTGATTATTTCTCGAATCAAGATTATTTAAGTTAGTTCGTGTGGTATTGGATTTTACGAGTAAGTGGTTTCTAACCTTTCTTATTGTTTTAAGAAGAATTATTTGTATATGTTTATTTCTTCCTTTGATGAATATTTTCATAATATAAAATTCAGAATGGACAGATGATATGTGTGTAAATTCTTTGTATATTGTGGCAACTTGACTACTTATATGTATGTGCATATATGTGTGCAATGCGTGAATGTTTGATATGGGCTCCGATTATTCTTTGTATACCAGAGAGAACTAGTTCTCGTCTACTTTCCTGACGGTGAGTAGTCAGAATATGTATGTATGTTTATGACCCTCCTAACTAGGGAAAAGGTAGGCTAGATATCTAGTATCACTGGTTCCTGCATTGATGAATATCTGAGCCTACTTACTCATGTATGATCATATATGTTTTGATTATGTTTCTTTGATATGCCACGATCTTGTTAAATAATTATATATTATTATGATGGGTGAATATGGATAATACGTGTTTGAATGAATGCATGTACTATATGTATATGTATATATGTAACTGTCCAAACTGGTAAGGAAGGAACGGAACTGCTTACTGAGCAAATTAGTTGCTCACTCCATTATACTATTTGTTTTTGCTGGTGTCTATAGATCGGGGTAGACAAGTTGGGCAGTTGGCTTATCAATAGAGGACTTTATTTTATTGAAAATTACTTAGTTGTAGGTTAAGAATAGTAACTTTAACTTATGTTTTATGTTTTATTTTACCTAAGAGAAATTTAATAATTCCAATGGATGTTATATGTTTTTATTTCGAGGATTATTCAAAGTGAATTGAAGTCTTCCAAATTTATGTTAATTGTGATTTCGATTTGCTTTGAATATTTTAATAGCCTTGCGTATTGGGTTAGTCTAATACGCGGCGTGTTACACCTGATCACGGGGTGTGACACCAGCCCCCATGCCTAATAATGATAGACCTGTCCGATTTTCCTGTTTCAATAGCTATACAAACAGACTTTGTAAGAGCCCTTGAGAACATGAATATTGTTAAGTATAAATTTTATCCATAGTTTCCCTGGCTTCCATGCCCACCTAATTTCAAGTGCACAGAAGCCAATTGCAAAGATCGATTCTTGAAAGGAAATTTTTTACTTTGTTTTTCCTTAAGAAAAATCTCAGAATATTTGATGCATCTTCCAAAAGTGAACGCAACTACTTTTGGTAATGACTCAATAGTTTACTTTTGATCACAGTTTATTTTTCCATGATTATTTACTAGCAGATTGTATTCCTTCCAAGGAGGTATTGAACAATGCTGACTGCCAGAATAGGATTCCAATGGATTAAAAAAAGACAGTGCCATTTCTATTTCAAGTTCAAATATTCAAACAAACAAAGAGTTGCCTAATTACTCTTCGCCACTATTGATGCAGCAGAATGTACGACTTTTCTGAGTTTGGCAAACAAGTTAAGCATTCAGCATATGTCATCTTGCACCTCTTAATCCTCTTACAAGATTTCAGCCAACAACCAAAATTGCATTCCACAAACAACCCATCAGTTAAAACAAATTGCATCAGATTCAACCAGGCTTTCAATCGATATCTTCATTTTAGTGTCCTATAAGTCAATTTTCATTACCATAAAGTCCCTTTCTAAGACAATTACTATCAAGGCAATCTGCAAGATCTAATGCCTCGAACTTATACATCTTCTCAACATACTCATTGTACTTGTTGATGACCACACTACTTAGAGTCTCACCCCTTTCTGGTGATGGCAGCTTATCATTGTAGCTCAGTCAGTCCCACAGAATAAGGTCTCATTTGTCAGTCTAGTAGCATAAGGGGAAAAAAAGGCTAATGATCAATTTTCAATCGAACCAACCGTTCTAACCAAAAAACTCAAAATAAAAGGTATGGTTATAAAAAAAAATGAATTAAACTTTTTCTGATGCTGTAAGTGCTACCTCATAGATTTCATTTCATCAATGTCTCCAATATGCATTAGGGCCAACACATCATGACTACTTATACTTTCAATATGTAAAACTTTTGAATTTGTGAGTGGGTAACCTTGATACCAAATGTTTGAACGTTCTATAGCAGCAATCAACAGATTTCTTCCCCGGCTGATTAAAATCATAAAAAATCCATTATACGCAATATATTCACTAAGCAAGAGGAAGGAAATACAACAAACACATCCTATTCTATGAAACTTCAATCCTATTCTATGAAACTTCAAATATTGAAACAAGAAAATAAATAAATAAATAAATAGATAAAAAGGCATAATGGCATTCACCACCATTGATGCACAGAACATCCATCTTTTCTAAAGCTGTTGATGCGTAAAGCTTAGGGCGATTACACCAGTGTTCCTTAGGGCGATTACGTCATGTCCACTTATGCTGTTGATGCATAAAGCTTTTGAGCTTGGCGATAAGTATCCTTTTGCTATCAAATTCTGGAACACAATGTAGTAGTAATCAACGGCATTTGTCAACTGTTTAAAATCTGGCGAAGCCTAATTTTCCAATCGGGATGACTTGAAATTGGATTTTGAATCGTATAATCCCTCTGTGATGATTGCAACAGCTAAAAGAAGGAAAATGAGAATGCAGTAAGGAAGCAATTGAGGCAAGAATCTTTTCCTGATATTCAGTCTTCTCTTAAGATGGTGGTTTTAAGATGTGCAGGATCTGGGGGTCCTACTACGTCAAATGAGGTGGAATTTAATCACTCACAGTTTAAATAATTTGTAAATCAACTCTAGTTGATATTAAGAAATTACATAATTACGTGTGTATACTATTTATAATCAATGATATTTGAATACTTTCTTTGCAAGTGGCGCTAATACTATAATAGTAATACATTTAAAAGTAGTTTAGTTCAACTTTCTCAATCATTATAATTATGAATATTATTAAACTTACAGTGGGTATGAGTTTTAATGACTCTCCTAGCATATTTGATTTAGTAATAAAATATATATCGTTTCTCTCAAAAGAATAATTAAATTTAATAAAATAATATTTTGTGAAAAATCGTATGAATCGTTATAGTAACTTTCATTCAGGACAATAATAATTATTATCTAAACATTATAAGTGTATCAGTATTAACATCCATTCCTATTCCTAATTCCTCTTGACCAAACACCTGCTAAAATTGTTACGAACTCTAAAATAGACGAATCTATATAACTCCGATCAAACAAATCCAAAATTTGTTATGATTGTTAGAATCGTTCACGAAAGAGCGGATTTGGCAGGGTGTTTGCATATCATTGGATGAAAATAGAGATCACATTTGTTTAACGCAAACCCAAATTGCGTTTCCTTAAATTTCTAAAACCACGTTTCAGCCATTTTTCTCTTTCGGCTGCAAATCTCTCAAAGCTCCATCTCTCCATCCTCCATCACAATCTTTTCAAAAGTGTAGTTTTTTTCCCCTGCCAAAATCAAATTACTGAAGGTAAAATCTTATTACGCCACGATCATTGAAGGTAAAATCTTATTACCCCACGATTATTGAAGGTAAAATCTTGCTCCCTTTCCCTTCTTCCCTCTGTTTTTCCTCACATACAGTCACTGACAATAGCACAACTCACACATCCACCCTACACATGATTATTAGGAGTGATTTGTGGAAAGTGTGTTGGTTTAGAATTTTGGATGGATATGATATTTTGTTGATTTTGAGATAGCAATGAGGAGAACTAACATCTGTTGTTGTTGATAAGATATTAGCAGGTTCTGAGACTTTTAACTGGAGTGAAGCAGGAGGGAAGGCCAGCCACAAGAGGCAAACTTAAAATAAGTATGTCTGCTTTTCTCTCACATTTGTCAGTGGTTTTGATGCTTTGATTTGCTGTTAATTCTTAAGGGCATTGCTGTCTGAAAGATCTGAAGTTGGTCAGTGATGAGTAGTACTTGTTGATATGATTAACCGCCCCTTAAAGGTTGAACTTCATTTTTACAAATTTAGCAATGAGTAATTTGCACCAGCTTAAAGTAATTAGTTTTGCTTCTTTGAGTGATTTGTAAGTAATGCCAAATGTTATGATTAATCTGGATTAACGGGTGATTCATCAGATTATCTACTACTACTTCTATGTTAAGTTCTATGAAAAAAAATTATTTTTGAAGCAATGACTTTGTGATGGTTTTCAAAATACTCGCAAGAATTGTAGAAATTCAAGATGCCTGTTTTGTTTTGTGAATAGTTGGGTATGTCGGCTTGTATAATACTCACTTGAAGATTCCATCTTCCTCTTAAGTTATCGGCAAAATAGAGGTTGGTTAAGTTTCATGCTAACACATTTTATGTATGATTGGTTAGATTCTAAAACTTCGTGATTGGTGGCTAAAAATACGACTACGTTGACTTTCTTAATTGGATTTTTTATTTTGGTGTATGTGCGTGTGCGTAAGTGCGCTTGAGTTGACGAAATGTTAACGAAAATGGTATCAATTCTTGTTTAGATTATTGAGTGCTGATTATACTTTGCCTTGGGGTGATTGATGTCAGATTAAGTACATTTCTTTTCTTGGCTATCCAATTGGGGAGTGTGATCTTTTTTCTATGTGTCTTGATATTGTTTCAAAATTTCATAGACTTGATGGATTAATTTTTAAAAATAGGGAAATATAAGTTTCAATTATATTCGTATGGGAGCTTTGTATGTAATTGCTAGAGTTTGAGATAAGAAGCATTAATATGACGTATCTTATTGGTTGCCCATCTTATTGTGTAAATAGGGATGAATAATAGAACATGAAATTAGATCGGCCTTTACGAGTGTGTCTTTATTGGGGAGGTCAGATACACTTTGAAGGCGGGTCAATATGTTACATCCCTCGAATTTGTAATATTGCAATCTTACTTTGGCATAGACTCGGCTATGATGAGTTGGTTGACAAAATTTGTCAATGTATGGAGGTCGACAAGATACGTTTCAAATTGAAAATTGTTCTTCGAAACCCATGCGGTGCTATATGTGGTACCAGGATTTACAATGCTGTGCCAGTGGTGAATAATGAAACTGTGGAGATCATTTATTATCTCCAGAAAGAAATTATGAATTACAAAGCAGAATTGTACATTGAGAAGGAAGAAATTGTCCAAGTGCCTTATTCAAATAACATGGTCAGAATGAATGCTACTGGTCCATTGGAACGGGAAGAGACACCTAGATAAGTTCATGAACATGATTCTGATGATGGATTTGAGACTCAATCCGGTAATTGCCAACAACAGGCTAATGTCCCACACGTCTTTGAGACCAACCCTGGTGATCACCAACAACAGGATGACGTCCCACCTCACTTGTCTCAAAGAATGTATATTCCTTCGGGAATAAGATTCTTTTCTGATATTGGAAACGTATTTGATGATGATTATGACCCTATTGATAAACGTGATCCGTTTTATATTGATGTTGTGGAGCGAGAAAAATTCTCGAATCCGTTTACATATGTTATTTGAAAGCAAGGAACACGTCAGCAAGGCGATTAGGTTGTAGTCCATCAAGCAAAATAGGGAATTTAAAGTGGTAGAGAGCAAGAAGAATACATGGGTAGCATAATGTAAATAGCATCATGACACTCCTCTTGATAATGATGAGGCATCGAGTTCATTTAACTGTGATTGGTGTGTTTGAGCAACTTGTAAGAAGACTCATGGGATGTGGGAAATTACGAGGTGAGTACATGACCCCAGTTGCCTTGGTTCCATACGTGGAAATGACAATAAAAATTTGACTGTCGCTGTCATTGCCGGCCATATACTGCACTCCGTTAAGAATGATCCCACGTACAAGATTAAAAATATACAATCTGATATCAAGAACAAATTAGGTGTGAGCATTTCTTACAAGAAGGCATGGTATGGTCGGAAAAAAAAAAAAACGATTGAGTTGGTCAATGGAGATTGTCAAATAGATGTAGATAATGAATCACAAGGTGTTGAATATGATTCATGACAGTGTTGAATCTGTACAATAATAAAATCTTATTTTAAAGAAAGTAAACTTTGTATGTAGCGGTGAATAGGGTCGTCTTCACAGGGATTAGGAAAAATTTGTTCCCTTTAGAGTAAAAACGATGGGCAGATTTGTTTTGAAGAAATTCAAAATAAATAATCAAATTATTTTAACGAAAACTATTCAAAGAAATAGACAGATATTAAATCAATGATAACGAAACTCTAGCCAAAGATGCAATTTTCATATATGATTCACTCAATTGATCATTGATTCAAGAATAATTTAATTATTCATTAATAGATTGGTCATAGCTGATAGCTAACTTTTTCTTGCTTTATTGATAGCCAATGTACGACCGTTATCTATTTCTCTAACCAAGAAATAATCTAAGGTACGACAGTAAGATTTAATTCTTCAGTTGCATTAAAAAACTTTAAAAGCCTAAATCCTAATCAATAAACACGCTACGAGGGTTTATTTAAATTAGATTATATGTTCTCCTAACATGAAACTAATCATGCTAGTTAGCACGGGAATTAATCAATCAAACAATTATAGATTTAATTGATTAATATGGCTGTAAATTATTAAATTAATTTGAATATCGAGCCTTTGACATTCAAAGAATAAAATAATCATAAAAGAATTAAACCGAAAAACATATAAATACCAATGAATAAAAGAAATAACTAAAAATTAATTAGATCTCACAAACGTTTGGAACCAAACTTTCAAATTGATCATTGACTAGAAAGATGAAATTAGTTGCACTCCATGAGAGAGAAAATTACACAAGATGATAGGAGAAAATTTATAAAGAGAGGAAAAATAATGTCTGCTCAATTTTTCTATGCAACAGGTGTTATTCCCTCTAGACCCAAAATTACATCACTTTTCTTTCCCCAAAAAGTAACGTTCCAATCCTACAAATTTCCTTTCATGATTTTCTCCTAATTAGTAGTTAAATACTTTTCAAATTCTCCTCTGTGAAAAATATTGTAAAGAAAAGGAAACACATAGAAAATAACTTCCTAATATAAATAGACTACTAGGAGGAAACGTCTATCGCAACTGTGACTCCAAATTGAAAGATTCTGCATAGGATTTTCTGGGCTTCTTGTCTTGGACGTGATAGTCATACGTGCACACGCCAACTTCGTAGATAATTTTTTTTTTTTGGAGAATTTTTTACCTTTCTTTTATTTCCTTTCTTTATATATTCTTGCAATTAACACCAATTTACCTAATATGAGTAAAATCTATCAATTAGCACAATATTTGATAATAATAAAAAGGAAATAAACACAAATCAATCCACTGATTTGCACCCTGTCAATCTCCCCCATACCTAAACTATGCTTGTCCTCAAGCATCTTCTAACTCAGAAACACAATCAAGATCAAGCAATTCATAGCAAATTATACCAGTAAAGCACCCTATTCTCCCAACAACTTCATCGAATTCAAAATACATCAGATTCAATAATCCTTACGAAAATGTTTAACGAATGCACTCATTACTTTAAAAAGTGTTTGGGATATGAATATAACTCTCAATTCAACTCTATGGAGTGACATTACCATATACTTGCTCTTATATCACATCTCCACTACTAATTAGTAGAGTTCAATACAAAAATCAAAGGAACTTTCATACGGGTTGTAATGGGACTTAGGTACAGGTAGAATGAAAAGGTAAAATTTAAGTGTAACTATGCTGAAATAATGCTAGAAATTTACTATATAGAAACATTTCTCGAATTCAACATTCCAATGTGTATTGACAACTAACACCAAATTCAACAAGTGTAGGCACTTTCTTGACATTTGATCTCCAATATCAAAATACTATAATTACTCATGGAGATACTTCACAAAAACCATCTTTTTCTTCTTCTTCTTTTTTTTTTTTCACTTTCATTTTCTTCACACCAACTTTCTTTTTTTTAACTACTTTCACACCAAACTTGACAATTTCAATTTATGCCTTGTAATAAGACATCAATTTCTCATACAATAAAACTATGACAATCTTTGATATAAGGTTCAAAAGATAATCTCAATATAGGTTTTTGGGGTAACAATTGTGTTTATTAAGCAAAGAAATGGTTAAAGCTCAAATTTGGACAACTAATGATAATTAAAATAAGGGCAAGTTTTTTATTTAAGAAAATAAAAAAGGATAAATCCTAGGTGCTTTTGTCATTTTAATGCATCAAACGCATACACATGTGATCTTTACATGCATAACCAAGCAAATTCTAGAATGACCAAATCAAGTGCAATAACTACTCAATAATCAAAATAGCGCAATCTTTTGAATAAAATGCTCATATAGAGAATGCAAAGCTATGTCTAGCCAAAGACATTAAAGAAAGATGCTGCTTGGGAAGCAACCCAAGGATTTTAGGATGTTAATTGTACCATATTTTTGTTATTTTCGTGTTTTGTTTAGGATTAAGATGTTACTAAGTGATTTTGTTTTTTCCGTGATAGGGAGCATTTGGTTGGACGTGGCAGTGCATATGAGGCACGTTAAAGTTAAAAAATTAGAACTGGTGGACAGAAGACTTATTGGTAATTAGGTGCACCCAAATTTAGTGGTCACATCTAAGAGAAATTCTGGTGACTAAGGGTAGAAGGTCTTATGTAAGTTAGGTGTACCCACTAATGATTTTTTGGATAAAGGTAATAGGTTTTGTATGAGTTAGACGCGCCTGTGTCTAATATGGTAATTGGTTTCAACACAAAAAAAAAAAAAAAATCCCAACTAACGTTCAGTCAATTGGCATATGCCTTTATTATACTTTATTTCTTCCTTTTATTCTTTTCTTTCTTTCTTTCTTCCTTTTTTCTTCTTCTTTCTTTCTATTTTCTTCTTCCTTTTTTCTACTGTCTTTTTCTTTCCCTCTTCTTTCTTCTCCTCTACAACCATAATCAAACCTCCATTCCCCACTTCCATAACTAGTTTCTCTCTCTTTCCACTCCCCACTGCCAGCTTATTTCTTTCTTTCTCTCCCTTTTATTTTGTTGTCTCTTCTCCCTTCTCTTCTCTTATCTCTATCCCCCTTGTGGTCGAAGTTCTCCACCACCAAATATTGCAAATCTGCACATCTCTCCTTTAGGTTTTTCTACTATCGCAGTCTATCCTCATCTCCTACTTTAAGTTGTTTGCTTTTTATTGTATTTCTGGTTGATTTAATTTTATTTGGATTTTTATTTTTGACTTGCAAATCATTGGTAAAAGAAGTGCACCTCCACCTCAAGAAAATCAAAGGGACCATCTACTTCTAGACACACTACACCATAACCTATGATTAGAACAACTGGTCCAACCAATATCTCTGTTGTAGGTGCACGATTGAAACTGGGAAGGGATAGAAACCTCCACACCTCTACAACTGCCCATTTTGGGACAATTTAGAATTTATTCAGGCTAAGGATAGAAGGAGGTATGAAGTTTGTTGTGAGAAACGAATTATTCCTTGTAAATTCATCAATTTTTCCACTTTATAAGCTTTAGACATTAAAGATGAGATTGAACTATGATTGGATGTCAATGGTTGGAGTAATTACATTGCAATTAATTGTCCTGCATATGTTGAATTGACGAGAAAATTTTATGCCACATTTGAATTTAATTTGTCTGATGATTTTACTGTGACCACACGCAATGTCATTCGATATAAGTTGATTAGTCATGAATTTAGGTAGTCTTTGACTGAATTTAATCTAGCATTTGGTTTCATTATTGAGGAATTTGCTGAGTCTAAAAAGTATAAGGGGAGTGCTTGCGATTTCATAAGGTCTTTTTTCTCTAAATACTGTAGTTATTGGAAGGCCATGTCAGTTGATGAATCTCATTATGACCCTAGTCAGTTTAAGAAATACTATTTTAAAGAAGAGCTAGTATTGCGTTATATCCAACGTTTCCTGGCCTATAATTTCTCTGATTGAAAAGAAAGTTCTAGTACTTTTAATGAACTTGAGTTTTTCTTCATTTGGTGCATGATTGAAAATGTTAAAGTTAACTTAGGTTGTTAATTAGCTTCGCAATTCAGAATCGTCTTAAGAAAAAAGAATAAACGTTTAATTCTAGGGTCTCTCATCACTCACTTGGCTATTAATGTTGGGATTTTTTATTTAAATGACAATAATATGCATTTAACCTGTGCTATGAAATCCCTTGATCTTGCTTGTTTGGAGAAAATAGGAATTGTTTGGCAAGTTAATGAAAAATTTAAATTCACTTTTTTGGGATCACCACAGTGTATTCCACGCTGTAGTAAACCAACAGCTTCTTCTTATCAACCTTTTGATGAGCCGGGTGACGAAGCAGAACTTGCTACATCAGCTGCAATCTCGACTTTTGATTCGTGAGAGGGATGCTTTCAGGGTCTTCGAGTCCAAATTCATCAGATAGATGGTCGGTTGAATAGAATTGAGAAGGATATATTTGAGCAGTTTTAGAATTTAGTCCAGTTCTTTCACCACATGGGTTTCACCCCACTTTTTCCTTAACCATGATTTGATTATAATCTCCCTCGTATTTAGAGAAGTCTCGTTGTCCCCTTTGGTTTTTGCTTTATTGTTTTTGAATTTTTTAACATTGAGGATAATATTATATTTAGGTGTGGGGGAGAAGTTTATTAGTAGCTATGTTTTGTTTAATGTCTTGTGTGTTTATGTTCCCTTTGTGTGTTTATTTTTCCTTTATTAGTGTCTTTGTTTAGCCATGATGAATGCAATCAAGATTTAAGCGTTTGTGGTGATTGTGCTAATTGAGTTTCATATTCTTCTTAACGATGGATTTGAATGATGAATGTGTTGGATTTGACAAAAATTTTAATCACTTTGTGAGTTTTGAGCCTATTGATGAGCATTTTATTCAAAAGATTGCTATATTTTGATTGTTTAGTGATTATTACACTTGATTTTGTCATTTTAGAACTTGCTTGGTTATACATTTCAAAATCACACGTATATGAGTTTGATGCATTAAAGTGACAAGGTTATTTAGGGTTTACCAATTTTTTAATTTCTAAAATAAAAATTTATTCTTATTTTAATTATCATTAATTAGCCAACTTTGAGCCATTAATCTTTTTTTACTTAATAACCACAATTGTTACCCATGACCTATATTTAGACTTTCTTTTGAACTATATGTCAAAGATTGTCATAGTTTCGTTGCATGAAAATTGACGTGTTATTACAATGTATAAATTGAAATTGTCAAGTGTGACGAAATAGAGTTTGGTGTGAAAGTAGATGAAAAAATATATAAGTAGAATCTATCAATTAGCACAATATTTGATAATAATAAAAAGAAAATAAATACAAATCAATCTACCAATTTGTACCCTATCAATCTCCCACACACCTAAACTATGCTTGTTCTCAAGCATATTGTAGCTCAGAAACACAATCAAAATTAAGTAATTCATATGAAATTATACCAATAAAGCAACCTATTCTCTCAACAACTTCATCGAATTTAAAATACATCAAATTCAACAATCCTCGTGAAGAGTTTAACGAATGCACTCATCACTCTCAAAAGTGTTTGGGGTATAAATGTAACTCTCAATTTAATACCATAGACCAACATTACCGTGTGGTTGTTCTTATATCACATATCTATCACTAATTAGTAGAGTTCAATACAAAAATCAAAAGGACTTTCATAAAGGTTGTAATGGGGCTAAGGTAAAGGTAGGATGAAATGGTAAAATTTAGGTGTAACTATGTCGAAAGAATGTCAAAAATTTATTGTATGGAAAAAATTTTCAAATTCAACATTCCTAGACATATTGATAACTGACACTAAATTCAACAAGTATAGGTATTTTCTTGACATTTGATCTCCAATCTCAAATATTACAATTACTCATGGAGATACTTCACGGTAACCATCTTTTTCTTCTTCTTTTTTTTTCACTTTCACTTTCTTCACACCAGCCTTTTTTTTTCAATTACTTTCACACAAAACTCTATTTTCTCACACTTGACAATTTTAATTTATGCCTTGTAATAACACATCAATTTTTCATGCAATAAAACTATGATAATTTTTAATATAAGGTTCAAAATAAAGTTTAAATATGGGTCTTGGGTAACAATTGTGGTTATTAAGTAAAGAAAGGATTAAAGGCTCAAATTTGGCTAACTAATGATAATTAAAATAAAAGCAAGCTTTTTATTTAAGAAAGTCAAAGATGGGTAAATCCTAGGTGCCATTGTCATTTTAATGTATCAAACTCCTACATGTGTAATCTCGACAAACATAACCAAGCAAGTTCTAGAATGACCAAACCAAGTGCAATAATCACTCAATAATTAAAATAAAGCAATCTATTGAATAAAATGCTCATCAATAGGCTCAAAGCTTATCAAGTGATTAAAAATTTGTCAAATCCAACACATTCATCATTTAAATCCATCGTTAAAAAGAATGTGAAACTCAACTAGCACAATCACCACAAACACTTAAATCTTAATTGCATTCATCATGGCTAAATAAAAACGCTAACAAAGGAAGTAAAAACACACAAATTAAACATAAACACAAAAGACATTAAATAAAATATAGCTACTAATAAATCCCCCCTTCACACCTAAATATTACATTGTCCTCAATGTCAAAAAATTATGAAACAATAAAGCAAAGGAGGCAACGAGACTTCCCTGAACACAAGGGAGGGTACATGGTTGAGGAGAAAAAGGTGGGGTCATGTGGTGGAAGAATTGGACTAAATTCTGGGATGGTCGGACATATGCCTCTCAATTCTATCCAACCAACCAACCATCTATCTGATGAATTTTGGCTTAAAGACGCTGAAAGCATCCCTTCCATGAAGCAAAAGTCGAAGGTGCAGCAGATGTAGAATGTCTCGCTTCATCACCCAGATCATTAGCAAGTTGATAAGAAGAAGTTGTAGGTTGACTACGGCGTGGAATATGCTGTGGTGACTCTAGGGAAATGAATTCAAATTTCTCATAACCTGCCAAACAATCCTCATTTTCTCTAAACAAGCAAGATTGAGGGGTTTCATAACACAGGTTAAATGCATATTATTGCCATTTAAATTAAAAACTTCAAGATTTATAGTCAAGTGAATGATGAGAGACCTTAAAATCAAAAGTTTATTCTTTTTTCCTAAGACGGTTTTGAATTGTGAGATTAACCAACAACCCAAGTTGGCTTTAACATTTTTAATCATGCTCCGAATGAAGAAAAACTTAGGTTTACTAAAAGTGCCAGAACTGTCTTTCTGACAAGAGAAACTATAGGTCAAGAAACGTTAAATATAATGCAATATCAGCTCTTTAAAATAGTAAATCTTGGACTGACTAGGGTCATAATGAGATTCATCAACTGACATGGCTTTTCAATAGCTACAGTATTTAAAGAAAAAAGGCTCTATGAAATCGCAAGCACTCTCCTCATACTCTTGAGACTCAGCAAATTTCTCAGTAATGAAACCAAATGCTAGGTTAAATTGGGTCAAAGATAGCCTAAATTCATGACTCAGCAAGCTATATCGAATGACATTGGGTGTGGCCACTGTAAAATCATTAGGCAAATTAAATTTAAAGGTGGTATAAAATTTCTCGGTCAATTCAATATATGCAGGACAGTTAATAGTTCAATGGCATCAAATAATAGTTCAATTTCATCTTTAATGTCAAAAACTTTTAAAGTGGGAAAATGGATGAATTTACAAAGAATAATTCATCTCTCACAACAAACTTCATACCGCCTATTGTCTTCAACCCGAGTAAATTCTAAATTGCCCCTAAAATGGGCAGTTGTAGAGATGTGAAGGTATCTATCCCTTCCTTGTCTCGATCGTGCACTTGCAGCAGAGATATTGGTTGGATAAATTGTTCTAATCGTAGACTGTGGTGCAATGGGTTTAGAAGTAGATAATCCATTTGATTTTCTTGAGGTGGATGTGCCATTCTTTTTACCCATGATCTGCAAGTCAAAAATAAAAATTCAAATAAAATTAAATCAACTAAAAATACAATAAAAATCAAACAAGCAAAAGTAGGAGATGAGGGTAGACTGCAACATTAGAAAAATTCAAAGGAGAGGCGCAGATTTGCAGTATTTGGTGGTGGAGAGCTTCGGTCACAAGGGGGTAGAGGTAAGAGAAGAGAAAATAGAAAAGAGAAGGAAGGAGAGAGAAGGGAAAGAAATAAATCGGCGATGGGGAGTGGAAAGAGAGAGAAAATCAACTATGGAAGTTCGATTATGGCTGTAGAAGAGAAGAAGGAAAGAAAAAGATGGAAGAAGAAAAAAAAGGAAGGAAAGAGGAAGAAAAAAAAAGAAAGAAAGAAAAGAATAAAAGGAAGAAAGAAAGTACAATAAAGGCATCTGTCATTTGACTGAATGTTAGTTGAGAATTTTTTTTTTTTTTTTTGTGTTAGATACAACCACCATGTTAGACGTGGACACGTTTAACTCATATAAAACCTTCTTGCTTTTATCCCAAAAATCGTTCTTTAGGCGTGGGCACGCCTAACTCCTTAGAAGGCTTATGATTTTTCACAGCAATAATTTCCCTTAAGGCGTGGGCACGACTAACTTACATAAGACCTTTTGCTCTTTAGTCACCAGAATTTCTCTTAGACGTGACCACTAAATTTGGACACGCCTAATTACCAATAAATCTTCTGTACACCAGTTCTAATTTCTCAACTTTAATGTGCCTCATAGGCACGGGCACGTCCAACCAAACGCTCCTTATCACGAAAAGACAAAATCATTTAGTAATATCTTAATCCTAAACAAAACACAAAAATAGCAAAAATATAGTACAATTAACATTCTAAAATCTTTGGTTTGCATTCCAAATAGTGCCTTTCTTTAGTGTCTTTGACTAGACATAGCTTTGCACTCTCAATCAATATGTGTGGGTTTCTTAAAGTGTATTGACTTCATTTCTTCAATTGAAAAACATTTGTAATATGGCTTGAGGCGATGTTCATTTACAACGAATTTTTTTCGGTCTTCAAATTTTGAAATTCTACTGCATCAAAATGAAAAACATTAGTTACAACAAATGGACCAATCCAATGAGAACATAATATACTTGAAAAAAGCTTAAACTTTGAATTATAGAGAAAGACTTTTTGCCAAATCACAAATATCTTCTTAGAAACCTGTTGGTCATAAAAAATCTTAGTTTTTTCCTAGTAAATCATGACATTCTCGTAAACCTCATTCCTTATCTCCTCCAATTCTTACAATTGCAATTTCCTATGCTTCCCGCCTTCATTAAAATCTATGTTACATTGCTTAATTGCCCAAAATACTTGTGTTCAAATTCTACTAGAAGATGACATGGTTTCTCAACTATCAACCTATAAGGAGACATTCTAATGGCATCTTATATGTTGTCCTATAGGCCCGTAATGTATTCTCTAATCGCATACTGCAATCATTCCTATCTGAACGAACCATTTTCTCTATGATAGATTTGATTTCTCTATTCAAGACTTCAGCTTGACCATTTGTTTGTGGGTGATACGATATGAAAATCTTATGAATAACACCATATTTTTAGAACAAAATCACAATCGTCTTATTGCAAAAATGCGTTCCTATATTACTCAGAACGGCTCTAGGAATTTCAAAACGGATGAAAATATTAGATCTTATAAAATCTGCAACCACTTTGGAGTTATTAGTTCAGGTGACTTTTTCTTTCGTACATTTGGAAATATAATCCGTTGCCAATAAAATATACAAGAACCCAAATAAGGAAGGAAAAGAACTTATAAAATCAATGTTCCAAACATAAAAAATTTTAACAAAAAGCTTGAGAGTGTGAAGCATTTGATCTTTGCGTGAAATATTTCCTACCTTTTGACATCTATCACAAGACTTACAAAACAGATACACATCTTTGAAAAGGGTAAGCTAATAGAAATCACTCTTCAACACCTTGTGAGCTGTCTTTTTTGGTCCAAAGTGACCTCCACATGCAAAAGAATGACAGAATGTTAAAATAGATTGAAACTCATTTTCATTTACACACCTTCTAATGACTTGATTGGCACCCTACTTCTAAAGGTAAGATCATCCCATATGTAATATTTGGCATCACTCCTTAATTTGTCTTTTTTCGCTTTAGGCCAACCTATAGGAAATTGATTAGTAGCCAAATAATTAATAATATTTGCATACTAAGGAGGAGATAAATTAACAGAAAGAAATTGTTCTTTAAGAAAAACTTCCCTCAAAGGAAAATTCTCTTTGATTGTAGGCAAACAACTTAAGTGATCAGAAACTAAATTCTCTACTCTTTTCTTATATCTAATTTCTAAGTCAAATTCTTGTAGCAATAGAATCCATCTGATCAATATTGGTTTAGCCTTTTTCTTTGTCAACAAATATCACAATGCTACATGGTCAGAATAAACAATTACTTTTAGTACCCAATAAATAGGATCTAAACTTTTTCTAAGCAAAAACTACAGCTAATAATTCTTTTTCTGTAGTGGAGTAATTCAGTTGAGCCCCATTTAAAGCCTTAGAAGCATAATATATCACATGCACTGCTTTGCCAATTCTTTGATCCAACACCGCTCCTACTACATAATTGCTCAGGTCACATTACCTCAAATGAGAGACTCCAATCTGGATATTAAATGATAGGTGGTGATGTCAAAAGCTCCTTCAATGTATCAAACACCTTCTTGTACTCTTTAGTGAATTCAAACGTTATATTAAAAGGTTGAATAGTGGTGCTCTAACTTTTGAGAAATCTTTAATAAATCTTAGATATAAACCTGCATGTCCTAAAAAAGAATGCACTTCCCACACACTCGCGGGGTAAGGCAAATAAAGACAATGCCTATCTTAACTTTATCTATCTCAATACCCTCTGAAGACACCACATGACTCAAAACTATACCATACTCAACTATGAAGTGATATTTTTTCAGTTAAGTACCAAGTTAGTTTCTATGCATTTTTTCAAGATTAAAGCCAAATTATTCATGCAATTATCAAAAACTGTTACCATATACACTAAAGTCATCCATAAACATTTCAATTATTTATATTTAGAGAAGATACCTACCATACACTTTTGAAATGTAACAGGGCATTATATAGCCCAAAAGGCATTCTTTGATAAGCATAAGTACAAAATGGGCACGTGAAGATAGTTTTCTCTTGGTCCTCTAGCGATACTGCAATTTGAAAATAACTTAAAAAATCATCTAGAAAACAATCGTAAACACGACCATCCAATCTTGCAAACATTTGGTCAATAACGGGAGAGGGAAATTGTCCTTCTTTGTTATTGCATTTAACTTGCGATAATCAATACATTGATGCCATCCGATAAGCTTATGCACGGGGACCATCTCTCCATCTTGGTTTGCTTCCACCGTTACTCTCGTTTTCTTGGGAACTACTTGAACATTGCTCACCCACTAGCTATCAAAAATAGTGAAAATGATTCCCACCTCCAAAAATTTAAATATCTCCTTCTTTATCATTTCCATTATCAACGGGTTTAATTTTCGCTATGGTTGTCTTACTGGCTTTGTATCCTCTTTAAGTCTGATCCGATGCATGCGATTGTCCATCCTATCACCTCTTTATGATTTCTAAAGAGTTGAATTAGCTTATTTTCTTGACTTGGTGACAAGTGAGCAAATATAATGACGAGTAGAGTATCATTCTCTTTTAAATAAGCATATTTCAGATGATTTGGTAAGGGTTTGAGCTCCTTTTTTGGCGCCTGTACAACAGAAGACAATAATTTCTGGTGAGATTTGAGAATTAAAAGAGATGCAAGGTTGTACCTTGGAAAAGTAAATAAGAGTGACTGCAATGCTTTGATCACTTGTTGCACTTCATCATTCAACTCCATGCTATGAGTTGACTCAAATTCAAAATGCTTGGTCAAAACTACTTCCAGTTCATCCCTACCTTCAATTTTCAAGAATTTCCTATACTATAGGGTCAATAACACTCATGGCAAAAATAGAATTAGTTTTCATGGGGTATTTTATAGCATAAAAAATATTAAAATGTACCACTTCCTTATCAAATTCCATTGAAAGAGTACCCTCACTAACATCAATCTTTGTTTGTGCAGTACTTAAAAAGGGTTTACCTGATAAAATGGGTGACGGATTTAAAATATTGTGATCATTCATATCTAGAACACAAAAATCTATTGGGAATATTAACTCATTCGCTAGGACTAAGACATCTTCAATTAGTCCATTAGGATAAGCATTAGTACGATCTGCTAATTGAATAATGATGCCTCTATCCTCTAATGGCCCTAGATTTAAGGAAGCATAAATGGTCGTAGGCATCACATTAATAGATGCCCCTAAATCTAACATAGCATTCCTTATTCTAGTGTTGCTTATCTTACAATGGATAGTAAACATACCTAGATCTTCGTATTTGGATGGGAGTTTCCTTTGAAGTATCACGGACACATTTTCTTCCACTACTACTCTTTCATCTCTGCTCAATCTTCTCTTGTTGACGCACAAGTCCTTTTAGAATTTAGCATATTTTAACACTTGCTTTATTGCGTCCAGTAAAAGGATGTTGATTTCTACCTTTCGAAATATTTTAAAAATCTCCTTTTCCTTTTCTTGCTTCTTTGACTTGTCTAACATGCAAGGAAAAGGCGTTGGGTTAAATTTAGTTTGAGTCAAAGGATTAGAATTTACCTTGGAATTGGTATGGTTTTGCTATTCTTCCTCAATTTCTTTTTCAATTTGATTTTCACTTCTTTCCTTTAGATTGATCAAGTTGGACCCATCTATCTCCTTTCTACTCCTAAGAGTCATAGCGCTCACATTTTTGGGATTCATTTCAGGTAGCAATGGTAATTTTTCATCTATTTTGGCCTCCAATCAACTTACCACGGTCGCCATTTGACTCATTTGAGTGTTCAATTAATTTACTTGGGTATTCAAATTGTGAATGCTCATCTCCGTTTTCTGCTGAAACTATAAAGTGATAAAAACTAATGATTTAACAATGTCTTCTAAAAAACTCTCTGAAGTAGAGGATGTAGCTTGAGGCTTTGGTTGGTATTGATGCTGGAACCTTTGCTGTCTACTTTGAAAAAAATTCTATTGCCTATTCCCTCCATAGTTAAGGTTTGGATGATCCCTCCAACCTGGATTATAAGTGTAGAGTATGGATTATATGGCCTCCTAGGCGTAGGCACGTTTCCAGCTAAATTCACTTGTTCAACACTTTTCTCTTGAAGCATAGGACATATTCGTGAAGTGACCCATATTTGTACAGATCCCACACACCTTCGCTTGTTGCGAATTTTTCACAGCCAATTGTTGCACAAAAGAAGTTAATTTAGACTGTTGTTGTTGAATAGACGGGTCGCACCTCATTCACTCTCCGAACATAAGTATTATCGCGAAAACCAAATTGTGGAAAATTTTTTGCCATTCTTTCAATTAACTCCCGTGCCTCTATAGGGGTTTTGTTCACTAGAACTCCTTCACTTATAGCATCAATGATATCCGGTCATTTAGATGGAGTCCTTCATAAACATACTAGATCAACAACTGCTCACTTATCTGATGTTGTGGGCACTTGATACACAGTTTGTCAAATCTCTTTCAATATTCATATAAGGACTCTCCATGTTGTTGCTTGATGTCACATATCTCCTTCCTCAAACTTGCAGTTCAAGAGGTAGGCAAATATTTCTCTAAAAAATTCAGTCAATATTGTGATACTTCCGGTTGACAGATAGTATAACCAATCTTTTGTGGATTCCTTTAGAGAAAAGGGGAACACGCTCATCTTTATTAGGTCTTCATTAACTTTAGGAGGCTTCATACTTGAAAACACTATGTCAAACTCTTGCAAGTGTTTATGGGGCTTTTCACATGAAAGATCGTGGAAAGAAGGTAAGAGATAAATTAAACCAGATTTCAGCTCAAAAGAAGTATTTTTATCTAAATTAGGGAAGATAATGCATAATGGCTGTTGAGTTAAATTAGGAGCAACCAACTCCCTCAATGTCCTATTGTCGGCCATGGTGGCTTCCTTCTCTTCAGAATCACTTGAACTATCACTTAAAGAATTCACCAACTCTGTTCCAAATTTCAACCCTAGAGATGCAGCAACAGTTAATTGCTCCTCATTTCGTTTCTTGGTCTCTTTCTTAAGCTTACGCACAGTCTTCTCTATCTCAGGAATAAACATTAATTCATTTGTACGAGAAGAACGCGGCATAAATTAGCAAAGAGCACAAAAATAAGGCAAAATAAAATAAAATAAACAATTAAATCAAACACCAATCCCCAGCAACGGCGTCAAAAAATTGATAGGTGTCAAATCTGTGCAATAATAAAATCTTACTTTGAAGAAAGTAAACTTTGTATGTGGTGATGGGTAGAGTCGCCTCCACAGAGATTGGGAAAAATTTGTTCCTTTTAGAGTAAAAACGATGAAGGGATTTGTTTTGAAGAAATTTAAAAGAAATAAACAAATTATTCTAATGAAAACTAGTCAAAGAAATGGATAAAGATTAAATCAATAATAACGAAACTAGCCAAAAATGCAATTTTTAGATTATCAAATTCAAGACAAAGATTACTTTATCTATTTAATAATAAAGAAGGTCTAGCCAAAAATTACTTTAATGAGACAAAGAAAAAAGATTATCAAATTCAAGACAGCTAGCTCAGACGCACTCTTCAATTGATTTTTATCCAAAATGCCTTCAAGGCCCCATATGGCCGGTAAACTTCCACACTATGCTCTGAGAGACTATATAAAGAATACGGCCCTCTCATGTACCTGAAACTTGGCGAGTTTCCTTCAGTTGTAGCCTCATTAGCCAATATAGCGTAAAAAGTTCAAGTGACTAAGGACTTAGGATTCGCAGGCAGGCCCGAAAGTCCAGCCTATGTTTTCAGACTCAGACCGTACATTGATTCGGCTGAGATCAAGGATCAAGAGTTAATAAATTTGACCAGGATTAAATTGAATGACGTCATAAATATGTGCGCGTGTGTGTGAATATCGGTATATATATTATATAGACCTATTAATTTTTTCTTTTTTTTTTCAATTTTAATTGTTAGTTAAGAGTAAAAAAAGTCAATGAGTCTAAAAAAAATTATAACTAGCCAAAAATATTAAAAAATTCAATTTTTGCTTTGTCCAAACCATTTTTTTTTTTAAGGCAAACCCAAATTTTGACCAAGTTTGATAGATTTTTTTTCTAAGTCTGATTTTTTCAAAGGACTTACACCGAACTCTTAGTAGGTTCCTGGTCCAAGCTTAAAAACATAGAGGCTAGCTAGCAAAATCATCTGGTATGACGATCAAGATCTTGCTTTTAGTCCTTTTGGTGACTACTGGAGACAAACGCGTAAAATATGTATGATGGAGCTTTTGGGCAGAAAGAATGTTCATGCCTTGTAGTTTTATTTGGGAGGATGAAATTTCAAAAACTCAATGAATCAATACGGTTACCCCTAGGAGTACCAGTTAATGTAACTGACAAGCTTTTTGCGTATACAAGTTCAATCACTTCTAAGGCTGGATTTTGTAGAGTATACAAGGGAGAAAGAAACTATGATTAAGCATTTGAAGCTGCGGTGGCATCAGCCGGAGACTTTGATCCTGCTGATATTTTGTCCTCAATGAAAATAATTCCTATCATCATAGTATTGAAGCGAAAATTGTTGAAGATGCACGATGACATTGATGCAATTCTAGATGATGCGATCAATCAGCATAAAATAAGCTGTGCCAATGGAAAGAAGGGTAATGCTCAGTCTGGGGATGAAGACCTTATTGATGTTTTACCGAGAGCCGTGGCAGCCTTCAGATTTCTATCACAGGCCAACAACTTAAAGCTACAGTTTTCGCAAGTACTAACATTGTCTTATTTATGTCCTTGTATATCTTCTTTTGTACATCTTCTTTATGTGTCAAACCCACACTTTTTGTCTCCAAAAAATGGTTCTAATTTTGTTACATTACTGATGCAGGACATTTTACTGCTGAACTGATGCATCTTCAGACTGAATGGGCCATGTCAGACGTTATGAGGCATCCAAAAATGATGGCATAAGGTACAAGCAGAAATACGACAAGTTTGTAAAGGTAAGAAGACAATTGGGGAGGCCTGACATTCAGAAAATGAACTACTTAAAACTGGTGATAAAAGAAACCCCTAAGCTCCACCTTCCAATCCCATTTCTTCCCAGAGCAAGCAGGGAAAATCGCGAGGTCAATGGGTACATGATACCAAAAAAATTACTTAAGTTATGGTTAATGCTTGGGCAATAGGAAGAGATGCTCAATATTGGGATGATCTAGAAAGCTTTAAACCAGAGAGATTTGTGCAAAAATCAGTTGATTGTATCGGATCAAATTTTGACTATATTCCATTTGGGACAAGAAGGAGGATATGCCCAGGCATAACTTTTGGTCTTGTCAATGTTGAGCTTCCCTTGGTCATATGCCCTTCCATTTCAATTGGAGTCTCCCAAATGGAATGAATCCAAAAGATCTTGACATGGATGAGATTGCTGGTTGAGGAAAAATAATCTCAACTTAATTGCCACAACTTCTGATCCTTCCTGTGACAATTAGTGCCACATCCTCATTTTGTTTCCCAATTGATTTACTTACAAATGATTCATTTTTCTTGTTCAAGTAATGAGTTTGTCAATTTATCTGGTTGACCAGGTTATTGTTCTTCCTATCTATCTATCCATCTATGTAACATGATTCCTTGTATTCACCATTCCTTAAATTTGTCATAAGCTCATATTATGAATTGTTGTTTTTTTGGTCAGGATTTAGAGTGAAATTCTTTTGCTAATTTGCTACAAATGGAAATTTTATTACTCTTATTCCGAAAATAATTTATAAGACTAGTTACTTTCTTTAAGAATATGGCTCTGCCTGCCCCCAAAAAATAAAGTTAAAAAAAGGTTACTTCTTGTTAATTTTATACAATAAGGCCTATATGGTTAACTATATGGTTAACAGCCTCCTATATAAAATTTTGCAGTATAAGCCTACGGAGTCCCCTTTCTTTTTCTTTTTCTTTTTTTTTTTTAGCCCCTTGAGAAGGTTAACTCTACATTAACAATTGAGATTAAAAATTAAAGAAGAGTGTACTGACATCTTTTACCCATAGGACATTAGCACGTGCACATGCTATAATGATGGTATCCTTTGATAGTTTACTTCGTTTGTGGGGTAATGAATTGACAATAAATTATGAGTTTGAAATACTAAGAATTCGGCACAAGGCCCAATTCTTCCGAATTCGAAAAAAAAAAAAAAGAAATAATAAGAACCATTGGATTCGGAAAAAAAAAAAAAAAAAGAATCATTTGGTGCAAAATTTTCAATTACTATCATTATGAATATTATTAATCCTATGGGTTTTGACGATTTCGTCATCATGTGTGATTTACTAACAAAATGGATATCATTTCCTCCAAAATAATTAATGAATTTGATAGAATAAGGTTAATGAGTTTGATATAATAGTATTTTGGGAGAATCATAAGAATCCCAACTAATCACTTTCATTTTGATTGAATGACAATGAAAGTTATTTTCCAAACATCATCATTCAACAACGGGTGTCATTATTACTGATACTTATTTCCCTCCCTGATTCTCTTAAACCAAGCATCCCGAAGTTAAATAAACATTTACATAAAAGACCTATTGTATTTTTTTTTTTTTGTTGGAAAAATGACCTATTATTATATCCTTGGTTGAAAATGATCTATGAGGACCTTTCAAAGTTGGTTCACCTCCCCAACATTCAACGCCAGGAGCCCATTGGTCACCTTTATGCCAAGCTTTCTTTGTCAGAATTGAATGCCGCAGCTGTGGTAGGATTTCCATAAACTCTTTTTCACATTAAACTGCCGCTAATGAGGAAGCAAAAGAGGTCATCCATTAATACAGCTAATTTGTTTCAAAATGATTTATTTTAGTCCTTAATGTTTTCATTTTGTACTAATTAAATATTTTCTTGTTTTATTTAATCCGAAATAGAACTACGGTTTTTCGATAAATTAAAATGTTCAGTTATAAATAATGCTTTTGTATATCAATTAGAGTATATAACATTACCACAAACATGTAATGTCTCTTTCTACAATGAAGACAGTTCTTCTTTTCTATTTACTACTATGAAAAATTAATCTTTACATTCAATGGTTCGTACTATTGACAACGAAAAGAGTATTCAGAAATTAAAATGAAATGCAAAAAATAAAAAGAAATTCTCAATTTGACAATAAAAAAGAAGAAAAGACGTTAAAATTGTCATTTTACTACTTACCGAAATTCAGATTTTTTGAATTAAATGGAGAGGCTAAAGTGAGATTTTGCACGAGAATTTAACGGATAAATTACTAATTAATAGAAACCGGCAAAAAATATGCAGAAATAAAAACCAAATCATCGGCATCTCTCACACTCAGAATAGCATTATGAGCCGCTTAGGAAGGTAGATTTTTTTTTTTTTTTTTTGGTTATAATAATATACAGTAGTCAATCCCAACTGGTCAATCCCAACATTTTTAAAGGTGGTCCCCTTTCTTTTCTAGACTAATTGAATGTAATTTTTATTAAATACTATTAAAATGAAATTATTGACCTACAACATAATTTTTTGACCTATTTGGGTTGCTACGAACCATGTTGATTACTTCCAAGAATCAGACCTATTACTTACACCTAATGCATAATGTAGCCACAAAATTTTTCAAACAAGAAATGTAGCCAAAAAATAAAGCTAAGGGATTAAGGAAATCTAACCACCAAATAAATGTGGTTAGGTGAAGATTTGGGATTGATAATTACATAATAGTGCTATATATGCCAGCCCATAATGAAATAAAAAAGTTTTGTCTAGTGTGCCCATTGAGCAATACTTAAGAAAGGTGTGTTAGTTTTTAAAAAATTGAGATTGAATTGCAAAAATATATAAATGCAAGAGAAATAACGTGCTCTTTCTATTAGACGTCTATTAAAAAATCTAAAAAAAAAATTAAAAAAATACACTGGCAAATCCACAACCCCCTCCCCCCCTCCGGGGCGTTAGGGCCCGAAAAAAATATGAAACCCCAGAATTTATATCTTGTCCTCCAAATAAAACCTGTTGATGCTTCTTGGGAAAAAAAAAAAAAAAAGTTGCATACTAATAAAAGCAAGTTTTATCAAAAAAAAAAAAAAAATCACCGTTTCTTTTGGGTGGTTGTTTGTTTTAATCCTCATGTTCCTTTGCCCATTTTGACAAAGATTTCATGTTCAACATGCTAAGAAAAGCAATCTAGAAAATCATCAGACAAGAGTCATAGGAAAGATTCTTCACATGATTTGATTAAAAATAGTACCAAAAGTTCACGAAATTCTCAAAGATTCTTTTCTCAACTGTTTTAACTACTTCGAAATTGAAACACTCCTACAATAGTCCAACCTAAATTTCCTACTATATTATCTACCCTCTCCTCCCTTGTCTCCCTTTTTTCTCTGTTTCTTTACTCTTTGCATGAACGAATCATGCATCTTACTGGGACAAAGACGCATCAATCAATGTAGTAAAACTAATTAAAGCACTCAACCACCCAAAAATGAGCTTGAAAAGGTGGTTGAATATGCACATCCAACACCACCAATCCCCTCCCTCATCCATTGTCTTGTTGAATTGTATCATCACATTCATGTCTCCGCCTAAACCAACTTTAAATTCTCGTAGTTTTCCCATAACACTTTCTTTAACCAAAGATTTATGATTGATCTTCTCTGCTGATCATCATACATTCTTATTGCACAGGAAAATGTGGAACTCATCATCATTTGCAGTAGCAGACACATTTACAAGAGCAACTGAGGGTAGAAACAATAATGATGAAGAGGCTCTTTGGTTGGCTGCTTTGCAAAGATCCCCTACTTTTACTAGAGCCAGGACTTCGATTTTTCGTAGTGTTTCGGGTGGGTTTTGTTTAATTGATGTTGTTAAACTCAGGAATCAAGAACAGAAGCAAGTTCTGGATCAGTTGGTTAATACAATCAATGAAGATGCAGAATTGTTTTTCAAGAAAGTTAGGCAAAGATTTGATTCGTAAGTCACAGCGTCTAATTTTTCCTCTGTTAGTATTATTATTCTTGTTCTGGAAATACAATGTAGCATGCTAATTAATGCTTTTGTTTTGCTTTTTAGCCCCACGTTCTTCTTTAAAATAATCCCCATACCACCAACATTAGTCACTGAGAGAAATGTTGGCAATGATACATGGACATGATTATATAAGCTGGTTTATATTTGATCACATATGGATATCCGTCATTCTACCACTCAACTTTATTGGTTCCGACTTCCAGAATCTGCTGTTTCTAAAGTAGAATGTATAGGTCAACTGATAGATTGAAATTACTGGAAAAAAATTGATCAATTGAGCAATATAGTTTATCGACTTTGTGCATGAATCAACTCATGTCATATAGAGTTTTGTGCATGGAACTATGTATCAAAATTGTCTTTTCTTCTATGTTTCATTGATCATTTTTTTCGTGGATGTTTTCCATTTTATAAGAAAATAATTACTGAAGCAAGTAGAAGGCTGTTATAGGTTTAATAGACTACTCATGAACATGCCAATCTTGGATGCTGCAATCTAATGGTCGTGATTCTAAGTAGAGCAGTTTGCAAAATACCCGTGTGAAAGTACATTTGACTTTAAAAATGAATGATCCTATTACACCTATTTCCTTTAATCGGATGGACTTTTGACAAATATCACCTTTTAAAGGAACTTTGCTTTCTGGTTTGGAAGGAAAAGTTTTTTGTTTTTGGAACCTTGTTATCTGGGGATTTTCCTTTATTGGATCTTTAATAGGAATGAAAGAATCTAACAACTCCCTTCTGTTTCTTATTTCCGTGTTTTTGACACTTAAATCCTAATGGTGTACTTTCCGTAAGTGGAGCTATTGTATACATTAGGAATTTCTGCTTACATTCATGGCTGACCTAATGAAATTATTGCATATAATCTAGGTGCTAGTCTAAGCTTTTGAAATTCTTGACAGCTTTGCAGTCAGCATTTCCTTTCATAGGGCTGTTTCTAATGATCATATGTTTTCTATATGTTTATAATTGGAGTACCTTGTATCTGTGTAATTACTAGCTACAATGATTCAATCAGGATACATTATGCAACTACAAAAAAAAAAAAAAAAAAAAAAAAAAAAAAAAAAAAACTTCAAGGCTAGTTTCTGCATCTGTTTATGCTTGATTAAATCTGCAATTTCATGCTGTACAGGCATTTTTATCACTTAATATATTAACTATTCTAATAATCAGAATAGTGTTCTTATTTTCACCTACAATTGCAATGTATGAAATGTGCAGTGTTGATCTGGAATTCCCAAAAGTTGAGGTTCGATTTCAAAATCTCAACGTGGATGCTTTTGTCCATGTTGGAAGCAGAGCATTACCTACTATTCCGAATTTCCTCTGTAACATGACTGAGGTAATCACCAGTAATTTTTTGTAATAAAGAAGCTTTACATATTACAATATGGTTCTAACAGAAGATCTCTCGCTACTAAATACAAATGGAAAGGTGTTCCTGAGGCAACTCAGGATTTTCCCTGGCCGAAGGAAGAAATTGTCTATCCTGAAGAATATCTGTGGTATACTTCGACCTTCCAGGTACTGCTATCGCTTCAATATAGAAACGCGATTAAATTTTCAGTCAATTGTAGTTTCACATGTATGTAATGTTTTTTTTTTTTTTTAAGGTTGACTCTGCTTTTGGGTCCTCCTAGTTCTGGAAAGACAACATTACTCTTGGCTCTTGCTGGTAGGCTAGGACCTGGCTTGCAGGTACAGTAAAATGTTTATTTGAGCATAAAGCACTCAGAATATCAAATTTATTGGCCACTTGATCCAACATAATCTATCAATTTATTATCTGTGCTTCTTGGAATACCAATTAATTATCTTTGTTGCTCAGTTGGTTTCATTTGCTTTCTCAATAAGGTTAGTCTTTGCAAATTGAGGTTATAGACATTACCTTTCCCTTGCATAGTTTATCTATTGTTGAGACTGGTTATATAGATCAAAATTTAATATGTCTCTTACATGTTTCTATAAGGCTGAAGATGTGTCCCATGGAAAAAGTTTCCGTAACTTACAAAAGAAAAACACTGCAAAAGAGGCTTCTGATTTTGCAAGGTTTAGAAATGACTAGTCGTGCAGAGACTTATCCATATTAGCAGAAAGCCTATTTGTGTCTGTCAAACTTCCAACCACAGAAGAAACAATAATGCAACCTAGCTTCTTTGCAAAGTTTCACACTTCGCAGGTAAATGTAAAATGCAAAAGCAAAAGATGAACTGATGAGATTGATTGGTTATGGTTTGACAATTCTATCTTTTCATGGCTTTTTGGCTAAATTCAAGTATTCGGTTTCATCTTTGCTCACTGTAATGAATTCTACAGAGCTCAAATTCTACAGCCACATATAAAATCCAGAAGATGATGATTCTTACTACTATTGGTTTGTTGTAATTCAGCTTATGAGGGAGAAAGTTCTGTATATTAAGAAGCTTTACTCTAACTCACATAAAATGTTTCTCTTAATTCTACAGAGAGCTAGAATGCTAAAAATGTGGACAGATTGTGGAATTAATTAAGCTTTTTTTGATAACATGGAATTTGAATATGTAAACATCAAAAAAAGAAGTAAACCAGAAAAGAATAGGGATAAATTAATTGCACTAAAGTGAAGTTCTGGAGTTTAAGTACTCTTTGGTAATTGACGCTTCTGGTGGAAATATGGGGACGTCAGCTTTAATAGGTGAATTGCAAATCTGATTTGTTTGAAGCAATTATTTTCGATGAATCTTAGATCCTTTTTTCTTGAAAATTATGCTTTGTCATTAATGCAGTTCAATTACTTTGAAGATGTCAGGAAGAGTAAGATACAATGGCCACGACATGAAGGAGTTTGTTCCCCAAAGGACTTCCGCATATGTGAGCCAGCATGACTGGCATATGGCTGAGATGACAGTAAGGGAGACCCTTGAGTTCTCGGGACGTTGTCAAGGTCTTGGATATAAAAAAGGTAAGCTTTTTTAGATCTGCTGCATGTTAACTGTTACCGAAGTCAGATAACTGTCCCTAATGTTCTACATTATGTTGAAGATATGCTTATGGAACTTCTGAGAAGAGAGAAAGATATTGGCATATTCCCTGATGAAGAACTTGATTTATTTATCAAGGTATATCTGATTATTTTGATTTTCTACCATGGAATCGCATATAAAGTACAAATTTCCTTTACACTGAGGTAATTATTTTATGTTAGGCAATAGCACTGGGAGAGCAGACAAGTCTTATTGCAGAATACGTGATGAAGGTATATTGAAGAAAAATGGTTCTAAACTTCGCTAACTTCTGAGAAGAAAATGCCATTATCAGAATATATAAACAAGTCTTGTTAGA
This sequence comes from Mitragyna speciosa, assembly GCA_024721245.1. Classification (NCBI taxonomy): domain Eukaryota; kingdom Viridiplantae; phylum Streptophyta; class Magnoliopsida; order Gentianales; family Rubiaceae; genus Mitragyna; species Mitragyna speciosa. Next base: position 6,246,516 of record CM045557.1, read on the forward strand.
TGTTTTGCTTTGACACACAGCAATTGCTAATTAATTTGTGATATAATTGGGGTTCAAAGGTCAAAAAGCATAAAAATTGGGCATCACACTTCTCAAGTTCATAAAAAGATGCTGATATTCAAGTCTTTTCCATGATTTTACCTGTTTGATAAAAATAATGCTACTAGAAAGAGTTTTTATCGACTGAAAGAGTTAGAAGCATGTCTCCATTATTTTGGATATCTTACTACTTAAGAATACTGTTCATGAATTGAGCTAGTTTTGAACTTTTTAATGTGTATCCTTCTGAAATATTTACAAAGATTTTAGGATTGGATATATGTGCGGATACACTGGTTGGAGATGAAATGCTAAAAGGTATTTCTGGAGGCCAAAAGAAGCGGCTTACCACTGGTAATTACTCTGTTATTTTGATGTACTCAATGTTTCATGGCTTTCGACATTGAATAGCTGAAAATGGAATATATTTTGACAGGTGAATTGCTAATGGGTGCATCTCGAGTGCTCTTAATGGATGAAATATCAACTGGACTTGATAGTTCCACCACCCATCAAATAATCAGATATCTTAGGCATGCAACTCATGCTTTTGATGGGACCACAATAGTATCTTTGTTACAACCAGATCCAGAAACTTATGAGTTATTTGATGATATTATTCTTTTAAGCGAGGGACAAATTGTGTATCAGGGACCCCGTGAAGCTGCACTTGACTTCTTTGAATCTATGGGATTCAAGTGTCCATCAAGAAAAAATATTGCTGATTTTCTGCAAGAGGTATGCATTTTAATCTCATGTATTCTACTGATGTCATGCTCTCTAAGTTTTTATTCTTTCACTTAGTTCTTAAACATTGTACACAGGTTACATCTGAAAAGGATCAAGGACAGTACTGGTTCCTCAATAGTGATTATCATTATATACCAGTAACAAGATTTGTAGAAGGCTATCAATCTTTTTGTGTCGGTAAACTTTTGGGGGAGGAGTTATCTGTTCCATTCGATAAACGTTATAATCATCCGGCGGCTTTGTCGACAAATATGTATGGTATTAGAAGGGCTGAGCTTTTGAAGTTCAGTTTTTCCTGGCAGATGCTTTTACTGAAGCGCAATTGGTTTGTGTTTGTTTTCAAATTCATGCAGGTAATCTCTGTCCAGAGTTAAATTCTTGTGCTTTGATCATCACATAGTTGATAGAAATGAGTATTTAGAAAATAAAAAACAGATATTCTCTGCTCTGATCCTAAATGTCATCATGTCATGGTGTACTATGCAGCTTCTTTTGATTATTTTTATCATGACAAGTGTCTTTTACCGAACAACAATGCATCATAACGACCTAGATGATGGAGGTGTATACCTTGGTGCTCTCTACTTTGCCATACTCATGATACTTTTCAATGGCTTCTTGGAGGTCCCCATGTTGATAGCTAAACTTCCGGTTCTTTACAAGCACAGAGATTCACGCTTATATCCTTGTTGGATGTATACTCTTCCTTCATGGCTTCTTAGTATTCCCACTTCACTTGTTGAATCAATCTTATGGGTTGCAATAACATATTATGCAGTTGGCTTTGATCCTCAAATAACTAGGTAGATTGTCTGTTTGCCTATTCATTGATCTCTTTTGTATATACCCTGGTACATGTTGTTGAATTAATTAAATTGAGTTCACGTGCTGAATGACATGCAGATGCCTGCAGCAGTTCTTGGTGTACTTTTCTTTGCACCAGATGTCAATAGCTCTCTTTCGTGTCATGGCATCACTAGGGAGAAATCTTGTAGTTGCCAACACATTTGGATCTTTTGCCATGTTGGTTGTAATGGCCCTTGGAGGATTTATTCTTTCAAGAGGTAAAAATTTTATGTTTCATGTACATTCATCAAATGTTTATCTCTAAATGCTACCAGAAACTATGTCAATCCAATTCCAATACCAAAAATTTCGACCATATTTCTCTTAATGTGACAGATAGCATACCAAGTTGGTGGATATGGGGTTACTGGTTTTCTCCTCTGATGTATGCCCAAAATGCTGCTTCAGTGAATGAGTTCCTTGGCCATTCCTGGGATAAGGTAACCTGGTGTTGCCATTGAGAACCGATTCCTGCTTTTCTGATGAACATAAATAAGATTGTAATTGATCATCTTATACATTAAATCCAATCCATTATTGTTTCTATTTGACAATGAATACACCAAATTCTATAAAGAATTTAACTCTCTTGATGGATATGCTGAATTTTTTGTTCGGATAATCATAAAAAGATGCTAAAAGATGCATAAAAGCATCTATAGCTTGTTTATCATTATAGAACAAATTTGTGCTTTGAGGTCAAGTGCAAGCTTCCATTGGCAGAGTAGATTTCAAGTTTCCAACAATTTCATGAAATTACTTGTCACCGGATGACAAAGAAAAATTTAAGCTAAGTCTCCAACAGGTGCATTATAGAATTTGATTTCTTGTAGAGCTTTGCCTTGACAATATTCTCACAGATACATCAGATACAAGAACCAGGATGATCATAGTTTTTAACCTCTCAATGTACCATTTCTTTGGTGGAGAAAGTAACACATTGCTGCCACTATAACTACAGCTCCTGATGCAGCTATGGTGTCTATCGTCCAAATGGACTATTTCTAACTACTTAGAGTTCAGGGCTATATTCCAATTCTAGATACCAACATTTAACTAGTTTATTTTCTGCCCCTTTAAAAAGGTAAATGCACATGAATAGGTGGTTCATATAACTAACAAACAACTTGTAACCAATTTAAAATATTCGAATCTGGCTTACTTACAAAGAAGCTAAGATGAAGTTTAAAATAATTTTTGATTCAATTTTGCATATTGTTCATTCATTTTTCTCTTTTGAATAAACACTATTGTGTATTTGATATCTGCAGAAAGCTGGGAACAATACTGAGACCTTGGGAGTGACATTATTGAAGGTTCGCAGTTTGTTTCCTGAGAACTATTGGTATTGGATTGGTGTTGGTGCTTTGATGGGATATACAATAGTGTTCAACTTGCTCTTCACATTATTCCTGACTTACCTAAACCGTAAGTAGCTTCCTCTAAAATAATTACTTGCACATAGATTACTCATCTTGATGCAGTTCTGGACAAGCAACAATCTATGTTATTACAACTGCCAGAATATTTCCAACAAGAAGAGATCTATGTTTCTTTTAGATCATTATTTAATAATATAAAAAGTTGCGCAATCATAAATATCTTAAAGAGTGTTGCAAGATGGGGAATTAGGCATTTTGGGGTTCTTAGTACCAAAAGTATAATGTTACAAAAATCACAATTATCAGATAAAGAAGTTACAATACTGATAATCTGATATTCAAGACCAGGGAATGCAGTTGGATATTACTACAATCAGAAGTTCACTTGGATAGTATATATTGGCTTCTAATGAAAGCAAAACTCCATAAGTTTCTCTTGCAAGAAGTTCCAATGGTTATAGATACTGCATTTACCCAAGCAGTGTAGGTGATTAATGTTGAGCTTACTATAGTTTATCTACTTTAAATGATATCCTTAAGAACCTCTTAGCAGTTAATTTATGATGACAGCCAGAGAAGCTTCTTTACCAGGTATTTTGCCTAGTCGTATGCTAATAACATGATATGTTGTGCAGCACTTGGGAATGCACAAGTTGTGGTTACCAGGGATGGACTCCCCGTAAAAAAGGAGGAGCAAGAGGATATATCTTCTGACATTTCACTTGGTGAATTTTTGAAACAGTCACACTCATTCAATGGTTTGTCTGTAGCATTACAACACGGATTTATCTTACAAATCTTAAATTACATAAAAGTTGACACTTTGTTTTTCATCTGCCAGGAAAACTGAAGATAAAAAAGCAGCGAGGCATGGTTCTTCCTTTTCAACCTCTATCAATGTCTTTTAATAACATCAGTTATTACGTTGATGTCCCGCAGGTATAACATCAGCTCACACATTTGTCTGGCTTTATAGGAAATTTATCTTTCTGAGGGAAGTTAGTCATGCCTAATAACTAATTCAATATCAAAACTTTGCTTCAGGAACTGAAGCAACAGGGAATTCTTGAGGATAGATTGCAATTATTGGTTAATGTTACTGGTGCTTTCAGACCTGGGGTGCTCACTGCGTTAGTTGGTGTTAGTGGTGCTGGTAAAACAACCCTCATGGATGTTTTAGCTGGTAGAAAAACGGGTGGATATGTAGAAGGTAGTATATACATTTCCGGGTACCCAAAGAAACAAGAAACCTTTGCTAGGATTTCTGGCTACTGCGAACAGAATGACATCCATTCCCCATGTTTGACTGTACATGAATCTCTTCTATTTTCTGCTTGGCTCCGTTTATCGTCCAGAATTGATTTAAAAACACAAAAGGTAAACATATGTTCCTAGTCTTTTTTTTTTCCTGATTTAAAAACACGAAAGGGAAACATATGTTCCTAGTCTTTTTTTTTTTTTTTTCCTGTTACATACATAGTACTCTATTCCAACACTGAGAAAGCATGAAAATGATTGCAGGCTTTTGTAAATGAGGTTATGGAACTTGTTGAGCTAACTCCCTTGAGTGGAGCTTTAGTTGGTCTACCAGGGGTTGACGGTTTGTCAACAGAGCAGAGAAAAAGGCTGACAATCGCTGTTGAGCTGGTTGCAAATCCTTCTCTTGTTTTCATGGATGAACCTACTTCAGGTCTGGATGCAAGGTCTGCGGCGATAGTTATGAGGACTGTGAGGAATATTGTTAATACTGGACGGACTATTGTTTGCACAATTCATCAGCCCAGCATTGATATTTTTGAATCATTTGATGAGGTTTGTATCTTTTAGTCATTAATGAAGTCTATTTAGAAATGCAAATTCATTTGATATTTGTTCTATTTTCTAATCAGTAGATAGAGAAATATAAACTAGATATGTTCTTGGTTGGCTTTCCTCAGTTGAGGAATCATGCGGTAGTAAAATATCTTTTATGCATCTGTTATTCGGGCGTTACTTGGACCATTTAAGAAGAATGGGGCCCTTGAACTTTTATAAATGAATCTGAGAACTGAAATACTCAGTGTAAAAAATCCATCCTTCCTCTTTTCTGCATATGCTGGTCTCTGAATATATTATAACTGATTGTTTATTACAATAAAACGTTTTAAAGAAAAATTATCTGTCTTTGTTATTTATGTATTCAGGTCATCTGAAAGATTAAATGTTTCCTGTTCTAGAGATCTGATCTTACACTTGTCCTCTCAGCTTTTACTCATGAAACAAGGTGGGAAGCTTATTTATGCTGGTCCACTGGGTGAGAGATCTCGCAAACTTATTGAATACTTTGAGGTATGTCAGTTGTGAATTTAATTTCAAATGGATTCTTGCCTTTTGTAAGTATTTAGACAACAATTATCATTTATGAAGGCTGTACAAGGGGTTCCTAGAATCAAACGTGGAGAAAACCCTGCTACTTGGATTCTTGAGGTTACTTCTCCAGCTGAAGAGATTCGCCTTGGTGTGGACTTCGCAGAAATTTATCACAGATCAAATCTGTTTGGGTATGTTCCTTCTGAACTAGTCTTCTCTTCTCCTGTCTTTGTCCCTCTTTCTCTTGCTCTTGCACTTACTTACTTTCCCACCACTTCAGGCGAAATAAGGATTTGGTTGATCATTTAAGCAAACCAACAAGTAGCTCTCATGAATTAAGCTTTCCAAGCAAATACTCTCGATCATTTATCAGTCAATTTCTTGCATGCTTATGGAAGCAAAACCTGTCTTACTGGAGGAACCCACAATACACTGCAGTGCGCTTCTTCTACACGGTTGTCATTTCATTTATGTTTGGAACGATATGCTGGAGATTTGGTTCTAAAAGGTTTGGTTCTTTAAAAGTACCTCCACACCTTCATTTGTTCCAATATTTGCATCTTCCAAGTGCATAAATATTCATAATATGGAATGCTTTTGGCAGAGAAAATCAACAGGATATTATCAATGCTATGGGATCCTTGTATGCAGCTGTTTTATTTATTGGAATAACAAATGCTACTTCTGTACAACCTGTGGTTTATATTGAAAGGTTTGTCAAATATCGAGAGAGAGCAGCAGGGATGTATTCTGCTTTACCTTTTGCATTTGCTCAGGCATGCCATCTTTACTTCCTGCCTCTTCTTTCTTAGAAACAAAATATGACCGTGAATCTAGGTGAATAATGAAAGATAACCGTTCTTTGCAGGTTGCAATTGAGTTTCCATACGTACTTGTGCAGTCACTTATATATAGCTCGATCTTCTATTTAATGGCATCTTTTGAGTTGAACCTCTGGAAGATTATCTGGTACATATACTTTATGTACTTCACATTGCTATACTTCACATTCTTCGGCATGATGACAACTGCAGTTACACCCAATCATAATATTGCGGCCATCATTGGCGCACCATTTTATATGATGTGGAATCTTTTCAGTGGCTTCATGATATCTCGCGTGGTAAATCAACTGATGATATTGCGTTTACCTGTATCATAATATTTTGTGTACTTTTCACATGCTTGACAATGTGAGTTTTTATGGGAGAGAAAACTAGAGAAACATTACCAGATGACAATAATGAGATTATCATCTAATTGTAGATCAGATAACCTGTGCTAAAATCATCTCTTAATGGATTTAAAATCTAAAAGAAGTTGTACTGGCAAGCTTAATGCTGCTTTGTTTCTTTCTCAATCTTCCAATTGTCATTTATTTGTAGAGGATCCCTATATGGTGGAGATGGTATTACTGGGCAAATCCAATTGCATGGACTCTATATGGACTTCTAACATCCCAATATGGAGACCTGGACACACGAGTTAAACTTGCCGGTGGCGTTCATTCTGTGCCAATAAAACAGTTGCTCAAGGACCAATTTGGATACAGGCATGATTTTCTGCCTTTTGCAGGGATTGCAGTAGCTGGTTTTTGTTTGGTTTTTGCTGTTACTTTTGCTTTTGCTATCAAAGCCTTAAACTTCCAAAGAAGATGAAGCAAATAAGTCAAAATAATTTAGACATCTAACACAGAGGTAATTTGATCTGATGTTTTCGTTTAATTTACGTATATTATGCAAAGTTTATCTAATTAGCAGTTTCTGATTTTCATGCATTGTACAGATATCTTACTGTCACCTTTTAATTCTGATTTGGCAGAACTTGCAATAATACAAGGCTTAAGTCTACAACAGTCGAAAGTAGATTGTAAGTATAACTCTTCCTTTACCAAGCTACTTGACAATACAATCACCCACCAGATATGTACATTATGCAACTTTTCCTCCATCCATTTGTAGTTCCTAAAATAACCAATCCAGTAATTAGACGTGTAGCTCAGCAGTCTTCTGCAGAAGCTGAGATTACCACTTGAAACTTCTATGACCTTTACTGACAATTCTGAACTATCATTATTCCATGTTGATGCAAATTTTAGAGAGCGTCTATAAAGAATATTGCCCTTAAGCTGTCCATTTAGGCCATTGACAAAATCTTTTTTTGAATTTGACAGCACGTGATTCTCCTATCAAATTCAGAAAAAGCTAATTATAATTTTTACGGTGTCGCAGGTTTTAACCTCATTTTTTTGTCATTTCGAAGAGAAGGGATCTCAGTTAAAATCAGAAGTTGCCATATACAGAATATTTTGGGGGATGCAAATGTTTGTCTTTGAGAACATTTCTTTCATCTTGCGTAGCATAAAAATTTTACACTATTGCTAAAGTTGTATGCGCGAGTGGCATAACTCATGTTCTCTCTCCACTCAACAAAATGCAGAATATCAAAGTAAAACAAGTTGTTTTTGAAATGTGTAATATGCTAGCAACCGCAGTGGCACTGCAAAATCATAGTACCTAATAATAGCACTTAATAATGTCCAATGATTTTCCTCAAAAAAAAAAAAAAAAGTCCAATGATTGGTGTTTCATTCGACTATCATTGCTAGTTAATGAGAATCTCTGTGCATTGGGCCCAACCGGTCTAGTCCCTCCTCTTGTTACAATATACTGCAATGCATATGCATTTATCCAACATTAACACATTTGCATTCGTTTACACCACATTAATGCATACTTAAACACCTTAATATTGGATGCATCGATAAATCATTTTTACAAACACACTATCAATAGCAGATATTAAATTACATAACTAATTATAAAGTATAAATCTTTCTCCATCCTCAAGGTCATTTTGAATTAGCCAGACGATATTGCTAACATAGGGATCAAAATGCAATGTAGAACCACTAAATGGTTCCTTCTTATTTATCCAAAATAAAAATGATTCTTTCTTTTACATTCAATTTTATGAGTTTTAGTTTTGTACATATCCAAAGAAGAGATTGTCTACAGTTATCAGCCCTTGTTGAAATAAAAATTGACAGGTTAATTTCCTTCTAAGAGAGAGTTAATTATCTGCTCGTCATGTCTTGGTGAAGGTATTAAATTCAAAAATGAGAGCACGTCTTAAAAGGAACTGAAGCAAATAAAGACTAGCTTTGGGAGTAAAAGGTCCAGAAGAAAGAATGGGGATCATCTAAATAAAAAGTTTTACAGACCAAAGAAATCAAAATGAAAAATATTAAGCACTATAAATGTATTATGTAAAAAACTTTGCGAACCAAAAGGTCAAAAAAAAAAAAAAGGAATTTCAATGTTCTATAAGAATCATTTAGGAGTTATTTTATCGATCATACTTAGTGAAAACGGTGAATTCGTCAGTTTTTTTATAACTGTTTTTTCTTTTTTTCCTCAAGGGGAGAGAAACAAATTAATTATTGATCTATTTGGATTGTATTTTTATGAAATATTATTAAAATAATAATATTCTAACATTTTTTCAGATGTGATATGAGATAAAAAAGATAAGTAAGAATATAAAAAGGTAATTGAAAAACTAATTTCGTATACTTTAAAATAATCTTCTAAAAAGTGTGGCTAGTCAAATAGGGCCAATATTTTTCTTTAGGGAGTATTGGGATTCGGGGAATATAGGAGAGGAATGGTTACCCTAAATAATAACACTTATTGTTAATGTTTGTAAAACAACTATCACTATCATTCAATGAAAATTAAAGTGATTAATTAGGGGGTTGATGATTTCCTCTAAATACTATTTTATCAAACTCATTAATCTTTATGATTAAGGGCAAAAACACACATCTTTTGAGTTACCCATTCCCAATACACTACTCTCTCTCTCTCTCTCTCTCTCTCTCTCTCTCTCTCTCTCTCTCTCTCTCTCTCTCTCTCTCTCTCTCTCTCTCTTTGATATGTCTTTTGATTTTAAATATTCTTGATTAGTACTCTATAAATCTTTTTTAAAAATTTTTTAATAAATTTTTTTTACATTTAATTTATTATAAAAATTTGAACTGAAAATCAAATATATATAGTATTTTATATTAATACAATAAAAATGAATTTTTTTAATATTATCATTTGCATAAAAACTCAATTAGAGCATGACTATATTTAAAATTAAATAAGTTTTTTTAGAAATTTTGATACAAAATAAGAAATTTAAAAATATATGTATATCATAAATACAATATTTAAAAATTTTAAAATTTACTTAAAAGTCATTCAAGTAAACCAAATAACTATTTTTATAATGATACCTATCTTATTATTAAACTAAACATATTGGGGAATCATCAAAATTCATACTCATAGTATAATTAATAATACTTATAGTGATAGTAATTGATGAATTTAAATAAAATGACTCCGAAGATTAGAATTTTTTTTAAATAGATTCTATCATGAACTAAGTTCATTATGGAATAACTCCGTAAACCTTCACTAAGTCTTGATAACTCAAATTTAAACCATTAGCTACATGGATTGGATCCATGCTATAATGGCTCCATAGATAGCACCACCACGAAACTTCAAGTTCCACCTAGTAATGATTACATCTCATGGAAATCTCTCGCCATCACTATCCATCACCATCTCTATTATTCCTGGTGTCTTCTTTTTCTCTTTTTTGAGTTCGAAATGGTACATCAATTGTGCAATGATGAAAAGAGCAACCGCCATTATAATTAATAGTACAAGTACTATTTTAAGAGAGGCAGCAAAGTTTCTAATTCCAGAACAAACTTACAGCTACCAAATGGAATAATGAGAGAAAAGGTTGAACCTAATTTTGTACTTCAAATTTTACTTCATGAATGGAATAATGAGGGAGAATGCTGAACCCAATTTTGAACCGCAAATTGTACTTTACTCCGCATAATGCAACATTCTTCTTCCAATTGTACAATTTGCAGAAATATGGTCCTTATGGTTGGGAATAACTGTCGAAGCATTAAATGTGTAGCTAATTAATAGCTTTTGTTTTATAAGATATTATTCATAGTACATAATTTATATTCACAATTTGTTTTACTTGCTTGTACAATTTGCTATTAGTAGAAAATAGAAAAAAGCATAAATGGCAGAAACAGAAGAAGCACCAAGCATGTGGAGAACATCTTGATTAGGCGATTTATTACACAAAGACCAATGTCAGAAAAGGACGGCTGACTAATGGGGCAATGACTTGGAGATTCTAATAATTGCTTGGTCACGAATTTACTTGTAAACTATGTAGTTTAAAGGAATATTTAAAGATAGTGACGTACTTTGATGCAATTAAATGATGTAAATATATTTACAAGACTTTATTTTAAATCACAAGATCTACAAATAGGACTATGAAACGAGTTCATACAAAAATTTTTTAATAATAAGTTAAGAAAGGCCTACTTAGTAAAAGGATATTAGAATCGAAAATGAGAATAAACCCGATAGTCGTTGTTTGAATTACAAAAATCCAAATTAAATAAAAAAATCTCACTTTCTCTAATTCCCTTTAATTTGGTTGGTTTTACGCATACCCAAATCTAATTCCAATTGCCTTACTTTTATCTATAACTTCGATTATGGTTCTGATTCCAAGATGCGAACTCAGCGCGTACGTGGATGCAATGCAGTCAGCAAGTGCACTTGACACTCAATTGTCCAATGAGAGAATCAATGTTTACATATTCCACCACTTGGAACCGGGAAATATTTAGATGGACCCGGTCCACGGAATAGTTCCGTGAACTCTTTCGTTCAGAAGCAGCCAACACATCCATACGGTGGGTCATGAGTGACATGGCAATTTTTAGATCAAGACGTCCACGGAACTATTCTGTAGATCGGATCCGTCTAAGTATTTTCCCTTGGAACCCAATATACCAACAAGAATCCTCTAATCACCCACGGGGGTGGGCCAAGCTAGTTTTCAGACAAGAGTGTTAGAATCACGCGATACGCGATTTAATTGGTGATTTATGTAAAAGTGTAAAAAATTCAACGCATTTATCAAAAGGAAAAAAAAGAGGTTCATATATTAAATTTTTTTAAAAGAAAATTATTACGTTGGTAAAATTTATACTAGTTGCTTCGAATTCATAATTTAGTAATCATTGAAGTCTGGATTCATCATCCTATTGAGTCTTCTTCTTTTTGGCTATTTGATCTAATTGCTATTTTAAAAAAAAATGTTCTTTAATATAGATATTGTATTTTCAAATCTCCTACGCATTTCGCTTTCTTTGTTGTGTTGTTTATTCTAAATAAATCAAATCTTCTTGTAAATGCCCCTCACAATGTGTTAAAGGCATTGAACACTTAATTTTAGCTGTTTTGGAAACTATTCAGTAATATATTAATGGACAAGAATTTTAATGTATTATAGAACTTTTATATGTTTCCACAAATAGTAGAATTGGAATAATTTTTTGATACTTAAAACAATGGGGGTACAACTACAAGATGGTTGGTTTTCAGGATCTAGCCCTCGTTATTTAGTTAATTTCATTACTACTATTATGAATTTGGGATTATAACTCTTACTCTAAAATTCTTGTTAAAACAAAGAAAAGAAAAAAGAAGTAATTAAAAACAAAACCCTTTAATTTTGTTAAGTGTTAATATAATTACCTCAAGTCTTCATTCTAACTATGGATAAAATTCAAACTCTCAGATAATATAAAATAAAATGGGAAAACTTTTACTTTCCTAGTAAGGTATGATGCCTTCATTTGAACATATTTATCCCTCTTATATTATTTTAGTCAAATCAATGTTATTAACTAAAAAATAATTTCCTATAATTTCATATCGTAACAATACTATAGAATTCCAATAGAATGATCCAATAGAGTTCGTAATAGTTGCTTTGTACAATCAATTTACGTTTGATTTTATTGACAAAATGAACAACACAATTACCTTTACTCGTTAGTCAAATAACTAAAGGGGTACGAAAATAGCAATAGGTACCCGAAAATGTTTAAGGGGATGTACAGCATTTGATCCTTAAGTACTCGTTGTGTTACTTTAAACGAACGTCTGTCTCTCTCTCTCTCTCTCTCTCTCTCTCTCTCTCTCTCTCTCCCCCCCAAAGTTCCCTCATTTCCTTCCTTTCTCCTGTATTTGTCTGTCTCTGTTAACTCAGACCAACATAAAATACTCCAAAAGCATAGTAAATCTCAAAACATTAGTATCTTAATATTAAAAAATAGAAGAAATTAAATAAGCACCCACACACAAACAAACACAAAAATCAAAATTCAACCAAAAAATGAAAGAAAGAAAACTGAAAAATGAGAAGCAATGAAAGGGCCATTCCCATTTGCATGTAGCTAGACAAAAGCCAGAAACTTTTGCTTTTTAATGTTCCCAGAAAACAACCCTTTTATAGCTTTTTCATCATCATCTTTTCCTGAAAAATTGTGCAACCCTTTTGCCCCTTTTATACACTCTCTCTTTACTTTTTTATTTTTTTTACACACACTACACGCAGTAGAAATAACAAAGATTCTTGCTTATTCATGCTGGATAGCAGAAAATAAAGAAGCTAAGTAGCAGCATCTTTGGTTTCCTTAACATTCCTATGTTAAAATGAGCTAATAATGATTTCGAAATTTAATAATTAATGATACATTACTTATGTCTGTAAACACTTATGGCTCATATTCAAAAAACTAATAGTAGTGGCAGTGGTAGGGGTGTTGCAGCTGCTGATGAAGTTAAGGCTTCTGGAACAATTTTTCATGATTTTTTGGGTAAAGGGTCTGCTCCAGATTATTCATCTGCGGCAGTTGGGCCGGCGGCCAGCAAAGTCCTGCCAACATCTGAGGCTGCTCCTTCTTCAGCTTCTGTCTCCATTGGCGCTTCTTCTGGTGGTGGCCGTGGCCAAATCTCCACAACTTCTGATCTGGACTCTGGTAAGACCTTAGCTATCAGTCATGATTGTCAAGTTTGCTTTTTTTTTTTTTTTTTTGGTCTTTTCTTCTTGTTTTTGGTTCTTTGTCAATTTTTTGATGAACCATTTTTATTATGTTGTTATAGGAGTTCTTGGTTTTTCTTTTCTGTGTTCTGCTTTTTACCTAATTATGGTATGTGTTTTTTGACTAGCTAAATTAAAGATTAGATTTTTATGGCTGCTCCATTGGTTTAAGTTTTGGAATTTTATCTGCTAGCTGATGCACTTAGCTCTTGTATCTGTCTCAACTTTACTGATTTTTGGTTAGTTTATGATCTCATTCCATGCTATTAGATAACAAGCTTGGACTTTTTTATGTCTTTGTTGGTATCATTCCACTCATGTAGTGGGTTGGTTGTGGTGTCTTTGTCTTATGGTGGAGCAGTTTGTCTTAGGTCATGCACTGAGTTAGTGGCCAGTCTAGGACTCTTTGCAAACGTGTACATCATTTATCATTTCTCTGCATATATGCAGTTCTACTTGCTCTTGATATTGCTTATGATTGCTTTAAAGGTGTTCTTTCATACACATTTAGTGTTCTGTTCTCCATAGATGTATAAATTATCGATATCTGTGTTATTGGTAACATCAAGCAATGAAAATGCATGATAATTGCGAAGGTGATTGAGATTCAAATTGCAGTTTTGGAAATGATGATGTCATGGATATGATAATCTAGGAAAATCTTTTAGAGTTTTAACATTGGATTATTGTTTGATTATTTTTCATCACCTATGGTAGAACGACAAGCTGGCAATCATTTTGAAGGAGTGCCATTCTATGGAGCGAGAAGTGATTTTATGGGTCATGAGACAAGTAGTAGATTTGCTGGAACCAAGAGAAGTAACTCAGATTCATATGGTGGAACATCAAAAGATAAATTTCCACCAGTGCGAATCGAGTCTCTTGAAGGCTCACAGTTGATGAAGGTATGGATACTTCTTCTTTCTACCCCTTCATTCTTCTCTTTTTTTGTAAGCTACAAACTTGTTCCATTCCAGCATTGACTGAACATATACTATTTTGAGATGTCTGCCATTTGCTCTAATGCTGTGAATTTGGTTTGAATCAGCTAACTCGACATGCCAGTGGAGAGAGACTCAGACAGCCACACGATGAGGACGCATCCTTTTCTATGCATTTTGTCCGACCCATGTCTGCCACCCTTGTATCGCAACCGTCATCAGGTGCTAGAGCTGATGGCAATAGTTCCAGATTGGGTCGTGGTATTCCGATGAATGTTGGTCCACCTTGGCAATGTCCACCACGGTCCAGTCAAGTTGTGCCATTTGGCTCCCAGACACCATCAAACAAGGTCAGAGACTCGAATGTTGGTGCATCAGTTATATCTCAAGGAGCTGCTGATGAAGGATCTAGGACTGGCATTAAGGGATCTGGACCTTTCAGCTCTGTCAACACGACTGGTAGAATCTTGGATAGGAATTTTGCTGGGGCAATAGTCAGCAGTGGTAAGCAGAAGTCTGGGATTCACATTTCTGAACCAGAATTCTCTCCAACTCGGAGGTAATTTTCTATAAAAACCTTATTTTCTCTATATGTCTGTCTGTATTTTCTTCCTATAATAATTTGTTCATGACACATGTTTTACTTATTTGTAATAGCCAACATGGGGTTAGTTCCACTGGATGTCAGATGACTATATTTTATGGTGGTCAAGCACATGTCTTTGACAATGTCCATCCCAACAAGGTCTAATCTCTGTCTTATGGCACTAATGATTGATCCGTCCGTGTGTATAATGCTAATATACTTTGTAACTTTCTGTATATGTTAGCTGGCTACTAAATTGATTGTCCAATAAAAGTCTTATCCATTGCCAGCTTGGCTTCATGCAATTTATGAATGATAAAGATCTCTGTCTTTTGATCCAGAAAGTATGATACAACTGGTGGTTGCTGTTTGTTTTACCTTATCTAATTAATTGTGTGATACCCCTCAAAAAAGTCCCACATTGGTAGGAGGATTGAAAATTGTTTAATATATAATATCTTGGGTTTGGGTTACTAAATAACTTGACTTTAGCATTTTGAGCTCGTGGTTTATGCTCAAAAGTTATTGTATCAGACCAAACTCGAGATGCTACAAATGGTATCAGAGCGAACCTTGTGCGGCCTCTGCACGAGGTGAGACTGGGTCAACGGTATTGGGTTGCGACTATGTAAGGAAGTGAAAGAACTAAGTGCTATATGGGGCTAAGTGCTACGTTGACCTAAGGGTGGAAGTCACCTTTAGAGCCACATACGAGCTACCTTTAGAATCCGACACAATCGAGTGGACAGTCCGAAAATGGGTTGGGCTTTGCGAGGACGCAAACCTTAAAGAAGGGGTGAACGTAATACCCCTAAAAAAAGTCCCGCATCAATGGGAGGAATGAAAATTGTTTAGTTTATCATATCCTGGGTTTTGGCTACTAAATAACTTGATTTAAGCATTTTGAGTCCGTGATTTATGCTCAAAAGTTATTGGACTAGCCTAGACCCGAGATGCTACAAATTATGTGGTCATACTTCTTTCCCTGATTTAGTTTGATAGGTACTTGCTAGTGAAGTCGAACCCCAATTAACTCACATGTAGATCATTCAGTTTGAAGAACTTCAATGCGTTGACATTGTGTTAAATGCAGTTTAGTATTTAGCTGTTTTGGTAGGCAAGGATTACGCCAAAATTAGTTGCACCTGTTGATGCGATAGCTCATGACATTTGAAGGGCCTGTCAGTCCTGGACAAATAACAATAGAGCGATATGTCCGCTAGTGGTAAGGTCTGGGCTTATAGCACCTCATGTTGTACAACATTGGGATAACAAAAGCTTTTTGATGTGTATTCAGTCGCAATCAATCAGTCAATTTGGGATGTTTATCACAGCAAGTTAAATCAGTTGTCAAATTAATTAAGTTCTACATTGATAGTGGTGGACGTTTTGACCTTGGACAACAAAGTTGGAGTTACCAGGAACTGTCACAAGCTTGTAGATTGAGAGTGGAGTTTTAAGTTAGTGTCTGACAGGAAGGTAGCTTAATATGGAGAGGGAAAGTCTATTAATCAAAACATGGTTGCCCCAGGAAGTAAAAGGTTTGATTCGCAATCTACCGCATGTCATTCCCACCATACAAGGACAATACTTGTTGAACTGAGTTGATAATTATACCTATCCTAAGCCTTTTTAATCCTTTCGGAATTACATGAACGTTTTAGGTGAGGATGTGAGCCGTGTAAAATAGATTGCAACATTATATTCTGCTTCTTTGGTGGTACTGATGTTGAAATTGCAGATGCAGAGGATATCAAATTGAAATATATGTTCCTTAAGTGGCAGTCACCTCATCTTAATCATTTGTTTTACCATATTCTCATATCCTGTTATATTCATTGTAAAGTCATGTTAGAATAGTTTCCTTTCCATGTGGATGTCAAAAATTTTTGAAGGCAAAGAGGCCAACAAAGTTTAATTTGTATCATTTTTATTAAAACCTGATATCATTGGACAGTGTTTAACTTTTTGGAAAGTATTTTGTAAAGATTGTTTCTGTCCTAAATAGAGTGATAAATGATCTTCTAAAGGCACAAGTTGGATTCTTTAGCCCATTTATGTATCTAAATCTCTACAATCTTTTTCGTCATCATATTTCAGTTGGCACTCTACCTGGATTTCTGGTTCTGGAACTATTGTCTGACTTTCTTTTGGGATTACCCATTGGCAATTGAACAATGTTAGTAGCTGAGACACAATGCAATATTCTGTGCCTGAAGAAAACATATTAACAGTTGAATGGGCCTCTGGCAAAATGGTTTTGCTGGAAGATTACGGGGCTGCAGTCCCACATTTACAGAACTGAGGGCACTGAGCTGAAGTTGTTTTTGTTATTGAATTTGACATATTTGCAGGTTCAGATACCTGGATTCTCCACTATTTGGAATGGATCCCAGGGAACTGGACATAATGCAACAAGTTTTCCAGATCAAAGGCACGTTAAGAGGAGTAGATAATTTCCTAAATCCTCTGGGAATTAGACAGGGACACCTTTAAACTGTATTAAAATATATGTGGTAGTCTATGTGTTTTTCCTGCCATGTGCTTGCTTGTTTTGCCGGCCTTTGCCATCCCAGTGCACTTGTGCACAGAAGTTCCATGATTGAGTTCTAGGCAGGAAATTTTAATCAAATAGAAGGATGCTTTGACAAGTGGTAAGCTTTGCTCTGGAGCTGGGGCAGGGGAAATTGATTGCAGGACATCTGGGTTTATAGCTCTGTGATTCTTAGTTATGAACTTACTTAGAAATCTGTTAAACCTTTTTAACTTGTTCTTAGAAAACCAGGTAGACATTTTTATGCCGCAAGGGCATTAGTTTATCCAGTTTGTAGCCCTCTTCTCTTTATTCACCGTTATATCATATAGCAAAGACCTTAACCTGAGCTTCTCTTTATCTTAGGCTTTGATGTTTATTTGATATGTTTGACATTTGGAAAGATGTATATTTTCGGAGGATAGCTCGATTAATATTCTACATATGAAAGAAATATTGATTGTTTAAGCTGCAACTGGAGTCTGAATTGACTTATTATCTTTTGCTACCCCACCTCCATTTAGTTCAGGTTCCACTTCCATCTATGCATAGATGGAATAGCGGGACTTAGTAAGGGATTTACGATTTAGAGAATATAGGATTATATTTCCACATGTATATAGACGAGTTAACTGCTTTTTGTGGATGGACAATTCATACCAAAGCTTGCTGCTTGAATGGGCATCAGATGATTCCAGTATATCCCTTTCCATGATTGGATTAAGTATGATAATTATTTGGTATTTTATTGTTATATGTTGGATAGATTGGAATAACACGATGTGGTGAGTGAGAGGTAATGCATTTAAATATTTTGTTTAAGAACTGAAATTTGTAAAAGGGCATAGAGGTTTCGGGATGAAGATTCTTTTATTGTAACTTTTTTATACTCAATTGTCATATGTAGATCTAATTAATTTCTTATACCTTATTTATAGCCTTCATGTTAGATAAAAAATATTTATTTTGACATCACATGTAAACCTCCAAAGTGCTTTCCTAATTAATTTTCATGTAATTCCTAATTAATTTTCATGTCATACTTACTACAGCAACTATTTACTGTAAATTGCCACCAATACTATTCTAACATTGTAGTTATTTGTCAAAACTTTGTCTATTTCTTTGTTTCATGTAAAGCTGTTGCTCTTTGAATGTTTATTTCAATCTGGAAGCCACGCTGTGATTGTTGATCAATAGATCTGGCCTTGTAGTGTGATCTTCCTAATTTGTGATTAGGTCAGTCTTGTTGAACCTATGTTGGATGCCAAATATGGAATAAATGAAGTTATCTTGTCGGCAACTGTATGTTGCTTGTAACCTCGTAGGCTAGTTCCTGCTTTCTATTTTAGCCATTGAATAGGTGATGACCCATGTACCAAAAAAAGAATAGAAAAAGAAAGACAAATTAGTGAATGCCCCATCTGGAAAAGAATCCCTCTTTATCCCTTCTTTTTTCCTGCGGCTAAGTATCCTTGTGGTCAAACAAAAGAGGAAAGGGGGATTTGAAATCAGAGAGTAGCCCAACTTTTCAAATGTGTTTAGCATTAGGACGAGTGGTGAAAGGATGCCTTCAATCATCTGTACGTCTATCTTCTTCTTTATATGACTTTGGTTTGTTTATGACTAGAAGCTACAGGACATTTAAAAATGCATTGTCTCCTTGGAAGGCCAGAGCATCCTCAATATGCTGTCTTTTTTCTTTTGCTTTCATTGTAACCTTAGGTGCATATGATGTGGCAACTAAATTTTCCTATCCTGTTATAAACAAATTTTATGCTTCCTTAATTTCCAAAAAATAGTGGCATGCATTAGCTGCCACCTCTGGCCACGCAACCTTATGAACATAGACTTCCAATTCTGGTAGTTTCTGCATATTATTTAAAACCATTTCTCTGAAGAAAGGATGGAGCATATCAGATGTGATCAGCGAAAATTAGAATAGCGTTTTTCCTAGCTTTTCATTGGTTGAAAGATAATTTTATGTAATCTGTCAAGTTGTTTGTGTGGGAATTAGCTGTGGGACGGATTTTGTGGGCTTAAAGCCATTATGTTTTGCTTTTTAGTAAAACTTCGTTGTGGAATGCATTCTTTTGTTTACTCTTGGTAAATATATGAAATTGATCCTGCTGAAATCACTGACATCCTGGTCTATATCAGGCAGATATTATAATGGCCTTAGCTGGATCCAATGGGGGATCCTGGTCGACAGCCTATGTGCCAAAGACATCTGCAAGTCCATTCACAGGAGAAAATTGCACACCAACTAGTAAAAACACCCCATGCATGACAGGGACCTTAGCTTTACAGTCGGAAGTGCAAGGAAAATCATCAGTCAAAGTGAACTACTCTCATGAGTTAAGTTCTGGTGAGAATTATCATCCTCCACAGGTTTTGCATCTTGTGTGTCTGTATTTCTATAACAACTCAGTGATGTCCTCCGTAAAGAGCATTGAGCTAAATTTGTAGTCTCGCAAAGGGACTCTTTTGGGTGTTCTTTCACGGGATTGTTTTAGCAAATGTTGCTAGCTGACTTTTCTTTAGCCCTTTATCTCGCAGTACAAAGAGCTTTTCATGCTACGAACTTTGTTTTTCCAACAAAAGTTCTTTCTCTTTTTAATTTCTTCTGCTTCTTGAAATCAAAGTGCTCTGTCATTTTTTGTGAATCACTCAGATCTGGGACATCTTTTGCAGGTACTCATCAAGAGGAAATGCTAAAGAAGGAAGCCAAAGCCGTAAAGCATGTGCTTGATCTCTCTGCTGAAGAAAAACGCTAGGTATGATGTAGATTTACATTCGCCCTCTCCTACACTAGATGTGTTCTCCTTCGAGGACCATCATCATCACAGCTCAAGTGCAACTCATTGCACTTGAACTCGCAGTGCCAATAATTTTCTTGCTAGGTGTTTATGAGGTTTTTTTCATCCGTAGGCCTCATTGAGTCCGATTAACCACTAGTTATAATCTTTTTGGATTCTCCAAGCCCTCTCAAGCATTGGTTGTCCTCGAATTCTGTATTAGTGGAAAGCTTTTGCTCTCCATCAATTTAATTCCAACCAATTTTGTAACGTTAATTTAGGATTTGTCTAGTGAAGTACCATATCCTAGAATAAAATTACATTGCCTACTGGTATTATTGTTTGTTTATCAGTAAAAGAACTGGAAAACTGAAATTACTGTTGTTATGAGTTTATTTCAGGAATCCATTAGTTATTCTCCATCTGCTTATGTCTGTTTTATTTCGATTTGGTTGTTAGTGATGTAAGAAAACAACCAGCAACAGGGTTCATTTTGTATTCTGTATATTGACTTTGAACTGCTTATCTTCCACTATTGCATTACATTTTTTGTTATCTGCTCTACAAGTTTCAATCAAGGAGCACATATTAGACACACTCATTGTCAATGGTTACCTAAGTTAATAACAAATCTTTTTATTGCAAATTCACAATTATCAGCTGATGTTTCCAGAAGTGGGACCCTCTTATGGATTACATCATGGTCCAATTTTCTTCCAGAAAACGTACTATCAAACAAAAATTTGACTAAATTTGTACTGTATTTTCATCAAGTGGTTAGCCTTTAAGTCTGCATAGCTTATGGCGGCGATTATAATTTGTACAAAGGGCATGAATCGAGCAAGAGTTTTTTTTTTTTTTTCCTTTTTCTATTATTGATATATAACAAAAACGGAAAAGGCCCAAGACTGAATGTAACACTAAATAAAAATTTGAGCACTATTCAGGCAATCACTGATTGAAGTGGTTTAAAAAGTAGTATTAAAGTACGAAAAACAACAACCAATACATGAGGAAAAAATATCTTCCCTCCTCTTTTTTTTCTTTTTTTTGGGGATAATTACACATACCTCTCATAAGGTTTGTTATAATTGCACTCATCTTCTTTCTGGTTTTAAAAATTATACATACACCTCCCTATGTTTATATTTTTTTTAGAACAAACAAGTCTATTTTGATAATATAACTCAAAAACATCAACCAAATACCTTAAAATATCTTTAATTACTTTTTAAAAAGATAAATAAATCTTAAAAAATTAATTAATTAGTTATAAAAATGTCAAAAAGAGTTATATTCTTACATCAAATATTCAATGTTCTTCAAATACTATTTTTTTAAAACTCAGTTATTTGACTAATATAAACGAATTTATATTATCAATCAAAATTTTACAAACTAATATATTAACAAGAAAGAGATGGCCAATTTAAAAGTAATTAAAGATATATTAAGGTTTTTGGGTTACTTTATCAAAATAGATTTGTTTTGTTATAAAAAATGTAAACACATAGGGTGTAAGTGTAATTTTTAAAACCTAAGGGGAGGTGAGTATAATTATGGCAAACCTCAGGGGAGGTATGTGAAATTATTCTTTTTTTTTTTTGGGGGAGGGGGGTGGGTTGCATTTCAAAGCAACTATATTAATTTATCTATCCTCAAATTCATTTACTTTATCACTATATTGGAAGGCAAGAACGAGGACGTTTTTAATAGGGATAATTTCACATACCTCCTCTGAGATTTATCGTAATTACACCCACCTCCCTTCAGGTTTTAAAAATTACACTTACATTGCCTGTATTTATATTTTCTATAACAAAATAAGTCTATTTTTATAATGTAATCCAAAAACACCAACTAAATACCTTAAAATATCCTAAATTGTTTTTAAATTGGTTATCTCTTTCTTATTAATATATTTGTTTACAAAATTTTAATAGATAAAGTAAATTTTATTTCAAATTAATCAGATAACTGAGTTTTGAAGAAGTAATATTTGGTAGGAATTAAAATTTAAGGTAAGATATAAATACTTTTGATGTTTTTATAACTAATTTATTAATTGTTAAGGTTTATTTATCTTTTTTAAAAGTAATTAAGCATATTTTAAAGTGTTTGGTTGGTGTTTTTGTGGTTACATTATTAAGATGGACTTGTTTTGTTATAAAAAATATAAATATAGGAGTTGTAAGTGTAATTTTCAAAACCTGAGAGGAGGTGAGTGTAATTATATCAAACCTCAGGGGAGGTATGTGAAATTATTCCCTTTTTAATATTCTTTCTTTTACTTCTAGTTGGTTTCTTTCGAAAAGGTCAAAGTAGTCATTCGATGAGTTTTCAATGGAAATCTGCATAAAATTAAGGAGAAATTGCATGAAAGCCCCTTCACATTAACAAATTTTACTATTGGTCTTCCACAAATTTAAAATAATACATTTAGTCCTTAGTATATGTTGAAAGTTGCTGGTGATCAATCCCAATTACAATTACTTTTCAACCTTAAATGATAATATTCTCTCTACACGATAGTAAATTGGAGGAAAAAATAAAATCCCATTATTTTTCATTCGAAACACAGCCATGTACGTATGCCTATAATGGTTGATTAATGAACTGGAAACTTTAATCAGTTTATATCAATAAGACTTCATAATTAATCAATAGCCCCAAAAAAAAAAAAAATTACATGAATAGAGAATGGGAAAGATCAAATTGAATCTTGAAATTGTTGGCTAAGATCAAATTGAGTCTTGAAATTGTTGGCTATGGTTTTAATAAATTTCCCACCGAAATCCTCTTCCAACTCAGTACAATAATTTATTTTCCTTCTCATGTTCTTATCATTCTGCTTGATTCTTTGGCCGACTGGTCTCTTTTCTTATCCTTCGAAATTTACTTTTCTCATGGGTCAATTTATAATTTGCAATTGTTCTTTGTCGTATTATCAAAGAACAAAATGAAAAAAGTTTGTGTTGGAAAAGTTTGGCAACTAGACAAAATTTTCCTCACTAGTCATGTTGTAATGTCTGGGTGCCATGTGACAAAATTGATATTTAAGGATGAACAATGAGACTCATATTGTACACGCATTTTGTTGTGTTTGTTGCTTGAGATTTAAGACATAAAGTTTATAAAATAACTACAAATAGAATTAAACTAAAAAGGGCTAACTAAAAATGATGGATAACAACAAAGGAAGATGCTTTTTTTTTATTATTCTTTGCCTAAACAGTAGAAAGTGCACTGAAAATATTTCACCACTTGTATTCTTTGCCTAAACTGTGACATTTACCTGACATAAAAACTTATCGAGAAAGTGATTTTAAATGGTAATAACATATTTGGATTTAATGTAATAGTATTAAAAAATATTTTATTGAATTGAAAGTTTTGCACTCAATCCTCCAAAAGAAAAGGATTACAGTTGCCAAATATTCATTTTATTATTCTATTTAAAAGGGAAAAGATTTGAAAGAAAAAGTATACAAGAGATTAAACCTTCAAATAAACTTAATTTGTAAGAAAAACAATTAGAAGAGTACATAACTCTGAAGAATTGATCATTTGAAAAACAGGTTCAAAACCATTAACAACTTCTTACAAATAAAAATAAAATAAAAAGCCACAAATAGATTTGATTTCGTTTTACTATTTGAGAATTGTATTAATCCGTAATATAAGTTTGTTCAGTTAGACATGTTCACTATTCTCAAGTGGACTCGTTTATTTCAGGCCAAGTGTATTTCAGGCGAAAATGCAGCTAGTTCTCTACTCATCCATTGAGCACTACATTATTTTACTGAGGAAATGAATATGTTGGAGGTACTTTACTGAATAAAAAGAAAAAAAAACTTCATTGAATTTAAAAGTAGCCAATAATTCCAATATTTAATTTTAAATTATTGCATTATTGCATTTAATAAACTACATTTCCATGTATAGGATTAAAAAAAACTATATTATCAGTTATTTTATTGTAAAAAAATAAATATTGAGTTCTTCTTATCTTGAAAGGTAAAATTTATTAAATTTGAGTTAAAAATTGATCTTAAGCATTTCCTTGAAACTGGAAGAGTTGATAACTATTTAAAAATAAATTTCTGCCCCTTTACTTTTTGGCCAATCTTATGGATATATAATATTTTTCTTGGCTTTTAACTTATGCAATGCATAGATTGAGAAAAAGGGTGATAACCTAAGTCAATTACAATAGAATAATAAACACTTAAATTTTATTGTAAAACCTTCATTGTATAAAAAGAACAAAAGTGTTTACGTGAAATGATTAAGATAAATTCTGAGTTCGAATTCTTGAAAAACAAAAAAGGACAGAAAAATTTACTAGAATGATTTGCCATTAATTAGAATTTATAGTAATTAATAATTAATTAATATAGAAATTAATAATTAGGATTGCAATAGTCACAAGATTTTATTAATGGATTAATAATATAAAAAATTTTTAACTAAATAAAATGAATGAATTTAAAGAATCAATAAAGAATGTAAAGATAACAATAAAAAGGAATTATTAGTAGAATATGAATACATAAGTAACTTCCCTAATATGGAAATTTTTCTTAAAAATAAAAAATAATAAAACTAATAAATTACAAACTAAAAAAATATATCCAAGTCAGCTTTATATGAACACTATTTTATTTAGAGTTGTTATATAGAAATATAAAACAGACATACACACATATAATAGATTCCCTGTTTTCTTTGACACAATGTTTCACCCCACATCATATATTCTATTTAATACTTTCTTTTTCGTTTTATTTGCCAATCACTAATTGATATTGTTTTTCCTACACTTCACGAATGAAAAACACGTTTTGTTATTAATTTCTCATTTCCTAGATTTGATTCATAATCAATTTTAATAAATTTTTTTCTTGGTTTACATACTTTTTCAAAACATAATTTTCTTCATGAATAGACATTTCTTAATAAAAAGAAATCCCCCGGCAACAAAACATGACAAAATCCCAAAGCAACCAACGGGAAAAAAAGATATTGTTTTAAGATTATTGACGGTGTTGGAGTGTGGTGGCCAACATATAATTTTAAGATTCTTTCTTAATATTCCATCATTTTCGTCCTATTTTGTCCTTTTATTAGCTTTGTCCACTTCAATCCTGCCATGACTCTGCTGTGAAAATTTCTATTTTAGTGTTACACTTGAAGACGACGATAAGTCCAAAAGGCCACCCAAGGCCACGTGTTTTTTTTAACTAATTATTAATCAAATATTTTTTTGTTTCTTGAGAAGGAAATTATTAATCAAAATGTTTCAGCTCTCCCATTGTGAATTGGTAAGTTGGAGAATATGATAGCCAAGTTTTTTGGAAATGAACCAAACAATGCACAATTTCTTACGACTATAGATATGGGAAGGAAAATTTTCTAAATAACTTTTCTTCACAAACTCAATAAACTTATCCAAAAATATTGTGGTGATATGGTAACGTGTTATCAAAAGAAATGGTAAGTAGGTGAATGAATAAATTCAAAAATCTTTTTGGCTTGAAAATAAGAAGAATATTAATTTTTTTACTATAAAAATAACTTTTGTAGATAATATTCTATGTATATTAATAGATTTATATAGTTAAGTATCACCATAGTACACGTTACATATCTTCCATTTATTTGTGTGCTATAATTCACCACATCAATGATTTGTATGGTATCTTGACTAATATTTAAGTTGCTATTCCAAGGTCACAATCTTGCAAACTATCATGGCTACCATTTTAGAAGCATACGAAGAAGTTCCTATGCAACAAAAACATATTATTCCTCTTGATTTTGAGTCCACAAAAGTTGTTCCTGAATCATATGTGTGGACAGAAAAAGATGATTTTCCAAGAGATGATCCTATCCAATCTCATAATGAAAAATCAAAACCATCTATACCGGTAATTGATCTCATGGCTCCAAATGCTGTGGAACTCATTGGAAATGCATGTGAAACCTGGGGAGTTTTTCAACTCACCAACCATGGTATTCCCTCTAGCCTTATTGATGATGTTGAATCTCAGGCTAGAAGACTCTTTGCTCTTCCAACTGACCAGAAGTTAAAGGTCTTAAGATCAGCCCGCGGCACCACCGGCTACGGTGGTGCTCGGATGACAGAGTTTTTAACCAAATGTTTATGGCATGAAGGCTTCACCATTGCAGGTTCTCCTGTTGATCATGCTAGAGAACTTTGGCCACATGACCATAAAGCTTTTTGGTAAGTACTCCATGCACTCTCATCTCATGCACGTTGATAAACTGACATAAGTTCAATCTTTTTTTTTTTAATCATCACTTGCTTATATATTTAGTGATGCGATGGAAAATTACCAAACGAAGATGCAAGCCTTGGCACACCAGCTTCTGCTTCTAATCTTGAAGTCGCTAGACGTCTCTGAAGAAGAATTAAGTTGGAAATTACCAATGTCTCAAGATGTATTGCAACTCAATTCCTTTCCAGCCTGCCCAGATCCTAAAAGTGCCATTGGATTAGCCACTCACACAGATTCAATGCTCATCACCATTCTTCATCAAAGTTACGAGGGTTTGCAAATTTTTCGCGACGGATTCGGATGGGTCACAGTTTTACCTATTGAAGGAGCTCTTGTGGTTAACCTTGGTAATCCTTATGGATATATTATCTAATGGAAAATACCCTTGTGTTCAGCATCGTGTTTTGGTCAACCAGATGAGGCATAGAATATCAGTTGCCTTCTTCTATTTGCCCCCAAATGATTGCCAAGTTGCACCATTTGCTAAGTTTCAATACCCCATTTATCGTTCTTTAACAGTGAAAGAGTTTCTGCAGATCAGGGCTAAGTATCTTGAGGATGCACTTTCTGTAATCAGAATTTAATCAGTTGAGATTATACAATGGTGCTTGAGAAATTCTAGATGCCACCTTGACGCATCGATATTGTTCTAGTAAAAAGTTACCTTGTTATTTCACCAGTTGTGTAAATATATATATATATAGATACACATATACATATACACATGCATAGGCATATCCATATACATATGTGTGTGTGTGTGTGTATCCGAAAATTATTAGAAACAATTATCATGACTGGTGGAATATATAGCAGGAAATTTATTTTGTACAGCGAATGATTAACTCATTAATTTGATATGTATACATGGCGACTGGAGGAAGCTAGTATGTGTGTGTGTAGGAAGTGCATAATTTTTCACAAAAGCGTTCAAAAATTAGGGTTCAAGATGTGATTAAATAATAGTTGTTTCACTAATTAACTTGTTGTACTAAAAAAAAAAAAAAAAGACGTTACGAATATATCAAATTACTGTTGGCCAGGTCCTGTCCCGGTTTCCAAAGAATAAAAACCATGAACTTCAGCACAAAAAAACAATTGACGACTAAAATAAATTATAACCATGAACAGAAATTTCAAAAAGTTATAAAATTTTGAAATAAAAAACAACAAATTTTGTTTGAAATAGAAAAAAGAAATGGCAGCTACCAATTCATCATTGAAGAATCTCTTCCTCTGCCCAAAGCTTTAGCTTGCTCCCTGATCCATGTGATTGGTGTAGTAGAGACAAAGATTAATTTGATATGAATAATCAAAAACGTACTTAAGCTGAATTTTACTCACGTCTAATCACGTACAATAGGTCCAAAATCAAACGAATCACTGTTTTCCTTGTGTCTTTGTCTGTATTAGGAGGCGAGAATATTGAAATTTTAGGACAGCAGATGTTACTTTTTGGGTTCTAACAGCCATAAATTCCCAGGTAACAATACCTTGAACCTGATCATGAAACTATAGTAGAAAAAGACAATACATTCACGTAAATTTACACTTGTGTTTTATCACACACTTAAGTCGAAAGTGGAGGAAGTACTAGACATGCATTATGCTGTTATTTCAGAGTTCAAATGTGACAAACATGACAAGAATTCTTGTACAATATGTTAACGTTATACCAAATTTCTTTGCGTCATTATCTGCTCATTTGAAATTGTTGGGCTACATTCATACCTATACGTAACTTGATAACTACATTATTTTCTTTGCGATTCGGTACAACTATCTACGGATCATATTAACTGGTACAAAATGCTTGATTTAACATGATTGCAACATTAGACATTTGGATACAATTGAAAACATAAACTGCACAAACTGCTTACTATTTACCATGGTAATTAAAACTTGATCATACTTAAAGATGAACGAAGAATCTAATCGGCAATAAAAAATTGTCATGTTATGGTTTGTGTAATAGTAGGATAGGTGCTCCATCTCACTCTTTAAATTTTGCCTTTATCAATGGACAAATTAATCATAGTGATAAAACGCCAGTCTTATTGATGAGAGGGAGGGATCTAGCCTTAAATATTTGTATTGAATTTTCCATAGTAACCAGAATTTAAAAACAGATCATACAACTTACATACCATACAAAATAAATAACTGAGAAAGACTTAAGTCCAAACTGAAGTAAATTATATAACAATAGACTGTATCCGTTTTTATTTACCTATTTTTCGCAAGACAAGACAAAATTAATCAGTAACAACCCAAATAAGAAAATATTCTAACGCAAAAGGCTAATTAGTCTGATTTTAATTTGGTAAATTTTTAAGTGGGCAGTCGAAAATATCAAAGTTTTCAACTTTCACAAGAATTATTTGCAATTACTCTCCTTCGTAATCATTTTTGTGCATTTATGTCCACAAGTATTTAAAATCGTTGTCTCTCTCGTCCAAAAGGTAGAGCCTGGGGGCAAATCGCTGTCCTGTTATTTGCTAGTTATTTTATTCACTAGTTTATTTGGACACATCTATGCATGGAATTAAATTATGATTTTTAGTTTAAAACAAAAGAAAACATTCATGGCCTACAAAAAACAAAAAAAGGGAAAGCATTCATGTTTTACAAGGACTTAATCAGGTCAGAGACATAATTTGTCCCCTTCTTTCTTTGAATAATACGCATCAAAGCAGACGAATTTTCGATTTTGCGACTTGTTTGTTTGAAGAAATGAGAATTACTAATTTATACAAAAACAGCCTATCAAAATATATTTTTCATTTTTCTCATTAATAAAATCAGGCATGGAGTTTGATTCAACAGCAAAAGGACCATTTCATAGCAAATCAAAGAAGCTTAAAATTTAAAAAAATTAAATAAATCCAGCAATTGAAAGGGGCTCGTTTTCAATAGATTTTGATTTTTGTAAAAATTAATTTTAGAAAAGTTGAAAATTAATTGCTCCTAATTTTAATTTTAAAAATCCAAAAATTGGGTAAAAAAGCAATTGAAAACATGGCAAAAACATTTTTCAAAATCAAAAATTAAAGACAAGTAGAAAAAAGCTATTAAGAATAGACACGTAGGTAGATGTGTTCCTGTATTCTACATACACTAAATTATAATAATTTGTTTCTTCTCAATATGACAATAGCAAGGATAATAGCAGATGAAGACCTAAGTCTTTCATTAAATTGGCACCTCAATAAATAAAAATTAAGATGTAAGCAAATGTCAATATCATTGCACCACTAATCAGTTTTGTCTGCATCAAAAAGATTATTAAAGATAACAGAAGAAGATTTGGATAATGATGAAGAAAGATAGTTAATTACACAAAATTACAGAAACTAATAGTAAATTGAACATGATTTGTCAGTTAACTAATGAAGACAAAGCTTTCCTCTAGATAACCATGACAGTCATTATCAGTGTAAGACATAAAGTAGCAGCAGCCCCACATGAGAACAAAAACACCCCAATACTGGACCACCTGCCACTGTAACAACTGCAATGTTTTCTTTTGATTTGTTGACTTAAATCTGATAAAACTACAGTTGTTATTATCACTCAGTTTTTTCTTAAATATAAATTCAACAACACTTTCTCGACTTTAGTTAAAGGCAGAAATCAGTTTGGTAGATTGCATACATTTCTCATTTTTTCTGCACATTCTTGATTAATAAGTTGTAGCTAGATCGTTGAAGATTTGACCAAGAATACCAAATTGTTAGGTTTGGCTGCTGGAAAATTTCCCACCCCGGCAGCATAGATTGCGACACCATGATAAAGAAACTGCAACAAATAGCTAGCCAAATAGTTCACGTATACAACCCCCCCCCCCCCCCCCCACCCCACGCCCCAAAAACAAAAACAAAAAAACAAAATTATTATTATTATTATTATTTGCTTTGGTGCAAACTTTTTTCTTTTGAGAAATATTTATTAGAGACAAATTTGTGGACAAAAAAAAAATTTGTTCACAGTACTGCATTTTTTCTATTTTCCATCCCCACTATTCTCTCGCTGTATGGGAGTGCGAGTATTTCAAATTTTGGCCTGTTCTAAAATGCTTGTATCCATAAAATTTTTAAAACATATCTTCTAACCTTAAAGCTAGAAATCGTTTTATTTAGGACTCTATGTATAATTGTACACATTGTCACCAAAAGGACAAACAGCCAATGTTGACAACCCAGAAAAAGGAAAAAAAAAATTACACTTAATCAAAGAGAAAACCACAACTTGAACCAAATTCAAGTTGTTGCATTCACTGACGACAACGAGCGCACCCACCCCAAAAAAAAAAAAAAAAAAAAAAAAAAAAGGAGGAAAGGAAGAAAAAGAAATGTTAAATTTTTAGAAATATTTTACACTAGCATGTAAGGTTCACCAGTATGGGGTGTACAAACAGAAAAATACTACCCGTGAATCCTTTGATCTAGAAGCAACCACGTTGTTCATATGGTTGGTCACAGGTGTTCCACAGTAGAGCCATGAACAACATGACTACTTCTGGATCAAGGGGTCCAGAGCCTCACCTATAGATCTGATTCACCTGAGTATTTTCAAAACAAATGCAGCAGGTATGTACTAGCTGAGATGGTGGTCAAACATATCCGCTGCAGATACAGCAAAGCGCTATCTCCTGTCTCATCAAAGCTGATCAGGTAAATCCAAAGCTTGACAATCCCACTCAATACAAATGTGTAAATCATGTTTGACCATTCTGCAGCATCATGAGGATTCATGTGAAGTTTGGCCTCGACGCAATCTCTCATTCCTTGCACATTCCTCCTGGAAATTGTAAGACATGACTGATAAGTTGCTTCAGGACAAAGGAAAACAGTAAAATAATGGTAGCAAAGCGCCACCATGATTGACTAAAACTTTTTGATATTACAGCTGCCAACAAACCTCAAGCGGCTGCCAATGCAGGATACTGACATGCCAAGCTATAAATGACAATTTTAGTAGCCGTGATTGGTTTAAGGAATTACACTAGTTCTAATGTAGTGAAAACTGAGGGATCATCAAAAATTAATCCAAGGAAAAGTCGTATGGTGAAAAAGACCTTAAATGACTTCTATATACCTTCTTCAACAATACTAACAATACTAAGGTTTTCTTTAACTCATCTCAATATGTCATGATCACTGTCAATACCTGGAAAGCCTTCAACAAAGAATAGCAGTGTCTTTGCTCTAAAAGTGCTTTTCTGTGCTTCTCTTTCAGAGCCTCGCAAGCCTTTTGTTCTGATTCCAGAACTAGTTGCACTTTTCCCAGTTTCTGCAAACAAAACCAGCAATAAATGATGGAAGTGTTTGGCATTTCTAAAAGTCATCCAATGCCTAACTCAGGCAATAAATTCGGACACCTGCTAACATATTTGAGACAAACATCTTATAAGACTTACGAAAGTCCATATACTGATGGTAGTTCTTTACACTAAATACCACCAATTGAAAAACTTGTAAAAACATGAATTCAGAACCCCTGGAAGCATAACTGTCAAAAGTTTGCACCATCTACAACTAAAGCTGACATTCAAAATTCAGTTTAGCTCAGCTTGCTAAGCCAAATAAAGCAGGTTAATTTTTGTAAACCATTTTTCAGGTAGTTTAAGAAATGTTTGGTTATGACATCTTCACTTCTATAAGAAGCAGTTAAAGGCTATTCAGATCCAAATGGTAGGCTAAATGAGACAGGTCGAACTGTCAAAACAAGAAGTTAAAATTCATAATACCTTCCATGATAACGGAGTTTTAGAAACAGACTAGTTAAGGACTATCAAGGAATTCACATTCAGGATGTAATCAACAATTTACTAACCCTTTTACCCCAGATGATATACTTTCTCATACAAAAATCAGTAGACAAAAGAACATGACCATGATGCTTATAGAACTAGCAAGAAGAATCAAAACTAGAAACAACATTATCCATGAACAAAAGGAAACAAGATTCTCAGCATACAGCTGGTCAGTTAAATTACAAAATGCTTTTGACTGCATCAAAATCTAGTTATGAAAGTAAAGTAAAAAGATAAGGAATACAGAACAAGAAATAAGTTAGGCATCAGGAAAATCAACAAATAAATGAGCACCCTCATGTTCAGAGGTAGAAGCTTACCAGTAAGCATGGCAAAGACGAACTTCCCCTTTAATAAGAATTATCCTCACACAAACTCACACGTTCAACTTTTTCCAAGTTGCAACTCTTATTTCTGTTATAAACTATCTTTCTGCTTTTTTTCTTCCTTTCACCTATCCTCTTCTTTTTTAATTATTTTTTTGCATGTGTGCATCTGGTTTCGGACATTGGAGAAAAAACATAAAATTTTATGGATGCTCATATTTCTTTGAACAGAAACATATCAATTCTTAGAAAGATAATTTGGCTTCAATTTATGTCCACAAAATTTGATTGGCAATAAATCTAGAAAATGTGAAATTGACCCCACTGAAACAAACCAGAACATAAGAAAAGGTAGCATGTGAAGTACGGTGACAGCATAAAGCTACAATTTACTGTCAGCATTTTTTCATAGTCTAAGATGGCATTTTGCAACCTCAAAATTGTTTTCAGTGTGCAAAGCTCAGACAAACATATGCAGGAGTTCATGTAGGACAAAGACAAATCTCAAAGATTTTTTTCAGGCATGTGTGAGGTGTAACAACAGTGATACCTGCTGAATCCCCTGCAGAATTCCCTCCATGGAATCAATGAGTTTTGTTCGGCCAGTGGGGCTGGTGATGGCATTTTGGAACTATTCACATTTACATGTGACCAAAGATCGAAAAATAGGAAATATCAGCTATATGAAATTACACAGTCAAGTCAGTTCCCAAAATCATATAACATTCGACTGAAAATATACTGCACAACCATTGAAATTCAAGAATGTCTATGCATTAACATATGCAGTAGAGAGTTTTGATAACTTGATTAAACTAGCAGAATAAGTACAAATAAATCATTCGTCAGTATAGTTGTTCCTTAATAAAATGATAAGAATTGGCCAATTTGCCACAAACATTGAAATCATTTACATTATGTTTCTTCAGTGATGCCTTTGCCATTTCACACATGCCTTCTGGTTGACGCAGTATCAAATGAAAGTTTTAGACTTTTTGAGATTTTAAGAATTCTATATCAATTAAAATTGGTTAAACTCAGAAAACCATGCTTTGTTATAGATCAAGTTCCTCAACTTCAGAATAGGATTCCTGAGTCCACAATCTAAGAAGCAAATTACAGAAACAGATGAAGTTGCACTATACAGACAAATCTAAACAAATTTATCAAAATGAAAAAGTTAAACAACATTTTGAATCACACTCTATTGCAATATCAGCATGAGAGACGACCACATTGACACAACTAACAAATCTAGGCTAAAATGCTCAACAGTAAATCTTCAAGAAGAGGGGTGGAAGTAAGTTTTAGAGTACATATGTCCGTGATAAGAAGCAGGACCTGAAGCTCTATGGCCCACGCAAAGAAGATTTTAGTCCCTTGGGCTCAGCAGAGTCCTGGCCTAAGTTTGAGCAAATTATCCATAGAGCTTGTTTTATTTTAACAATAAAATAATTACACATTAGTTGTGCAATCATTACATTAATGACAATGACCCCAAGGTAGACATAGGGGGGTTTGAAAATCAAACTTTTATTGTGACATGCCATGTTTTCTCCCCCATTGCTAGTAGTTTGATAAGTTGTGCCTTTTTTTTTGGTGGGTGGCTGGGGGGTTTGGGTCGGGGGTGGTTTCAAACCTACCAACAGAATAAATGACAGCAAAATGCTCCATGTAGAACACTTTCAGAAGAGTGACATCAATAAAACAAAAAATTTTGGACCAAGACAAAAGAAAAGGCCCATTAAAGTTGATTACAAATTTAAAAATTTTCTTCTCTTTGCATGCGCTGCAAAGCATCTTCGTCCATTCATCTCTTCCTTCCTATTTCCAAGCACCGTCCTATCCCGCAGTTCACATTTTACAGTCACCTCCAGTTACCATTCACAGAATCACTCTCCTCAGCCCACTCACTTTCAATGTCTAATAATTTTTTCTCTTCTTATTTAGCAGGTCACACGAGAATATTAAAATTTGTCCTATATCTCAACTACCTAAGTTGGTTTTATTGAGTTCATTTAAAGGGCATGAATCTCTTCAGTGTTAAAGATCATGGGCTTCCATCTGAAAACCAATTGGCAATGAGTAGAGTGGCCCATGAACCTTATATATTAGTTTGTGAATCTTTGGGATTT
This sequence comes from Mitragyna speciosa, assembly GCA_024721245.1. NCBI lineage: Eukaryota > Viridiplantae > Streptophyta > Magnoliopsida > Gentianales > Rubiaceae > Mitragyna > Mitragyna speciosa. The sequence goes on from CM045557.1 coordinate 6,281,316, forward strand.
CGATGTGGGACTTTTAACACTCCCCCTCACACGTGACTCGGGTTGAAGAGAGCCCAAGAACTGAAATGGGCGATTAACAAGAGCCCAAATGAAACGGGCTAAGAAAGAACCGAGTCGCGTGTGAAAGTGAGAATAAAACCCAAAGTCCTAGCTCTGATACCATGTTAAAGATCATGGGCTTCCATCTCAAAACCAATAGGCAATGAGTAGAGTGGCCCATGAACCTTATATATTAGTTTGTGAATCTTTGGGATTTCGATGTGGGACTTTTAACATTCAGTAAGGTCACTAATTCAAAGGCTAAATAATTCCTTCCACCCATAACTTCCTTATTATCATAATCATCAAAAATAAGCTCTTGTCCATGCAATCCAATTGTACATTCAAGAAAAGTAATTCTACACAGTTTGGGAAACCTGTACCATTATTTAATTGCAAAGCAAGTTGATGAAAACATTCTTTAGGAACTAAGATTTCCAACATAGGCATCTCAATACCATTGTCCAATAATGCAACTCCGACTAACTGAGTAACTAGAACTTAACATTCCAACTATCTAACACTCTACTTCTGTAGCATTTCATACCAAAAATGAACCCATTGCATTGTTTATATCCATCAAATTAATTATCTATTGATGAAATCATCTCACTTAGTATGTAGCACCATATACACCCAAAAAAAACTAGCAAGCAATGGGCAGTCACAACTCGCAACAGAACCAGATGCCAATACATACCCAAACCAAGTGAACAAGAAAATCTCCCATTACCTGTGAACTTATGGAGTTCAGCAAAGATGTCTCCTTTAGAACTAATTCCTTTATCTCTAGTAATGTGTTAAAGGTTTCGTAGTATTGTCGAGTTTGTCGAAGCTTTTTCTGAAGAATATCAGTGAAAAAGGCAGTTAATTTGGTTAATGGCCATAAATGATTTGAAAAATATAAAAGAATTAAATACTTAGAATATTTCCATACCTGAATGCCGGTATAAAGCTGTGAAAAGCATAGTTCATACCTGAGAGTGATTTTACTGGGATTATTCTATTATATCGAAAAACAGTAGTAAAAGTTGCTACTGGACTGGGAAATTTTGCTAAAAGAGAACTACATGACCAGCTAATACTCTGAAAGTTCTTTTCAGCAAATGAATGATCTAAAAACAAGTCCCATTAAAATTAGAATGACATAAAGAGTGAATTACTCTAAAAAAGAAGTCCCATCTTCGAAAACAGACAAAGAGTTCTTCAGAATATTTCTAACCAATAACAAAAAGGAAATTGAAATCCTAAATGAGTTCCTATAGCAATATTACTATGAAAACTGACGACGTACTGGAGGAGTTCAGCAGGTACTGGAATGTCATCAAGCTGTCTTCTTAGCAATAAAATAGCCCTTAATTTAGATGCAAGCTCCTGCCACGAAAAGTAAACAATTTGTTATATATAATTTAAATTATCCTAAAGAATATTCCCTCTGAATGCACCGAAATTAATAAAAACATTATAAGAAAAGAAAGTGTAATATTCAGATTGGCAAAGAGATAGTACAACTAAAAGGAAAAAAGCAAAAGAGAGAATCCAATAAGAAAAATAACATTTAAAATACGGTTTGCAGTGCCACAAAAGATGTCCAGTCAGTAACTAAGCATGCCTTATAAAGGAATAGCGGTATCAAATGTGGCCAATTTCGAATGTCTACAGTCTCTCCTGAAGTAAAATGAAATAAGTGTACTGAAAAGGAGCAGCAGAGGTCTGGATAAACTACTGTTATTTGTTGAAATCAGACCAAAGTCAGGGTTTCTTGTCGGGATTTTACCGCTAAAAGACTGAGGTTTCCACATGGACCAATTCGAATTCTATTTCTACTGCAAACCTACTCATAAAAGTCATATGTCTGAGTAACAAGGCGTGGAATGTACACAAAAATTTGAAAGATAATTCGCAATCAGTTCCTTCAATTAGTTTGAAATTCTTTCACAGCTCCCTGGTCACCAACCACAGTTGTGTTGGCATTCAAGAAAATGAATTTAGTAACGTACAGCAAATAACTGTTCAAATAGTTAAAAATCACCGTACCTATGTCATATACATAAACTTAAAGGATTTAATCCTTACCTTCTTGAGCAAATTCAGTCTCTCCTCAGACTCGTCTAAACCGTCATCAAGAAAACCATAGAAATCATCCCCTCTTATGTTATTTTGTAGCATTTCCTCAAGCTCGTTCACCTCGGCCAGCAATTTAGCATATTCTACAATATGACGGGATTGAACTTCTGATTCCTGCCTCTCAAAATCCTTGCAGCAATCCAATTACCGAGTATCAAACTACATATGCTTACACTTAAAGATATACCTACATAGGTATCTGTAAATGACAATTTGCAGCTAAATATACGCATCACATTTATTCATATATAAATACTAGGCAACGTCGCCTCTAAAAATGGTGTCATTCTCCCTCAACAAATATTAAAATTTCAATTATTTCCTTATTTCCTTGCAAAAATTACAATTTGCCCTCCTAAAAACCTCAGATAGGACTACTATTAAATTGGCAAGAAAAATAAAAAACAAACAAAATTCTCTCTAAAATGCATACATACATGTTGGAAAAGCATCAACTTCTAAACAGTAAACATTTACACCTTTTAATTCTTATCGACAGAAATAAATTTCTGGAACCAAAAAACAAAAACTAATATCAAAAAATTCCCAGAGAATTCGAAGCAAACCTCAAATGCATCCAAGATTGATTGCAATTTCTCAAGGTTTGTTGAATCAGTAGCGGGTTCACTACCAATCTCTTTTGGACTCAGCATTTTTACTCAAGATTGCTATTAAATGGTAAAGTTTGAATTTTTCTGCCAATTTTTGCGGCGTTTCTTTGACGCCTTTTGAGTGGAGTCCCACGAGGCTACCAGGTGCAAACGGTTTTAGGAATTTATAATCTTGGATAAATTGCACTACCCTCCCCTTTTGGTTTGTTATAATTAGAGATACTACCCATTGATTTTCATACTTATAAACAACACCGAAACGGTTCCATATTATTGTATTTCTCATCTAGTCATATTTGATCCATATATGCTCCGTCTAAGTGATATTCATATAAGATTTCTTTTAAAAATGTTGTCATGATAATTTCTGAATTGCATGCTTGTGAGATCAAAAAATGTACCGAAGAAACATGTCAGAAAAATAATTTTTTAGAAAAGTATAAACAAACGTATTTTCAACAAATTTTCTAAAACTTTAGAATGACCATCATGAAAAAGATTATGACCTATTATCTTTTGTTACTTGTTTAAAAAAAAGACTTAAGAAACATATCAAAAAAATAAGTTTTTTAAAAACTATAAGCAAACATATATTTAATAGTTCCTTTAAAATTTTAAAATGACCTTCATGAAAAAAATTAAGGCCTATTATCTTTTATTACTTGTTCTAAAGCTGTAGTAGTAGTAGTAGTAGTCGAAGTAGTAGTAGTAGTAATAATAATAATAATAGTAATAGTAATAGTAATAGTAATAGTAATATTCTAATTATGTTTTTGGATAGCGTGTTTGTGAGATTATAAGAGATACTTGAGAAACATATCATAAAAATTATTTTTTAAAAAGAGTATAAACAAGCATATTTTCAAAAAATTCCATAAAATTTTAAATAGTTTTCATGAAAAAGATTAAGACCTATTGTACTTTATTACTTATTTTAAAACCATAATAATAATTTTTGGATAAAGCGTTTGTGAGATAAAAAATATATACTTGAGAAACATGTTAGAAAAGTAATTTTTTTTAAAAAGGATAAACAAACAGATTTTTAATAAATTTTCTAAAATTTTAAAATGACATTAGTGAAAAAGATTAAGATTTATCCTATTTTACTACTTGTTATAAAACTATATAAAGAAAAGTGATTTTGAAAAGTTTGTTCATTGAATTAATCTATCTTTTTCGTTTTCTAATTTTTAAAAATCAAAATTTATTTATAAAACTCTTCAATTGTATCTTCTCATAAGTGGTTTTTTGTTTTTAATCTTACTACAATTAAAAAGGAAAACCAAAATCCAAATCAAAGAAATTATTTTGGTTAGTAAGTTTCAAAACGAAAACTGTGGTATATGATACGCACGAAGTTGTGGAACGTACTAAGATCGTTTTGAAACCAGTTTGCCTCCAATCTTACGACTTGAAAATCTCGACTCTCAAGATCTAAACTAGATGTTGTTGTGCAAAACAAGAAAACGTAATCTAAGGTTTGGAGGATTTGCGAAGATCAAGAAAACAAAACTTTAAGCAGAAGGGTTAATCTCCACAAGATTGCTCTCACTAAGACTAGGGAGTAATTTTTAATCAAAAAAGAACTAAGAAAGATCTCGATTTTGAGAGAACTCACGTAAAATATCATAAATCACTTATTCTTTAAGCGTTCACTTAATCACCCTTGTATAGGTTACAAAGAATACTTACTAAAAATACTACCACTAATAGTAACCTATCACAATTACTTCTCTAATATTAATTTTATAACTTGTACTCAAAGTAAAACATGATATCAAAACGCATGCAGACTTTTTGATAAAGGCCATGGAGAACGTTGTGGCAAATCCTAGGGCACGGCTACGGTTAGAACCTCACGTTTGCTTCGCCTCAATATTTTGATGGAGGCTGTTGACAAAGCCTTGATGAGAATGCAATGTTGTCCTCCGTTCCACCTTCTGATAGTAGCAATGGGAAAGGCCATGGGTGCCTTGGGGTGCGGACTCGGTTAGAAACTTTGTTTCTTTACTTTGCTCTTCACATATCCCTTTTGCATTGCTCCAAACCCTTCTGCAGCATCATCTTTAGCCCAAATTAGATTGATTAACCAAGGTATAAAAGGTATGGATGAAGTAGACTTGACCCACTCAGTTTTCTTTTTGTCATGCATGTCCAAAATCGAAGCTTGCAAGGCTTCTTTCATCCTCTTAGTCCTCAAACAAGTCATTGGACCCCCTATACACGCTAAAAGATCCATGGCCTTGATCTTATTCCCATAGACAAATTGTTGTGCTCCATCAATATAGTTTTTATCAACTCTAATTTCCTTGTATGGCCCTAGAAAGCAACTTATTATCACATCTATGAATGAAGATATATATGAATTAAAAGAAAATAATGAATGACATCATTGCCTTCTCTATTATTTTATCAACTAAAAAACAGATTGAGTTCCTAATTTTTAACATATCTCATTTGCTTGCAAATTATGCTAGGAAAATTTCTGATTCTCTTAAATGAGATTATACACCCCCTACTTCTATAATTTCTGCTTTGAATATGGACATCAGTTTTCCTTAATTAAAATTTTCACTAATTATAACAACATGTTCGGTAGATTTTAGTCATAATCGTGCTTAAATTAAAATGGAGTGAAAATTGAAGGAACGTTGAGGGGCTAAAATGATACCATGAACATGCTGTTATATGCATGGAGTATCTTTAGCCCCTCAATGTTCTCTCATTCTAGTTGGTGAAGCTAGATCAAGCCAAATTCATTGAAATTAACTCACTTTTGAACAGCGAAACACCTATCAAACCTGTTGATATAACCTAGAAAATTGTAAAAGTAGATTGAAGTCAAACCTTTTGATAATAACCAATAGTAACCAAGAGGAAATCTTTTAATGAGAAAACTCACAATATTATTGATTAAAAATTGTGTAAAACATGCAAAAGTTGGCTATATAGGTATGAAGTTGCTTAGAAAATCCTACTTGAAAGTACCACTAAAATTAATTTGTATTTAATCCAAAATCCTAAAAATAGCAAAAATTGTGCAAAAATATGAAAAGAATCCGTGACTTCAATGAGGAAGAATTCATGGATGAATGCTCAAGAAACCAAATCAAGGGTGCTCTTTGGATTGAATTTAGGGCTTTCTGCCTTGAAAACGTGACTTGAATTAGCAACCTCTTTGCAACAATCCGCGGCTGTATTGTCTAGTAGGATTTTTTCCAAGTTTTTCTTTTTTTTTTTTTAAATTTGGGCTCTTCAAGCATTCTATAATACGTAGGTAGATTATCAATCTCGGGGGTGGTTCAAAAACATCTCGAACCTCCTCTTTAGCTTGCATCTCCATGATCAACCCTTGAAGAGCATGCTTCATGTGCTTGGAGCTTAACCTTGTCATTGAGGATGCTTGTAATATGATGATGTAACTTGATCTCCGTTAGCTATGCTATGCGAAGATCACATAAACATGGAATGGGGTTAAAAAAAAAAAAGTGAGATGGGAAAGTATAAACACGAGGTGTATTATTTTTATAAACAACAACAACAAAGTTTTTAGGAGGAAAAGATGTGAGATCATCCTAACTAAGGGCTATGTAAGACAACCTACTAAGAATAAATATCACTGTTAGCAAATTTAATCATTGTGAGAAAGAATAAAATTTTTTTTGCCTGGTTTACTAAAATCCAATGTTGCTAATTCAAGATTATTGTTTGCTATTTGTATTCAAATAAGGAGATTTATATCTTCCATGGGAGACTCACTTGAGTCGACTCAATATGAGTTGATTTGGGTTGATTCTCTGACCTCTAGTCAAAGTCATTCAATCTATTTCCTGAGACCTCCTACATGGAGGAAACATTAGAGGATAAATCACTTCGAGTTGACTTAGAAGACATTATTAAGAAAAGACGAGGAGATTTGCATAAAGGGAATGAGGATGAAGGTTTTGTATGATTGGATTACTGAGTAAATGTTTTCTTAAAGGCTTAGAAGAAAGCAAATGAAGCAATATGACTATGACATTCCAAATCCCTCTTTCCTAAACACATAACACACATATGTAGCAAGAATGCTGGGAAAAATAATATTCGAAATTCGAAAAGACTAATTCCAGAATGAAAAGGCATTAGTCATCATCATTACCCAATTCAATTGTTATAGGATAACTATCTTGACCATCAAAAGAATTTGAATAGATAACCTTGAGAGAAGAAAAAATAATTTGCATGTTACCCATACCTAGTAAGCCAAAAACGTTTACTTAAGGGAGACCTATGCAAGGATGACATTCCAGTGCCCAATAAAATATTGACAATTGATATTAAATGTGTTAATATAATGGTGTTACTGTTAACTTAAACATCCTTTAGACTTCTAAACAAAAGGATGAGTCGATTATCCTAGGTTTAGTAAGCCTATTACTCAAAAAATATTAACCATCGTGACAATTATTATCTGAATCATATCCAAAGTTGCTATTCATTACAAATACACGCACAAGGTTAGAACTAAGGGTTAAGTCATAAAGCATTTCATTATTCATGATCTAATCAGCTCTCATTGATTTGATTCTCATACTGTTTGATGAGATTAGTCCCCAGGACTCTCGTTTCTTTCTCAAAATAACAAGTTTAACTCAAATAAGAGATCTCTAGTAGCTTCGAGTACTACATTTGTTACCTTAGTAATATCTAATTTCCTACATATGAAAAACTAAATTTTTTCTTTTTCTTTTAGATCATATGCCAAGTGTAGGTTATTTTTTTCTCTAGTAGAAGAATAACAATAGAACATGAATAGAAAATAAACAATGAATGATAAAACTTTGGAGGATTGCTTAGAGATGAGCATGCAAATGGCTTGGTGGGTATTATGGTAGAGTTGGAGTCACTACAAGCCTAATTGCGGAGTTATGGTGTATAAGAGCCGGTATCCATATTGCAAGGGAGTTGGGATTCAAGAAGCTTATTGTTGAATCTAACTCCAAGTTAGCAATTGACATGCTAAATAAATGTTGCCAAATGCCTCCAGAATTATGGGCATTGATAGCAGATTGTACAGCTTTCTCCCAAGGAGTTGATATTATTTTTCAACATATTTATAGAGAGGGTAATTTTTGTGCAGATTTTTTGGCAAATTTAGGTGTAAAGTTTAATTCTCCATTCATGTTTTGTAGTCAACCACCTGTTGGGGTAGGTATTTTGTTAAATGCAGACTTATCATAGGTTAATTGGCCGAGAGGCAGTTAACCTATAACTGTACAGCGTGTACTAAAATTTGCTATTTTACCAAAAAAAAATAATGATAAGACTTAAATATTTCTTTTGGAATAAAAAAGATTAAAATAATCATAATTCAAGAAAAAGTATACTTGAAGGTGTTTTGGTGATTGGGTGCAATTGACTAACAATCAAACTAACTATTTTGTTGATCTTGGTGAGGTGGGCTAAGGTGGAGATAAAATTTTGATGGGTGTAAAAGAGACAAAATATTTACTACAAGGGACACAGTAATTAATTTACACTTTGCAAGTTTGGAGTCCCTCATTCCCCATAGAGCCCTTATGCTCCTTTCTCCAATAGCAAGAGTTTAAAACCCTAGATCATTCCACTACTTCCTCTCTACACACACTCTCTGCTAGCTATCCTCTGCATTAGTAACAATGGCGACTATGCTGGTAAGAAGCCCTTGCTCTCCACCTTCCTTACTTCATAGTGTTGTTTTCTATATTAAAGTTTGCTATTTCATTTAATGCAAGATAAAACGAAAAACGAAAATTGAAGAAATGAAAATTATTCAAAAAATTTACTGTCTCCATATCTCAACACAGTTAAAATCGGATAAATATATTGTGCAACATTTTTTAGTTACTAATATGTTTAGCCTTGGGTTATTTAAATCCGCATTCGACTAAGTTAAGCTCAATCGAGGTTATTTAGGGGTTGTATTTAATTGGAAAAATCCTCTTTCTATGGGTCTATTGTATGTTTAACAATACTCATTGTTGAATTATTATTATTATTATTATTTTTGATATTCTAGTTTAGGCCTTTTTTTTTTTTGGATTTTGAGCATTATGAAGAGAAAGGTAAAAAAATGCTTTCTTTTGCATGTGTCTGCGAGAACCAAGGGAACTTAAGAAATAAAAAGGATCAAAATTATTTGTGAAATTTATAAAATCAAATATAGTTTCTATTGCGACTTTTTTCAACAATATTGAGAGTAAAATTTGAATTTGAAACAAAAAGAAAAGGAAACTTTTATTAATTGAAAAGGTGAAATTTATAAAATCAGATATGATTTTTATTGCAGTTGTTAATTTTTTTCAATAGCATTGAAAGTGAAATTTGAATTTGAAGCAAAAAGAAAAGGAAACTTTTTTTAATTGAAAAATTGAAGGGCAGGTTTTGATATGTTAAATTTGCTTGATTTTAGCTTAATATAAAGAAAGTTGAAGAACTGAAGATAATTTTATTCCTTAGCTAATGGTACTCATGATTGTGGTGATAAAACAGCAACCTCAGATCAGACTGCTAAAAGAAGGGACAGATACATCCCAAGGGAAGCCACAATTGGTGAGCAATATAAATGCTTGTACAGCTGTGGCTGATGTGGTGCGTACCACCCTTGGTCCGAGGGGTATGGACAAGTTGATCCATGATGAGAAGGGTAACACCACTATTTCCAATGATGGTGCCACGATAATGAAGCTTCTTGATATTATTCATCCTGCAGCTAAAATTCTCATTGATATTGCCAAATTCCAGGATTTTGAGGTATTTTTATCATAGTAACTGCTGTTGATTTTATGTGAGATTCTTGTTATGGTTGCCTTTTTTTTTTAATGTAAATTTTTTTGAATCAACAGTGAATTCGTTTTTTTCTTTTTAAAGTTTACATTGGCAATACGTTAGGATATAGCGATACTGTGATTTTCGAGCAATAAAAACATAGGAATTATGGTTTGTGCAATAGTGTAGTAGAAGTTCCTTTTCTAAAGTTCTACTAAAATTGAAAGGAAAATTTTATAAGACAGCTATAGGACCAAAGATGCTTTATGGATTAGAGTATTGGGCGACAAAGTGTGAACATGAACAAATAATGAGGGGAGCAGAAGTGAGAATGTTAAGATAGATGCGTGGACACATTAGACTAGGTAGAATAAGTATGCATTAGAAGGAAAGTAGGGGTAGATCTAATAGATAAGAAGATGTGAGAATCATGCTTAAGATGGTTTTCAACATATGCATAAGAGACCTCTATTTACCCGAGTACAGAGTATGGACAATAGAGGAGCCTTAACTCAAATTAAAAGGGGAAGGGGAAGACTTAACAAGAACTGGAAAGAAACTGTTAAGAAAAACATATTATATTTAAACCTCAATGAGAACACGTGTCTTGATTGAATTCAATGGCGACATATGATCTATATAGCTGATCCCACATGGTTGGATACAGACTTTGTTGTTGTTGTGTTGTTAGGTGTTACATTTGTCTTGTGCCTAATCTGCAAGCTGTACAGTAAGTTGGATGCAACGTCCTTTGTTGTCATCAATAGATGGAAGGATAAGACAAAATAAATTCATTTTTTGTTTGGGATTAGAAAATCACGTCTTTTAGGGATGTTCATGGGCCAAGTACCTGGTCCATGAACAAAAATTTTGAACCAAACCGGTAGGACCGATTCGGCAGAATTTCGAACCGTGAATCGGTCCACACATAGCAGGTACCCGGTCTTCCGATTACCCGCAAAACCAGTTCGGATAGACCATTTACCTGACTCGGTCCATCATAATTTTTCAGTATTTTTAAAATAAAAAATAAAACGAGAAAAATCATAAACCATCATTATTACTAGTAACACAAGTATTAATGATTTTAAAGTTAAATTACATCATAAAACTGTAATTTTCAAAATAACCAAAAAACAAAAAACTAAATAAACATATGGACACTTAGTTTTTTAAACTTTATTATCACATTTTAATTAGCTATAAAAATAAAAAAAATACTTAATAAATAGTCAAATGAACATCCAAATAATAAAATAAATAGTCAAATGTTCGTCAATCAAGAATAAAATAGAAGCACAAATTAGTAGTAACAATAAAATAAATCAAAAGCTAAAACAATGAATTAGTAAAATAATACAACATACTAAAATGACAAAACTACCCCTTACTATGGATCAGGTCGGGTACCCGTCAGTTCACAAAGATGTGAACCGCTACCCGACTCGCTTAATTTATGAACTGACCCACTATCTGACCTGGTGTCAGTAACTGGTTTGGTTACTGTAATACCCAACATTAGTTAGGGGCAGAAAGGTCATTTGGCAAAAAAAAAAAAAAAAAGGCAGTCGGTGGGATCTTTCCAAAAGAGAAGGCAGCAGAACTTTCTGCAAAAGAAAAAGAAAGAAGCTGCGAGACGAAAGAAAGAAAAGAAAAGAGAGAAGAAAGAAAGAAAAGAAAAGAGAGAAGAAAGAAAAGAAAAGAGAGAAGAAGAATAAGGAAGGGGAGAAAAAAGAAGGAAGTCCGACTAGCAAGAGAAGAGGAGAGAGAGAGAGAGAGAGAGGAAGAAGAGAAATAGAGAAGAAAAGGGAAAATTTGGATTAAGCTAAATAAGGTAATTTTATGCTTAAATCTTGTTTATTAAATAGGTTATGATGAAGTATATGGTATTTTTTGTGGAATTGATAGCATGTATGGAGTAGAAATTGAGTAGATGAAATTTTAGAGTTTATGAAATTTTAGAAAATTTAGAGAAAAATGATTCTTGGTATTATTTAGAGTTAATAGTTTTTGTTATGGTGTTAATTACCAATTAGAAGATGAAAAAGTTAATTTGGAAAATTAAAGTTGAGATTTGATTATAGTTTAGGCCATGTAAGATGGGGAAGTGATTGAGTTAAGCCTTGGGGCTAGATTAAAGTTAGAGTATTATTTTTCTAATATATTTTTAGTTGTTAATTTTGATCGTTATGTTATATAATAGATTCAAGAGAGCATTTGGCGGAGGAAGCCATCTAAGAGGGTGATTGAGTTCGAGATTTTTGGGTACATAGCCTATTGGAGGTAAGTGTAATACATATTATAAATCACTAGTACTATATATTATTTGCAAAGCATTTTGTGAGTATTTTAAAGTATGCAATATGTATATATTGAAATTGATATACATATATGTTGTTAAATGGATGCACATTAAGAAAATGCATATAAAGTGATTTATTTTGTATATGAAAGTTTAAATGGGCCTGCAAAGCATTTAAAGGTGAATGATTTACGTTGGGTGTATAAGATAATACATTTGACGTTTTTCAAAGTATATTTTATGTATTGTTAAAGATTTAACATTAAAGAATGAGAAAGTGAATGGTTATTTGTGACAATGATTTTTGTCAAATAAAGTTGAAAGAATTTAGTTGTGAAAATGATTTGAAAGTAACTCTATGCAGAGCTAACTAAAACTAACAGGATTATTGTTAGTCTGGATGCACCTAGTATATGCCGGCTAGGGAATGTCCGCAGTGATTCCCTCCCTTCGCGGGATAGTATACCCTTCGGGGGATAGCTCTTCAGGAAACAAAGATAGATACCCTTTGGGGGATAACCCTTCGGGGACAGAGTACCCTTCGCGGGATAGTTACCCTTCGGGGGATAGTAGGTTCTGCATAGTTGTAACTTCGAGAAATAATAAAAGTTGTTTATGAAACCAAAAAATGTGATTTTATTGAATGTTTTATGTCATATGTGATGACTACATAGATTTTATACTAAAAGTGGTGATTTAAGCAAATTGCTTAAAATAGTATTATTGTATCATTTATAATTGTTAATGATGATTGTTTATTACGTGTATGACTGCATGTATTATGATTTATAATACGTATTATGCTTACTGAGTGTGAAAAACTCACCCCTCAATATTTTTCAGTATTTTGTAGAAAGTGCAGGAGTAGGATCAGAGGAGAGAATTGCATAGCCACACAATTGGAAGGTACCATCCGGTTATTTTGTTTATCCGAGTATAGGACAAGGTTATTACTTTGAAATTGTGGCAATGTGGTATATGACTAGTTTGGTATTGTAAATGTTATTTTTAGAATAGCTGCTCCGTTGGTTGTAAGTTATGAATCTTGGGATATTTATATGAAATATATGAAGTTCTTATGAGCATTTATTTCATGATTGAATGGATGATTGATTACTTGTGTTAGTATATAACCATGGAAATATTGTGTAAAAAGTTGTGAATGAGATGATATGGTGTATTGTGAATATATTGGAAATCCTTAGGTTGGCTGAAATTTTGTGCAGATATTTTTAAATTTTTGGAAAAGGTCCAATTATAGAGGAGATGTTGCCGAAATTTCGGTAGAATTTAGAGGAAAGTTAAGGCTTACGTGGTTTGGGGCGGTTTATTCCATCTCGAGCTATGTGTCGGTCATGACTTTTAGGTTCGGATCGTGACAGTTACCCTCTTTTTTCGATTCGAAATGGATCGTTTTTCCGATTTTTTAATTTTTCGATTCTTTTTAAACAGCCTTAACGTCTTTTGTCTACAAGATTAATGAAACTCAACATGAATATTTTCTTCAATTCTTGATTGTAATTTATACAAACAAGAACTGGCACATCATGCATATCATTTCTTATTTGTTCCGCGTGTCTTGTTATGGATATGTTAAATTCCATACTTCTACAATATGCGGATTTCATGTATGCAATTAATTGTATCTTTTAAGCCATTTAGCATATATTGTGATGAATAATCGTATCTATTATGATAATTATTGCTTCGGGAGTAATTAGAGGATGGGAGGAATTACTGGACAGCTAAATCACACTTTTATTACCGGTTAATTACTATATAGTGCATTTTGTTACTGGGCATGATTGACACACATGACTGTTTTCATGTCATCTTAAGTTTTTTAGAGCGTTAACACTTCCTGCTGTGGTGCAGGTTGGTGATGGGACCACAACTGTAGTTTTGCTGACAGCAGAGTTCTTGAAGGAAGCAAAGCCTTGTATCGAGGATGGAGTGCATCCTCAAAATCTGATAAGAAGTTACCGCACAACTGGTCATTTGGTAAAAGCACAAAACTATGTAGTTTCGGCTTCTAGTTTTTGACATTAGAACTAAACTTTTGACTTTTGGTCTAATGACTCATGCTGCAATAGGCAATCGAGAAGGTCAAAGAATTAACTGTTAGCATTGAAGGAAAGAGCTTAGAAGAAAAGAAAAGCTTACTAGCTAAGTGTGTTGCTACAACACTCTCCTCAAAGCTCATTGGTGGCGAGAAGGATTTCTTTGCATCTATGGTTGTAGATGCTATCCTTTCTATTGGACATGACGATAGGCTAAACATGATTGGTATTAAAAAGGTACATGCTATCTAGGTTATGGGACACATCAATAACCGTCTGAACGGCTCATTGAGTTCTAGCAATTATTTTTTTGAGAGATTGGTCTTACTTCTGATTAGTCTACAAAATCTAGAATTGTTCTCCCTCCTTGGTGTTTTTCCTCTTCTTAGATCTGGATATGTTGTTTTGAAGTTCTCTTATATAATTTTGGGTAATGCACTACACTCATAAGTGCTTGCAAGTTTGATAGCTTCAGTAGTAGAAACAGTTGCTCATTCTTTGTCAAAGTCATATATGAAAATATTTTATGGTTGTTTAAATGAATTTCGGATGGTTGAATTTTCTTCTCTGTCTAAGTAAATGCCTTTAAGATATTTGTCCTTGACCTCCTATTAATCTTGCCACACCTTCAATTTCTGTCATTCCATAAATTGTTTTACTTTTCAAAAGTTAAAAGTCATGTTATATTACATTCTAGTTTTACCCTTACATTTCTTTGATGGTCCAAATGGCAAGTTTCATAGCATCAAGGCGTTTAAGGTGTAGAAAACATTTGTAAATGAAAAGAATTAGTAGTAAACTTTTGTATCTAACAAGAAGAGAGTGACTATCACTTGTTATTGTAATAGTGCTTTTGCTGGTGAGTCACTTAGATAAGGGATCGCAATCAATGGAGAAACAACATAGTGGGCTTAAGCTGTCACAAGAGAGCACCAAATATTTGTGACGGTAGTTTTTTTCTTTTTTTCTTTTTCCCCCAATTCTTTAAGCTGTCTGAGTTGATACATGTTCGTCTCTATATTGTGCTTTGTTGAAAAAGTTTGACAATTACATGGCCTATGATCGTTTTGAAACATTTTTTTTCTTTTCTATATTTGGGTGCTACTTGAAATAAGTCTTTCGTGGTGTAGGAATCTTGTCTTATGGAGAGTCTGGTTTTGGGGTGATACAAGTATCTGAATTCTTAAGAATCGTTTCTCAAAGAAGTTTTATTTTTTTCTTCCATCACCATTATGTGGTATAATGTATTAATTGTCACTTAAAAACAATATTATGAGATAGATGAGCATATTGAGTGTCTGTCTTGGATATGAAAATAAAACTAGTATTTGTGTAACATCTCTTTCGTTTTGGACTCCTGAGTTCCATCAAATATGGATGGCTGAACCTTTTTTATATGTTTTCAGAAACCACATAAGCTATTGGCTTGCTTTTGCTTTACTTCATTTTCATTTTGGGTCCTTTGCTGTACTCATTTATAACGGTTTTTTGGAAAAGATTTGTTGTGCATGACTCGATTTCTATTCTTTTGTATCCCATTATGTTATTTTAGGTTATTGTTTATGCATTTCTCTAGCGTAGCCCTTTCTCGTACAACAGAAAAACACACTTTTATGCTTGCATGGAAGTATGTAAATGACAATAATCTTACTTTTGTAGGTTCCTGGTGGTAACATGAGGGATTTGCCTTTAAGAAGACATTCTCATATGTTGGTTTTGAACAGCAACTAAAGAAATTTGTAAATCCCAAGATACTTATGCTAAATATCGAATTGGAATTGAAATCGGAGAAAGAGAATGCAGAAATAAGGTAGGTTGTTTCTTCAGTTTCTGGCATTGTAGAAATTTCTTCAAGTTTTCAGGTTGAAAATGCTTATGTTAGCTAGCAATTGTCCTTGACAGGCTCTCAGATTCGTCACAATATCAGTCAATTGTTGATGCCGAATGAAACATCATTTATGACAAGTTGGATAAATGTGTTAGAAGTGGGGCTAAAATTATTCTGTCTCGGCTAGCTATACAGGTATGACCTGCTCATTCCTTTAACAATTAAATCCTGATATGGATAAAGAGAACCATAAATAATGTTAGTTTCATGAAATTACTAGGTTTCTTTGGAGTTTTATATATACTTGTCCAAATCTTTAAAGGTTATGCAGTTCTAAAATAGGACTTGCTTTTTGTAATAAACATTAATCTTCTATTTAAGCTTATGAACATGAATAGAAATTTCAATTTTGTAATTGGATTTAAAGTGTTGTTTTCTTCCTCATGGCATGTGCAGTGAGAAAATTAGGATTATAGTGGTGTTGATTATTTTTTTTCCTTAAGCTTTTTGCCACTAACATGTTCTGCAGTTGTTATGATGTGGATTTGGATTAGGATACAAACATTTTTGGTTATTTTTACATTGGACTGTTTTCTGCCTTCTGTAGAACAACGTATATTCTTAGTTTTATTTGTGTTATGAGATCTATTGATTGTATCGGCTTTCATCAGTATTTTGCCGATCGAGATGTGTTCTGTGATGGTCGTGTTATTGAGGAGGATCTGCATCGGGTGGCTGCTGCTACTGGTGGAGCTATACAGACCACTGTGAACAATGTTATTGATGAGGTTTGGTTCTTTCTTTCAGTCACATGCCACTTTAGTTGGGCGAATAGACAATTGTCCTTGAGTCTTTGTTTCATTTTAGTTTAGTATTTTAGTTTTATGTTGTTTAAATAGATTTTTTGGGTGTTATTTATTTATTTGCTTTGCCCAAAGGTTCTTGGCTCTTGTGAGATATTTGAGGAAAAGCAAGTTGGAAATGAGCGCTTCAATATTTTTAGCGGATGCCCATTAGGCCAAACAGCCACTATTGTTCTTCGTGGTGGAGCAGATCAGGTGCTTATTGTCAATAGTTTGCATACTATTACATATTTACTTTTGCATCTCATGTTGTCTTAACGGTTCTCAGTTCATTGAGGAAGCTGAAAGAAGTCTCCATGATGCAATTATGATTGTTAGAAAAGCTGTGAAGAACTCTAATGTTGTTGTTGGTGATGGTGCTATAGACGTATGACTTTGTGATCACTTTTAGGAAATGAAATATATTTATTTGATTTCTTGATTCTTGCTACTCTGGGTTGCAGATGGAGATAAGCAGATACTTGAGGCAGCATGCGTGCACAATTGCCGGGAAATCTCAGCTCTTCATTAATTCTTATGCTAAAGCCCTTGAGGTCGACATTCTATTTCTTGAGCTTGTGCTTTCTTTTCCTGTGTGAGGTTTTATGTCTTGTTTGTTGGTTTCTTACGAGAGTTCTCCTTCAAAAAGTTTCTTATACTCCTTTGCACATTTATACATCTTGGTTGGTAGGTGCAGTATCTCGGTAGGTAGAGTTTTCTTTGTATCACGACCTGAACCTAAAGGCCATGACCGGCACGTAGCCTGAGGTGGAATAAACCGCCTCAAACCACGTAAGCCTTAAACTTTCCTCTAAATTCTACCGAAATTTCGGCAGCATCTCCTCTATATTTGGACCTTTCCCAAAAATTTAAAAATACCTGCACAAAAATTTCAGCCAACCCAAGGATTTCCAATATATTCACAATATACCATATCATCTCAATCACAACTTTTACACAATACTTCCATAGGTTTATAACCTACTAACACAAGAAATCAATCATCCATTCAACCATGAAATAAATGCTCATAAGAATTTCATATATTTCATATAAATATTTCAAGATTCATAACTTACAACCAACGAAGCAGCTATTCCAAAAAATAACATTTACAATACCAAACTAGTCATATACCATATTGCCACAATTTCAAAGTAATAACATTGTCTTATACCCGGATAAACAAAAATAACCGGGTGGTACCTTCCAATTGTGTGGCTATGCAATTCTCTCCTCTGATCCTACTCCTGCACTTTCTACAAAATACTGAAAAATATTGAGGGGTGAGTTTTCCACACTCTGTAAGCATAATACGTATTATAAACCCTAATACATGCAGTCATACAGGTAATAAACAATCATCATTAACAATTATAAATCATACAATAATACTATTTTAAACAATTTACTTAAATCACCACTTTTGGTATAAAATCTATGTAGTCATCACATATGATATAAAACATTCAATAAAATCACATTTTTGGTTCCATAAACCATTTTGATTATTTTCGAAGTCACCACTAAGCAGAACCTACTATCCCCGAAGGGTACTTTGTCCCCGAAGGGCTATCCCCCGAAGGGTATTTGTCTCTATTCCCCGAAGGGCTATCCCTCGAAGAGTATACTATCCCGCGAAGGGAGGGAATCACTGCGGACATTCCCTAGTCGGCATATACTAGGTGCACTCAGACTAACAATAACCCTGTTAGTTTTAGTTAGCTCTGCGTAGAGTTACTTTCAAATTATTTTCACAACTAAATCCTTTCAACTTTATTTGATAAAAATCATTGTCACAAACAATCCTTTCACTTTCTCATTCTTTAATGTTAAAACTTTAACAATATATAAAACATACTTTGACAAAAAAAAAGTCAAATGTATTATCTTATACACTCAACGTAAATCATTCACCGTTAAATGCTTTGCAAGCTCATTTAAACTTTCACGTACAAAATAAATCACTTTATATGCATTTTCTCAACGTACATCCATTTAACAACATATATGTATGTCAATTTTAATTTATACATATTGCATACTTTAAAATACTCACAAAATGCTTTGCAAGCAATATATAGTACTAATGATTCATAATATGTATTACACTTACCTCAAAATAGGCTATGGACAAAAATCTCAACTCGATCACCCCCTTAGGCGGCTTCCTCCGCCAAATGCTCTCTTGAATCTATTATATAACATAACGATCAAAATTAACAACTTAAAATACTTTAGAAAAAATAATATTCTAACTTTAATCTAACCCCAAGGCTTAACTCAATTACATACCCATCTTACATGGCCTAACTATAATCAAATCTCAACTTTAATTTCCCAAACCAACTCTTTCATCTTCTAATTGGTAATTAACACCCTAACAAAACTATTAACTCTAAATAATACCAAGAAATCATTTTCTCCAAATTTCTTAAAATTTCCTAAACTCTAAAATTCCATCTACTCAATTTCTACTCCATGCATGCTATCAATTCTACCAAAAATATTATATACTTTATCATAATCTATTTAATAAACAAGATTTAAGCATAAAAATTTACCTTATTTAGCTAAATCCAAAATTTCTCCCTTTTTCCCTTTTTCTCTCTCTCTCTCTCTCTCTCTCTCTCTCTCTCTCTCTCTCCTGCTGGCCGGACTTCTCTCTCTTTCTCCCCTTTCTTCTTCTTCTTCTCCTTCTTCTTCTTCTTCTCTCTTTTCTTTTCTTTCCTTCTTCTCTCTTTTCTTTTCTTTCTTCCTTCTCGCAACTTCTTCTCTTGTCTTTTGCAGAGAATTCTGCTAGCTTTATGGGAAAAAATCCACCGACAAACTTTTGCTTTTTTTTTTTTTTTGCCAAATTACCTTTTTACCCCTTACTAATGTTGGGTATTACACTTTGTGTCCTTGTGGTGTGAAAATTTTCATCCTTACCGTTTAGTCACTTCACTTGGTTTTTGAGAATAAGAGGGTGGGCTTTCTTCTCTGGAGGTAAACATCTGGGACTCTTTTATGAATTTTGAGCAGTTCTCACCTATGCTATGCCATTTGTTGATGCCCCTTTTGGCACATTAGCAATAAAAAGGAGTATAAGGATATCTGAAATTGGGTTTTTACAATTTTATTTTTTGAGATGTTGGTTTCCTTCTATTTTCTTCATTGTTGTCGGTGGGAGGAGGTTTGGATGGTACTCTCTTCCCAAATTTCCATTCTACTTAGACAAATTTTTGGAAATGTCTCTCTGGATAAGGAGTTGGTTGCATTTTATGGTAGTCGATTTAGCTACAAGTTGAGTTACCTGGTTGGTTCTTCTTTAGAATTTAGATTAGATTTGAATTATCCCTTTGACTTTTTGCTGTGATCCTGTTTTGGGAAGTGATTGGATTTGTAATTGTCAGTGTGCTATTGAAAAGTAATGTCTCTCCCATAGCAACTTCTTGCAGATAATCCCGTGGCAGTTATGCGACGATGCTGGTTTTGATGCAACAGATGTCTTGAACAAATTAAGACAAAAACACGCACTACCATCTGGTTAGCCTTTTTCTTTTTTGGATGTTTCAGATGGATTGCTGTTGTTATGTGCAGATTCTTGTTAGCTCGTCATTGTCATACCTTTTGTGCGTATTTACTTTGCTACTCATGTTGCAACATATCTAAACAGGTGAGGGTGCACTTTATGGGGTGGATATTAATATAGGCGGAATTGCTGATTCATTCGCCAACTTTGTATGGGAGCCAGCAGTCGTGAAGGTGTATATGATGTTCTATCTGATACTTTACTGAAAAATTCTCTATTTAAATTTTAATTCTGGCTGTGTATCTCATTTTCTTTTGCGGATAAATGCCATAAATGCAGCTACTGAAGCTGCTTGCCTGGTGTTAAGTGTAGATGAAACCGTTAAAAATCCAAAGGTGATTTTCAATCGAACCAAACTTTGATTATACCCATTTTTTGTGCATCCTTACAAAAGAAGCACTTGAGATAAAATCGAGACGAACTTTTATCAAATGACAATGTACACGATGCAAGTTTTTTCCTTGCTTAGCTTCTGCGTAACATGTTTCTTTATGAAAATCTAAATGCTCATATTTAAGAAGGTTCCTTGAAAAGTATATATATGAAAAATCAAATACACACACAGACAGACACACATGCGCGCGCGTGTATGTTGAGATGTATATTGTGTTTATGTTGATGTACATGTGCACATGCTATTTCACCAGTCAAAGAACTTCTGGACAGTCAGGGGTCTTGAACTTTTGAACAATATCACGTTGTTGTCAATTTGCGTATTATTTTCACTGTTAGACTTTTCGACAAGGCCAAATCTTGGCCTTGGATTGAAAAGGGTGCTTTGAGATATTTAGGACTTAAATTTAGACGTTCTTGATCCTAGTAGTAATCCTGAAGAAATGTTTACCTTCTGATTTGACCTGTGCTTAAAGTACAAATGGCTTCTTTGTGGCCTCAGAAAATATTTATTACTAGTGATTTCATTGTCTGCCAAGTTGTGTATAGTCTTTTAGATTGGCTTTCTCAAATCCCGATTGTTGATATGAAGAAAAAAAAAAAAGTCATTTTCTTCTTTAGTCATCATTTATGATCTTCCATCTACATTCAGTTGATTTTGACTCTTCTAAGTTACCTGTGTTTTAATTTGCCGCATGCTTGTGCCATTTCCTGCTGTTGAAATTCCTCATGCTTTTAATAATTATAGTCTGAGAGTGCAGAAGGAGAGGCTGCCGCAAGTGCCATGGGCGGTAGAGGGCGTGGTGGTCCAGCATTCCCTGGGTGTGAAAGGGGAATGCGAAGGCGATGAGCTTCTTACAACCTTGGCAAAGCACTGTTTTGGCTAGTTCATCAAAGTTTTGGTTATAATCAAAGTTGTTATTTTGAATTTGGTTTCATCTTTAGATTTTTCTTTCTAGCCGGTCATCGTAATCCTTCCCCTGATTTGGAATCAAGTTGTGTATGTTTTTTGGCTGAGTTTATTCATTTTGGCTGCCACAAACTTAATGGGATTGATTTAACATTGCTAGTTGTTAGTACACACGTTGGATGCTTGCACTCAATGTTATAGTAGATGACAAAATTCGAGCTTCACTTCAATTTCGTTTATAAAAGATGTGCAGGGGTCGCTCTGCCGTCAGTATATTATATTAGGCAGTAGTTACTTTCAAGAATGCCATGGACCTTCCCGTGGCCCTCCCTAAAATAATCGTCATTGATTCTTCTGTGGTCTCGCTCCCAACTCTTATCCATATTGTTTTGGATTATTTTTGAATGAATCGGGTTTATGTAAATTTAATGGTCCAGATAGAGTCATCAAGACTCATTAAGATTTGGTGAGTTTTGATGGTTTCATCTGGACCATTGAGTTCACGTAGACTCAACCCATATAAATATGTTCCGTATTGCTTTTGGCTTTTCTTATCATTGAAGAAAAAATAAATTAAAATATATATTTTTATGTGAGGAAATGTCACGCCTGAATTGGAAACGTTCATCCTCACCGTAAACGACAAAATCATTGAAGTACATTTCACGTAAACCTCAAGCCACAATATTTAATTACATTTAAATATCAATCGTATTACAGTTAATTGCCATATTTAAGGGGTAATTACGTTTATCTCCTTGAGCTTTAGCCACCTGAAGTTTGGCTATATTTCAAAGAAGCCCCTCATTCTATTAATCTAAAACGAATACGGCCCGATTTGGGGCAGTGCTGGAGACCATTAAAATGATATTAGGATAAAATTATGATAACATTTTCATTAAATCCCAGATTATTCCAAAACCAGTAAAGCGGTAATAACAACTCACCACCTCCACCAATCAATCCCTGTGGGCAACAAACAAACTTCTACTACCATCTGTTGATGTATTACCAGACTCAGTTTTTAATTAAAATTTTTTAGCCTCAAACTAACCTAGGCGAACAAGGAAAAATTTGAGTTCGATAAAGCTTATAATCGATTACAAAAACACACACAATATATATATATATATATATATTTTGTTATATAAAAAGCCAGATTAAAGAAGGGGGTCTGAACAGTTAGTTAGAGTTAGATCAAGGAAAATCAACTCGTGAGGGGGAATGGGGTAGGGTGGATTGAGAGAGGGTGTTGGTTGTGGGAGAGAGTCTGAATGGAGAAAGTAACGATGAAGAGAGATGTTTGCTGAATTGAGCATGGATAAATTAGTGGCCGGGCATGGCGGTTTCTTGATGTTTTGGTGCTCCTTTTTTTGTTTTATGTAAATTAAGGCAAATAGTATTATTTCTTCAATTATTTTTAATTTAATTTCTTTTCACTTTTAATTCCTTGGTTTAATTTTGTTTTTAGAAAATTTTTTCTCAGTGGTTGTTGACATTTTTGTTTTCTTTATTTTTATATTATTTTATACGTCCTTTAGGAATAAAATTTTTTCGAGAAATATTAATAACATACTGATGTTAAAACTTTTCTTTTTATTTAAGTCTATTCTTTTTATAATGCAAAAAACCAAAAAAAAAAATGTAATTTGTCCCTCAAAAAAAAAAAAAAGTAATTCGGCCAAAGCTTGTTTTAGACAAGAAACGAGTCAAAATTCATCAGAGAGAGAGAGAGAGAGAGAGAGAGAGAGACACACACACACAACCTCCCCTGCTCACCCGAGAGAGAGAGAGAGAGAGAGAGAGAGAGAGAGAGAGAGAGAGAGAGAGAGAGAGTGAGTGTGTCACAACCTCCTCTGCTCACCCAAGTTAGCTTCGAGGCTTAATGCTTTTGGCAGAGACTCATCTCAACAGCACAGAACAATGTACAGAGGCAGCAGCTTCCGGAGGAGCAAGGATGAGTCAACTCAACGTCTCCGATACCGTCTCGACAGACTAAGACTCGGACCTCAACCCAATCGCCGCGTTTCTGCAGCTGAACTAAGAATGAGATTGAAGTTTAATCAACTAATGAGAGAGAAGAAATCAAAGATGGGTGATAGTAATCATCCATCTTCCTCTTCCCAGATCGATAAAGACAAGATTGAGGATGACTGGATTGAATGGATGTTGATCTGGAAGACTGCCACCTCAATCAGGCGAAATCGTGCTGCTGATGTTGTTGAGGAACACATGGAAACCGATCAACGAGCAGTAGTCCTCTTGAAAAAAGCTTTCTTGAAGAGATCAGAGCTGGAACAGAGGAAGAGGAATGGATTCTTGTCGCCGCAAGATGCAGCGATAAGGATACAAATGAGCTTCAGGGCATATTTGAGAAATAAATCAAAATTATCGCAGGAGATTCGAGATCTGTCCATTGCAGATACTAAACTGAAGAAGATCAGGTGCTCGTTCAAGGATTCCTCATACCGTGATCGTTTGGCCCGGGATCCCCAAGAAAACCAGAGGTTTGCAGAAATTATTCTTGTCCTCCTCCTCACCATTGATGCTATTGAGGGTGCTAATGTGAAGATTCGCCTTGCTAAGAAGTTTATGGTGGCTGAGCTTGAAAAGATGCTTGACAAGGTGGAGAATAGAGGCCGCCAGACCCAGCATTCTGTGTCCTCTATTAAAGATTTCTCGCGCTTGTCTTACAACAACAACAACAACAACAAAGACAAGGGCAAAAAATCTGCATCTGAGCCAGCCAGCATGAGGATAGAAGACATCTCTGATCCCGGAGCTGTTGTCTTGAGAAAGGCATTCACAAGGGGATTGAATAAGGAGAGATCGAATTGGCTGTCTCCCATAGATGCGGCAATAAAGATACAGATGAGCTTTAGGGCTTACCTGCTGAGGAGATCACAGGCATTGCAGGCCTATCGGGAGCTGGCCCTGGCGGAGACAAAACTGGGAGAGATCAGATTTCTTTTCCATGATCTCTCCTATCGTCATCGTGTAGCCAGGGATGTTGAGGAGCGCCAGAGGTTTGCTGAAAAGATCATTGTCCTGCTTCTAACCGTTGATGCAATTGAAGGTACTAATGTGATGATCAGAAGTTCCAAAAAGTCTATGTTGGATGAATTGGAAATAATGCTTGATGTGGTTAATAACAGAGGCAATAGTGAAAAAAATTCTGTTGCCTCAATGGAACCAGTGCTTGAGGAGAAAGATGAAGAAACAACTGATCATGGGTCTTTCCTGTTAAGGCGGGCATTCCTGACGAGAGTGGGGAAGGAGAAGGAGAAATGGAATGAGTTGTCCCCTGTTGATGCGGCGATAAAGATACAAAGGAGCTTTAGGAATTACCTAGTAAGAAAGTCAGAGTCACTGAAGTCGTATCAGAACCTGGCCGTGAGGGGAACCAAGCTGAAAGAGATTAAAAGTTTGTTCAACAATTATTCTTACCGTCGTCGTGTATCCGGAGATGCGGAGGAACGCCAGAGGTTTGCTGAGAAGATCATTGTCCTACTTCTAACGGTTGATGCTATTGAAGGTACTGATGTGATGATCAGAAGTTTGAAAAAGTCTATGTTGGATGAATCGGAAGCAATGCTTGATGTCGTGGACCCCCAGCCCCCGGCAACCGATCTTAGAAAATCATAGGACGAATTTTGAGTTTGCAATTTTGAATATTCAACCGACATGTAAAATACTTAGATGGACGCAATTAATCAGCTCAGCCGATCGAGCCATATTATTTTGGCTTGCAAAAGATTCAGAAAGAAACTTGTACAGTTGTTGTCTAGGCTATTTGACTTGCATCAGGGTAGCTTCATTGTCTTTGTGTAAGTTAGCCTGTTTAGAACTTCGAGTATGTTGTTGAATCTCGTTACCATGGGACTCTGAAGTCAAAAGATCGCAAAACAGAATATAAAACGCCGCAAACATATGTTGAGACTGCATTTTTACCATCTTAGATGGACAGGGATTGTTTGAGAGGTAAAACAGAAAACCATTACTTTCCAGAGCTCAACAAGCTTGTGCCTAACTGGCCGAAGCAACCAGGACATTGTCTTGCTCTTCGACATGTTCTAAATCCCCAGATGCATCACAAAGTATCACCACAGGATTGTAGTTTTGAACAATAGTCATGGATGTTTGATGAAAATGAATGGATATTGGAGAATAACAATGACTGGGGGCACCTAGAATGTGTAGAGTCGAATATCTTGTCTTCGAATATGCTGGCTACTTTACCTAAAAAGCGTTGCCAAAGAACATCATATCCGTCCTCTAAAATGCCAGGAACTAAGAAAATGAGAAGTTGCATTCTGTTATGCACGTTTGAGGAGAGGAGAGGAGAGGAGAGGTACTTGGATTAGATGAGAGAAAGATTGAATCATTCCTTACGGCACATTGCCTTCAGGCACGGATTCTATTGGAGAGGACTAGTCCAGAGCAAAGTACATACTGAAAAACAGTGTGCCAATCCAATCATCAAAGACAGGGAATAAGGGATCAGAATCAAATATCCATTGAATTTCTCTGAAACAACTTTCAAGAATTCAACATAAGATAAAGATTAAAAAAATATTATTCAAACGATAATTCATTTGCAACAAGGGCTTTTCCATCTGAAAAATAAATGGTGGAACACATGAATCAGAACTTAGAGTGCATAAATCATTTGGTCGTATGTATTGTTTTGGCTAGTTCATCAAAGTTTTGGTTATATTCTGAGTTGTTATTCTGAATTTGGTTTCATCTTTATATTTTCCTTTCTAACCACTCGTTGTAATATGTTTCTTGGCTGAGTTTATTCAGTTGGGATTGAGCTAACATGTCAAATTTGCTGGTATCGATAGTCGTTCGTGCACACGTTGGATGCTTCCTCTGAATAGTTCGTTAGAGTTGGATTAATGAAAAACAACTCGTGAAGGGGACGAGATGGGGTGGGGTGGGAGAGGATCTGATTGGAGAAAAATAGTGATAAAACGAGATGATTGCAGAACACAGTGTGGATATCAAAGACTACAGTGGCTGGGCATGGTGGTTTCTTGCTTTTTTTTTTGAGTAATTTAAGGCAAATAGTATTGTTTCTTCAATTATTTTTTTAATTTGATTTCTTTTCACTTTTAGTTCTTTGGTTTAATTTTGTTCTTAAAAAATTTGTCCTCAATAGTTGGTTGACATTTTTGTTTTACTTTGTTTTTGCTTTTTCTTTATTAAATTTCCTTTCCCTTTTTTCTCTTTACTAGTAATGAAGCATGTGATGCCTTTTTTTTATTTTGTGACCATAAGGATTTAATTATTTTATAAATAAACATATGTGAAACAAAGTAAATGGATTGAAAATATAATTTAAATTATCCACCCTCTTCAAAATTCGTTACATGTTTTGACAATGCGATATTATTATAGAACACCTATACTAATTCAATTGTGGATTTAATTTCAAAAATTGAATGTCAACGAAAATATTTTATTTTATTTAAATAACTTTTTTGGAAACTAATATATTTAATTTTGAATTAAATATAAAACGAAACATACTTCTTCGAAAGCTAAAGTTTTATAAGCAAATCAAACTATATGCTTAGATAACTTATCTCATCTTATTGTAAAAAATAACAAAGGTCATTTTTCAAATTTTTTATTTTACCTAAAAAATTCAAGTGATCTCGAGACATCTTGATTAAAAGAAGTAAAATTTGAGCTTTTCAGGAACCACGAAGGCCAAATTTGCTTAACCAAATAAGACTTATGGAAATTTCAGTACAGCAAAATGAAGAATAATAATGCAATATTTTGAATTCATAGACATGAGATGAAAACATGATGCATGGGGTATTCATATTATATTGCAGATTATGCCCAGAAATGTGTTGAAAAAAATTTATAATCCATAAAAGCATAAAATGCTCATCAATCAATTCGAAATTGTATCATTTGGAGATATGTTCAATTCATTAAATTATATACAATAATCATCTGAATGTTTCCTTTCAAGGGCTTTTGAAAGGATTTCTTTATAGTGGGGCACATATATGTCTCTTAGTACATTGAGAGAACTTCATAATATTTTTCGTTTGGACACAAGAAAAAAAATTAATTCTGCTAGATTTTAAAATAGTTAACTAATATAAATCACTTCCTAAAACAATTCAAAATATATGTAATGATGCTATTTGAATTTTTTGAGCACACAGATATAAGTGACTTTTCAACTTTAACAAATAACTTATTTTATGAGACATTTTTTCAATTAAATTCATGGTTGTTTCTATAACTCAAATTGCTTTTGTTTTCTATTTAATTCTGCTACATGAATAGTTGAACAAGAAAATGTACAAAGAGCCCATTTTAAGAAATAATATGTTTGATTAAATTCATAGCTCTTTCTTTTATATTAAATGGAGTCACATTTAATAATAAAAAAGGATGAACTCCAAAAATTATCAATACACTTTAGGAGGTTTTACCTAATAAAATTCATCACTCTTAATCATCATAAGTATATTGGACAAAGTCACATTCTTTTTTCTATTTAAATTTTATTGCATAAATAGTCCAAAAAATAAATGGTGAAAAGAATTTGAATAGGAGATAATATCTAATTAATAACTTTTTCTCTACTAGTCGCATTACTCAAATTCTTTTCTATTAAATTAAATTTCTAAATAGTCAAAAAAGGATAAAATTTCCTCTTATAGGAAATGGAGCCACATGCTTTTTTCTATTGAATTTATTTATATTATTAATAAAAAAAGACAAACACCAAAAACTATACAAAATATACACTTTAGGAGAGTCTAATTAATCAAATTTATAACTATTAGTCATCATATGTATATTGGACAAAGCCACGTCCTTTTTATCTATTTAAATTTTATTGTACAAATAGTCCAAAAAATAAAAGGTAAAAAGGATTTAAGTAGGAGATAATATTTGATTAATAACTCATTCTTTAACATTGCACGCAATCATGGTTTTTCATTTAATTAAATTTCATAAATAGTCAAAAAAAAAAAAAACTCCAATTGTCATTTCATTGAAAATTACAAGATCAATTTGGGAATAAAAAAACTAACTCCCAGAAGTTGCTAATACTACTTTTGCCAAGATTTGTCATATAAATATAGATATAGATTGTTCTTGTACAAATTTTTGTAATCATCCTAATTTTTGGATGCTATTATTAGCTTATTCATTTTCTTTATATTAGTTTCTACATCCTTCAGGAATAAATTTTTGCTCAAAATAATAATAATTTACTGATGTAAAAAAAAAAAATTCTTTCATCATGATGCAAAAAAAAAAAAGTTTTTGCAATTTAGCTCTCAAAAAATGTATTCTATCATGAGGGAATCTTTTAACATTTTATTGCTTATGTCATTCGGATTTAGAAAGACACTGTTACTGACAATGCTCTAATGGTAAACGGCCAAACCTTAAAGTTTGATTATCGAAGCTCGAGTTAAAAATATTAATTAACCCCATATTTAAAGGATAAAAGAACACATGTGGCAATATAAATCAGGAGATTCTGTTGCCACTTTCCATTTATTCTCCTCAGAATCAGTTTTTACACATTTTTTTTATATAGAAAAAGTTTTTTTTTAAATGGATATTTTTGTTTAGTCCAGCAGCGAAGTCAAGACAATAATGCATTAAGAGAGAGTACAGCCTCCTCTTCTCCACCCAAGTTGGCGGCATTGTGCTTTTGGCAGACTTATCTCAGCTGCTCAAAGCATGATGTCCAGCGGCACCACCATCTACCATCCAAGCAAGACTGAGTCAACTCAACGTATCCGATGCCGTCTCGAGCAACTAAAACTCGGAGCTCAACCCAGACGCCGTCCTTCTGCAATTGAACTAAGAATGAGACAGAGGTTTAATCGATTCATGAGACAGAAGAATTCAAAGACGGGTCCTTCCCAGATCAATGGGAACAAGATTAAGGATGATTGGATTGAGTGGATGTTGATCTGGAAGACTGCCACTTCAATCCGACAAAATCGTGCTTATGTTGTTGGGGAACACAAGGAAATCGATCAACAAGCATTTGTCCTATTGAAACAAGCTTTCTTGAGGAGATCAGAGCTGGGATGGAGGAAAAGGAATGAATTCTTGTCGCCGGAAGATGCAGCGATAAGGATACAAATGAGCTTCATGGCATACTTGAGAAAGAAGTCACAATTGCCGCAGGCGCTCCGAGATCTGGACTTTACAAATACTGAACTGAAGAAGATCAGGTGTTCATTCAAGGGTTCTTCATACCGTGAACGTTTGGCCCGGGATCCCGAAGAAAACCAGAGGTTTGCCGGAAAAATTATTGTGCTCCTCCTCACGTTTTATGGAATTGAGGGTCCTAATGCGAATATTCGGGTTGCGAAGAAGTTGATGGTGGATGAGATTGAAAAATTGCTTGACAAGGTTAGAGGCAGCCAGAGCCAAAACTTTGTGGCCTCTATGAAAGATTTTTTGCCCTTGTCTGAACCTATATTTGAGCCAGCCAAAATCAGGATGGCACGATGGCATCGCAGTTTTAAATGTCTTTTGCCTTTGCCAAACAAGGGCGAAGAATCTAGGATTGACTGGATCAGAACGTTTCAAAAGGCAAAAATATTTGACGGCATAATACCTTCATCTTCGCAAGCTAAGCAACGGCGGCCACTAAGTATGAATTGGCCAACTGATGAGGGTAGTCGAGCTAGTGGGCCACATAGTTATCAAAGAAAAAAGGGAAAAGGTAGGCAACATAGTCCAGCTCTGCCACCTACGCGAAGTTGCGTAGTTGTGGGAATTAGGCGACACTTCTTGTTGATGAATGACATCTCTGATTCTGGTTGGTTGCCTCACATAGCCGCGGTAACAAAGATACAGAGAGCCTTTAGGGCAACCACAGCTGTGGTAATAAAGATACAGAGAACCTTTAGGGCTCGCCTGATGAGGAGATCACATGCAGCGCAGAAGATACAGAGAACCTTGAGGGCTCACCTGAAGAGGAGATCACATGCAGCGCAGAAGATACAGAGAACCTTTAGGGCTTACCTGAAGAGGAGATCACATGCAGCGCAGAAGATACAGAGAACCTTTAGGGCTCACCTGAAGAGGAGATCACATGCAGCGCAGACGATACAGAGAACCTTTCGGGCTTATCTGAGGAGGAGATCATGGGAACAAGCCTATCGGGAGCTGGCCCTGGTGGAGACAAAGTTAGGAGAGATCAGATTTCATTTCAATGATCTCTCTTATCGTCATCATATAGCCAGGGATGCTGAGGAATGCCAGAGGTTTGCTGAGAAGATCATTGTACTGTTTTTGACAGTTGATGCCATTAAAGGTACTAATGAGATGACCCGAAGTTTCAAGAAGTCTATGGTGGATGAATTGGAAGCAATGCTTAATGTCATTGATGACAATGAAGACAATGTCGAAAAAAAACCTTGTAGCCTCAATGGAACCAATGCTTGAGGAGAAAGATGAAGAAGCAACTGGTCAAGGGTCCGTCCTGTTAAGCCGGGCATTCCCGAGGAGAGTGGGGAAGGGGAAGGAGAAAAGGAATGAGTTGTCCCCAGTTGATGCAGCGATAAAGATACAAAGGAGCTATAGGGATCACCTAGCAAGGAAGTCACAAGCCTTGCAGGCGTATCGGGACCTGGCCGTGATGGGAACCAAGCTGAAAGAGATTAAATGTTTGCTCAACGATTTTTCTTACTGTCAGCGTGTAGCCAGAAGTACAGAGGAACGCCAAAAGTTTGCAGAAAAGATCATTGTGTTGATTCAAACAACTGATACCATTGTGGGCGTAAATATGAAGATCAGAGGTTCCAAGAATTGCATAGTGAATGAATTAGAAGCAATGCTTGATGTTGTGGATCCCCAAACACCGGGGGTTGGGGTTCCAATCCTCAGCACTATTATTTGAGCTGCTACCAACCGTCATTCATATATTGTTGTCATGTGTATTACAAGTTAATTTACTTACATGAACAAAGTATATTTTTACGTTCTCTGAGGAACCGACACACTGCAGTACTTTAATTATGATGGCTTGCCTTGTTTTGTTAACAACCTAAGCCGATGAATTAATATCAAAGGATAGTATTTTCATTATTTTTATCTGTATTCAAATCCATCGTTGAACTTACAAGGCATTTATTAATTTTTAAGAAGATAAAAAATCAATTTATATTCTCCAACTTTATTCCTCTCAATCCATTGCATGGAGAATTCATTAGAAATGTTAAAAAATATATATATATCCGATACAAAAAATGGTGATCTTGAAAATAAATCTTGCACAATCAAATTAAGTTTTTCTTGAAGTTTAAGAAGAAAATATAAGCTCATTTGAAATTAACTAAGAATTAATTGAAAAACTTTATTATTCTTTCCAAATTGAATATAGAATAAAAGTTGCCGCTAAGAATATACAGCAACACAGATAAAAACAAAAAAATTTGAGTTTCTGGCAGTATAATTTTTACTTAATAATGAATAAGTAAGAAACAGTTGTTCATAATTATCATTTTAAATTGATTCCCTGGGTTAGGCTATTAGCAAGTTCATGGTTGAAACACTGGAATTGTTGTTGATAATGCTGTAAAATAAAATACTTCTCCTACGTAGATGGACTTTTGATACACAACAATATATATGAATGTGGCATGGTCAAATAATAAGACCGATGGTCGGAACATATCCACAACAATCGCTCTTAGAAGATCATGGGACGAAGTTTGAGTTTGCAATTTTGAATATTCAACCTACATGTAAAATGCTTAGGTGGCCACATATAACAGCTCAGCATGCAGAGCCCTATTAATTTCGCTTGCAAAACAATAGATAGAAACAACTATGGTAGTTGTCTAGGCTATTTAATCCGCATCAAGGTTAATAAAAATATAAAAGAAAAATTCAAAAAAATAATTTAATGGTTTTTAACAATAACCATATTATTATTATTATTATTATTATTATTATTATTATTATTATTATTATTATTTATGTGACTGTTATACAATAATTTATACAATTATGTCTTTTAATGGAAATTTCCTTATTGTGATATTTAATTCTATATTTATTTAATTTAATTCACTAATAATTTTATTTAATTGCATTATTATTACCTTCACCCTACAAGAATTGGAAATCATACTCCTAATAAGATTTCTTCTGGTAATTTCTATAACGATATTTTAGACAAAAGTAAGATGTGTCGATCAATTTTGATTGTGTAGATCTAAGGAAAGCAACAACTATGAGTAGGGAGTGATGCTGTTTGTTACATTGTAACCTGGAGAATGTTTTAGAGAGAAATTTTATGCACCTTAACTCTAACATACTTATTAGTAGCTATCAAGTTTGTGATCACCAATGGTAGTAAATTTTACATTTTTGAATGTGATATGGAAATAAGATCACATCTTATTCATTCTTTGAATTAATTTTGTGTTGAGAAGATAATGATTTATATTTAAATTAATCATTTTTATTGGCTAGATATAATCATTTAATTACTTTATGGTCTAGGACAACAGCTCCCTTGTCTTTATGTAAATGAGCCTGTTTGGAAGTCAAAAGATCGCAAAATAGAAATATTATAGGCAGCAAAGTAAACATCCATTACATATCATGAGACCGCAGTTTTACCATCTCAAATGTACAAGGATTGCTTAAGAGGTAAAACAGTAAACCATAACTTTCCAGAGCCGAACAAGCTTGTGCAGGCCTGTAGAACTGATTAATCCTTCAAGTACTGACGGGCCATTGTCTTGCTCTTCGTCATGTTCCAAATGCAAGCAAATATCCATCACGAAGTATCACCACAGGATTGCAGTTCCGAACCATTTTTCAAATTGGGTCGGTAAAGAGTTTTATTTGTAGGATGTTTCTGGTCTCATAGAGGTTCACCATTTTATTTGTTTATTTATTTATTTTTTAGCAAACCTATACTAGTACATTAAAAAGAAAATGGTGTTTGTGAAATTCAAATCCGGACCTCTAAAGTGGAGACGTAAAACTTTAACCACGCGACCTTTATTCATTCTCAAGTTCACCATTTTATGCTTCCTCCCATTTTTCACTTTTTTATTCAAGTGACATCACCTCGGAATTCTTCCCTTCCCTTGTCCTTGTTGGCCCGGGTAAGCCTTAGAAAATTCCACCTTTCTCAATCCACTTTTTTGCACTATTATTTTATTTTATTTCCTTAAATCCTTTTTTTTTTTTTTGAAATATTAAGGAAAAGAAGAAGAGGGAAATTTAAAGGGGACCTATAAACTCATACCATTCAGGTAATTGCTAACTGGAGGAGAGGCCTGTGGACCTTAAGTCTATATCGAAGGCTATAAAATGGAGGGGCCAAAAAGCTAAAGAAAGGAAATCTAGAAAATTTTCATTAACTCCACTTTATTTGGTGGAAATATTTTCCTGTTGAAACAGCAGGTAACAACAAGAGCATACAAATCCATGTTTTAGATATAATAAGCCTTTTCTTTTTAATCCCCTCAAGTCTTTTACAGTTACTAATAGGGCTGTTCAAAAAAACCCAAAAAACTGAAAAATCAGAAAAACCGATCCGCCCCGAACCGAAAAAAAGGGTAACCGAACCGGTTTTAGGTGGCGGGGCGGTTTGCGGGGCGGGTTATATTTTAATCGGGTCGGTTCACGGTTCACATTTTGGCGAACCGGCGGGTAACCGAACCGAACCGAAATAGGGATAATTATGTAATTTCACATGTTACTTATGTAATTTCACATGTTAGTTTGGGTGTTCATTTGGCTATTTGTTGAATATTTATGTTTCTACGTTGATCGAAATGGGAAGATGAAGTTTGAAAGACTAAGTGATTATTTTCTTGTTTATATAGTTTTTGGTTATTTGTTGAATATTTATGTTTTTATGTTGATTGAAATGAAAAGATGACGTTTGAAAGACTAAGTGATTGTTTTCTTATTTGTTTAATTTTTATTTTTTTGAAGATTAAGGTTTTGGATGTAATTTAACTTTAAGATATTAATGTTTGTATTATTAGTGATTTAATAATATTTTGTAATTTTTCTTGTTTATTTTTTTAAAAACATAAGTAAATTATTATGGACCGGATCGGGTACCCCCCCTATCCGAACCGATTTTGCGGGTAACCGGGTACCCGCTACATGTGGACCGGTTTGCAGTTCGAATTTTTGCCGAACCGCAAAGACCGGTTCGGTTCATACTTTTTGTGGTACCCGGTCCATGAACACCCCTAGTTAGTAAGCCACCCACTCAGTTATTATCATCGTAAAAGTTTTAGTCATCAAACTATCTTTAGTTTAAAACCAGCTGTTTATTTGGATAAAATTTTTTAAGGGAAATATTACTGTATTATTTTTTTGTATTAGTGCGAGATAAAAATGCAGTAGAAAAAGTATTTTGTTTAGCAAAAAACATTAACCAAACAAAGCTGGATGTTTTCGGTCATTAAGTAAGCTTTAAAGGTTTAACTTTTTTTTTTTATTTGCGCCCCCCCCCCCCCCCCCCCCCCCGCGCCCTCCCTTCTCCTCCTTTCCTCCCTTAAAACTTCTTTTCATGCTATCGTGTTCATATATGAGCATGAGCACAACAACTTTGACTGTTAGTTCTACGTTAATCATTTCTCCCACTAAAAAGAATAATTTTATGAGGAAAAGCATATAGTAAAGTAAATTACCCAAACTTTTCCTGGTATAGTTTTTTTTATTTATAATTATATAGGTCTCCATTAATTGCAATGTTTGCTGTCATTGTGACAGCGTGAAGAATGATTGATTATAGTCTGTTCTTTCCTTTGAGCCAATTGTCAACCTCAGTTATTGTTGGGCTCTTCTCTTTTCTCTTTTTCTCTTTTATTTAGTGCTTGCTACTTCCTTTTCTTTTTTCATTCATCAAATCTTTAAGGTGAATTACCTAACCACCCACTTAATTATACTTGTCGTGAAGGTTTTAGTCATCAGACTATTTTCAGTCACAACTAAGTCAATGGACAGTGTAAAACTCACAGTTTAATACAATGAATTTTTGAAAGAAAATATCTTTATATCATTTTTCTATTATGTGTTTTTGAGATAGTTAGAGTACGTGTTTGAAAAATTGCATTTGAAAAAAATCACTAGCCAAACAAAACTCTAAGATTTGGTCATTATGTGAGTTTTGATTTAATCATTAACTTTTTCTTCGGTTTAGTGAAAGGGTGTTTAAGTCACAAGAAGATGGTCAGATTTTCTAAAAATTTTTTGTTTGTTTTCCCCCACCACATCAAAGCCTTTTCCAACACCGCCCCACCATAAAATTTCTTTTCATGTTGTCATGTTTATATTATATGCCTACGAGCATAAGAAGTTTGACTGTTAATCAATCTCCAATTAAAAGAAAGACTTTACAACGTAAAGTATTAAGTCAATTACCTAAACGTTTTGTAGTCCAGTCATATTTTATCTGTAATTGTTTCTTTTCTAATTATTTTATGTCTACATCCATTGTACTGTTTGCTGATGCCTGGACCGCGTCAAGAAGGATTGTTTATCTTCTTCTTTTCTTTCCTTTGAGTTGATCTGTCTTATTCAAAAAAATTAAAAATAAAAAAAAATAGGTTGAATTCATGGTGACCCATTTGATTCGAAAAAATTTTACATTAAGGAAGTTTTTCGGTCAAACAAAGTTGGGCGGATTGACTGGTCAACCCGTTTGACCCTAAAATTTTCTTAATAATGACATGTGTGAAGTTTTTTTTTTTTTTTCAAGTTCGTGGGTCGACCCGTCAACCCGTGTTGGGTCATGTTCGGATTGACGAGTTAACTGTTATATTTTTACCACCCCTAATTGTAGTTTAGAACCATTTTTCAAATTGGGTCGGTAAAGAGTTTTATTTGTGGGATGTTTCTAGTTTCATAGAGGTTCGCCATTTTATTTATTTATTTTTTAGCAAACCTATATTATTAGATTGGGAGGAAAATGATATTGACGAGATTCGAATCTCGACTTTTAAAGTGGCGTCATAAAACTCTACCCAGTCGACCCTCTATTTGTTATTAGGTTCACCATTTTATGCTTCCTCCCATTTTTCAGTTTTTTATTCAAGTGACATCACCTCGGAATTCTTCTCTTCCCTTGTCCTTGTTGGCCCGGGTAATACTTAGAAAATTCCTTCTTTCTCAATCCACTCTTTTTCTCTATTATTTTATTTTATTTGCTTAAATCCTATTCTAAGTGTGTCTGTTATGGAAGGCTACAAAATGGAGGGGGCAAAAAAGTGAAAGAAAGGAAATCTAGAAAATTTTCATTAACTCCACTTTATTTGGTGGAAATATTTTCCTGTTGAAATAGTAGGCAACAACAGAAACACGCAAATCCATGTTTTAGATATTATAATCCTTTTCTTTTTAATCCTCTCAAATCTTTTACGGTTACTAAGCCACCCATTCAATTATTATCATCGTAAAAGTTTTAGTCATCAAACTATCTTTAGTTTAAAACCAGCTGTTTATTTGGATTAATTTTTTTAAGAGAAATATTACTGTATTATTTTTTCTATTGGTGTGAGATAAAAATGTAGTTGAAAAACTAATTTTTTTAGCAAAAAAATTAACCAAACAAAGCTGGATGTTTTTGGTCATTAAGTAATCTTTTAAGGGTTTTTTTTTTTTCCTGCCTCCTGTTAAGTGAAAGGGTATTTAAGTCCATAGAAAACATGGACGAATTTTCCAACAGCTTTTTTTTTTTTTTTTTTTTTTGGGGTCCCCGCACTTATTCTTTCTCTGCCGACACTACCACCTCTAAGCCTTTCCAACATTGCCCCACCATTAAAACTTCATGTTCATACAAGACTATGACCACTGGTCCAGTTTTTTTTTTTTTTCCTAATTATATAGGTATCTATTAATTGCAATGTTTGCTGTCATTGTGACCGCGTGAAGAGTGATTGATTATCTTCTTTTCTTTCCTTTGAGCTAATTGTCAACCTCACTTATTGTTGGGCTCTTCCCTTTTCTCTTTTTCTCTTTTATTTAGTGCTTGCTACTTCCTTTTTTCTTTTCATTCATCAAATCCTTAAGGTGAATTACCTAACCACCCACTTAACTATACTCGTCGTGAAGGTTTTAGTCATCAGACTATTTTCAGTCACAATTAAATCAATGGACCGTGTAAAACTTACAGTTTGACACCATATAAATTTTTTAAAGAAACTATCTTTATATCATTTTTCTAATACATGTTTTTGAGATAAAAATGTAGTTAGAGTACATGTTTGAAAAATTGCATTTGAAAAAAAATCATTAACCAAACAAAGCTCTAAGATTTGGTCATTATGTGAGTTTTGATTTAATCATTAACTTTTCCTTCGGTTAAGTGCATGGATTTTTAAGTCAATAAGGAAATGGACAATTTTTTTTTTTTTTTTGTTCGTTTTCCCCTACTTACTCTCTACTTCGTCGAAACTGCCACTTCTATGCCTTTTCCAACACCGGCCCACCATCAAATTTTTTTTCAAGTTGTCATGTCTATATTATATGTCTATGAGCACAACAACTTTGACTGTTAATCAATTCTCTAATTAAAGAAAGACTTTACAATGTAAAGTATTAAGTCAATTGCCTAAACTTTTTGTAGTCCAGTCTTTTATCTTATCTGTAATTTGTTCTTTTCTAATTATTTATGTCTACATCCATTGCACTGTTTGCTGATACCATGACCACGTGAAGAAGGATTGTTTATCTTCTACTTTTCTTTCCTTTGAGCTTGGCTTCATCAAACAAAATTGTCAACCTCACTCGTTGTTGGTCTCTTCTCTGTTTCCTTGCCTATTTTCTCCTGGAGATATGGCTCTTGCCTTAACGTTGGGAAGCTCTGTGCTCTCCGCTTTCCTTCAAGTGCTGTTTGATAGGATGGCTACGCCAGAGTTCGTGAATCTATTTCGAGAGAGAAAGAGAGATGATGATGATGAAATCTTGGACAAGCTCAAAAGGAATTTGAAGGTCCTTGGAGCCGTGCTTGATGATGCAGAGAACAAGCAAACCGCGAACAACGCTGTCAAGGAATGGCTTGATGATCTTCATGATACTTTTTACCAAGCAGAGGACTTATTGGACAAAATCAACACCGAAGCACTGGGATTGAAGATTGAAGCTGAGTATTGTCAGAGTTCAAATAACAAGGTGAGTGCTCCTACTTGCAACTTATCTTCGATCAATGACTTTCTTAATGAGATAATGCCAGAGATTAAGAGAATAGCTAATAGATTGGTGGAATTTAAACAAGATATTCAACCTCTTGGTTTGCAAATTGGTGAGTCGAAAAGACAGTCATATCGACCACCTTCAACTTCTTTGGTTGATGAGACTACTATTTTTGGGAGAGATGCTGATATAGAAAAGATAATTCAATTGTTGCTGTCTGAAGATGCAAATGGAGGCTGTGTCACTGTGGTTCCGATAGTAGGACTTGGTGGAATTGGTAAGACCACTCTGGCTCAAATGGTTTACAAAGATGTAAAGGTGAAGAATCATTTTTCTACCAAGGCATGGGTATGTGTATCGCAAGAATATGATGCTACCAGGATAACACAAGAACTTCTTACAGAACTCAATATTTCATATTCCAATTCTGGTGAGAACTTGAATTCTCTTCAAGTGAAGCTACAAGCTGGCCTAACTGACAAAAAGTTCCTTCTTGTTTTAGATGATGTTTGGGACAGGGACTACTGTCATTGGGATAATTTAAGGATCCCCTTCAAAGGTGGATTGCTAGGAAGTAAGATCATTGTTACCACACGGGATCACAATGTTGCAAGGTTGATGGCTAAAGAAGAGTCAATTTATTGTTTAGATTTGATAGTGGAGAATGATTGTTGGCTTTTGTTTAAGAAGCATGCATTTGAAAATAAAGATGGCAATCAAAATCCAAAATTTAAAGAGATAGGAAAGAAAATTGTAAAGAAGTGTGGCGGGTTGCCGTTGGCTGTGAAAACAATTGCAGGTCTCCTTCGTTCGAAAATAATGGAGAAAGAGTGGGAAGATATTTTAGCAAGTGAAGTGTGGAGTCGAACAGAATATGAAGATGACATCTTACCATCATTGAGATTAAGCTACATTCATCTTCCCTCCCATTTAAAAAGGTGCTTTGCTTACTGTGCTGTGTTCCCAAAAGATTACTAATTTCAGAAAAGAAGATATGATTCAATTATGGCTTGCTAATGATCTTTTGAAGCATCCTAAAGATAATAAAGGAATTGAAAACATAGGTGAGGAGTGTTTTCATGAACTGAGAATGAGATCATTGTTTCAGCAGTCAAGTG
Organism: Mitragyna speciosa; assembly: GCA_024721245.1. Classification (NCBI taxonomy): domain Eukaryota; kingdom Viridiplantae; phylum Streptophyta; class Magnoliopsida; order Gentianales; family Rubiaceae; genus Mitragyna; species Mitragyna speciosa. Next base: position 6,321,099 of record CM045557.1, read on the forward strand.
ACAAATTTTTCTCCATGCATGACCTTGTCAATGATTTGGCAAGATTTGTTTCTGGAAAATATTGTCTCAGGTTAGAAGATTATCACCAAGGACAGGGTACAATAGCAAGATTAAATAATTTCTCATGCCTTCGTATGGATTCCTTTGACACATTTTCTAAATTTGAACTCTTGATGGAGACAAAGAATTTAAGGACATTCCTATCATTGAGTATGAGGCAAATTTCTCATTCTTCACATTGTCTAAGCATGAAATTTTTACATCATACCTTGCCCAAATTTATGTCCTTAAGGGTTCTATCTTTGTCCCATTATCGTATCTTTACGTTGCCTGAGACATTTAAATGTTTGAAACAAATTCGTTTTCTGAATCTCTCTGCTACAAAGATACAAGAGCTACCGGACTGGATATGTACCTTGTATAATTTACAAACTCTATTGTTGTCAAATTGTGAGAACCTTGAAGAGTTGCCAGAAGATTTTAGAAAGTTAATAAACTTGTGTTACCTGGACTATTAGTGGGATTCCATTGAAGAAAATGCCGCTACAAGTGAGTAAACTGAAAAACCTTCAAGTCCTTACTACTTTTTTAGTAGGCAAGGATAGTGGTTCGATGATTGAGGAGTTGGGCAAACTTCCTAAGCTTCGTGGTAAACTCCTTATTTCAAGGCTGGAAAATGTTTCTTCTGGTAGGGATGCATCGATGGCGAACATGAAGGACAAGAAACAGATTAAGATTTAACTTTGGAGTGGAATGCTGTTATTGATAATTCACAAGTTGTAAGAGATGTGCTTGATAACTTACAACCTCATTCGAGCATAAAGCATCTTAAGATCGATGGATATTGCGGGACAACATTTCCAGAATGGCTAAGAAATCCTCCATTTTGCCATTTGGAATCTTTGAGTCTATCTCGTTGTGAAAATTGCTTTGAGTTGCCTGCACTTGGGCAGCTACAGTCCTTGCAATCACTTGAAATCATTGGAATGAAATACATATCAGCCTTGACTAAGGAGTTCTATGGAGATGCCTAGTGTAATCAAACCATTCCCGTCTCTCAAAAAGTTCAGAATTGTGAAAATGCCAGAGTGGGAGAACTGGCACATACCAGAATGTGAAGTTTTCTGTAGTCTTGAACAGATCTATATAATTGATTGTCCCAAGCTGACTGGAGAACTTCCCAAACAACTTTCGTCACTACGAAGACTTGAGATATCCTGGATGTGACAAACTTGTGCTCTCCAATGGTCGATTGAGCATCTTCAATGAAGACATTCAACAATGCTCATCTCTTCGTCAGTTGAAGATTTGTGCACTAAAGAATTTGAAGGAGTTGTCCCACAGATTGAACAAGCTATCCAGTCTTGAATGCGAGGGACTGTGTCAATTTGAAATTAGAAAGTGAAAGCTACCACGGTGGGTCCCTCCTTCAGGATTTGGAATTCGATAATTGTGACTCTCTCAGAGTTGTCCCGCTTGGCTCGTTTCCTCTGCTAAAAATATTTGAAATTCGGGGCTGCAATAGCATTGAGATGCTCTCAATTCCTCCACGTGGGATAGGGAATCAAAGTATTGTTCTGACTTCATTGCGATCCTTTAAAAATCCAGTACTGCAATGAACTCATGTCTTTTCCAGAGGGAGGATTGCCAGCCCCCAATCTCATGAATTTTTCTGTCTGCGATTGCAAGAAGCTGAAGTCGCTGCCGGAGCGGATGGAATCCCTCCTCCCATCTCTTAGATTTCTAGGTATAGGAAGTTGCCCAGAAATCGTGTGCTTTCCAGAAGGGGTTTTGCCCTCCAGCCTAGAAGACCTTCGTATCTATGATTGTGAAAAGCTCATGAGTCGCCGGAGAGAGTGGGGTTTGCAGAGACTTACCTCTCTCATGCATTTGTCTATTGGAGCTACCCATGAAGTGGAGTCCCTTCCTGAGGAGGACTGGCTGCTGCCTTGCTCGCTTGAATCTCTCGGTCTCGGACGGAATATAAAAATGCTAAACTATTCAGGTCTTCTACAACTCACCAATCTTAAGAGCCTGAAAATTTTTTACTGCCCTCTACTCAAGTCGCTGCCAGATGAGGGACTGCCTGCCTCCCTCACTCAACTGCAAATTTATTACTGCCCATTGCTAAAACCACGGTTAGAAAGGGAGAAAGGACAAGATTGGCGCAAGGTTGCTCATATCCCTTGTGTACTAATCGATAATGAGCTATTCCCTTGATGGAGACGCCGGTTACTGGTGAGGGCTGCATCGTCCGGTAAGTAATTTTTTATTACGCCTTCTTTTCAAAATTTATATTCTCTTTGAATGCTTTGAAGCCCCGAAAGGCAAAAACACAGCTAAATATTTCATCTCTTATTATGACCGCAATTAGAATTGCCCGTTGAAGGGAGAGTAGAGGTCAAACGGAGGAGGAATGGAAGGAATTAATTAGTGGAGGACTTACTCATGACTGATGCGACAATCGTAGTTGACGTAGGTACTGTAATGCTATAATTCTTTAATCTGCTATCAAAAACTTTTAGTTTTATTTATTTATTTATTGCATTGTGATATGATGAACATGCAGAATTGTCCGTGAATTTTACCTTTTCTGTATTATTTATTAAATAATTTTACTATTTGTTGCATTTTTAAATTGCAGATTTTATTCAAGCAAAGCCTCAAACTCAAGCTGAGAAATCCTTTCTTCAGTCGAGGTTCTTTAAGCAGATGTTTGCTTTACCGGAATTATTGCCAATTCTTTTTTCACTCTTTTCCGCAGTTAATAATAGGTTTGCTCTGAATCCTTGATGGACAGTGCCGATTTATTTTTCTGACGCATATAATGTTGTTTACTTTGAATTTTGGGTTTTCCTATTTTCTTGTTAAATACTGGATACTAGTAGATCATTCCAGCTTAACGTACTACAAGTAAAATATTATGCAATATTTTGTAATGTTTTAATGATAATCGTGGATCAATTTGAATCTACATTCAAGACTGAATTTGATGGGGAGCAAAAGAAATAGAATAATTGAAATACAAGAATTCAAAGCCTTCACAATTGGGCAGGGAGGGCTAACTTAGTGATATCAGTTTTCCATTGAGGCCTTTGGTTGGATGTAAAATATTTTTCTGAAGTAATTGTTTTTCTAAGAAAACATGTTACACGAAAAATGTAATTTTCCTTACAATTTTCTGGTATTTGGATGACAGTATGAAAATCTTTTGAAAAATATTTTTTTGATATTTTTTATTTTTTTACTATTAATACGAGTTAAATAGGCTAATAATAATTGTAATAAATGTTTGGCAAGTAAATAAAGTCAACTAGAGATGTTTTTTTATAATGGATCTTCAAAATAATACAATGGTAAAATATATATAACTATAATCATATTATTGTGGAGCCTAAGATTACAAAAAAAAATTAGTTGATAAGAATTAAAAACAAAAATTAGTTTAGTAATTGAAGTTATAAAAGCAGGCACTTAAAGTTTAATGTCACTCTTGAATTCTAAGGAAAATAACTTAAATTCATTGACTATGCAAGTTTTTTTCAACTAAAGGAAAGAAAATTGGAAAATGTTTTTGTACACAAAAATATTTTTTGGTGTTTGGCACTAATAAAAATTTTGAAAATAAAGAAAATATTTTCAGTCCAAACAGATATAATTCATTTCACGTTATGTTAGGATTCCTCTGGGCCAATCAAGAAAATCTGTTCATCCCCACTGGAAACTGGTTTGTCTATGAAACTGGTTTGTCTATGGATGGCTTTTTGTACTGTCTGTGCTTTAAACAGATACTCGATTTCAAGGATAATTTGGTGCTTGTTGAATTCAATAATTAAGCAGCTAACAACATCAATTAATGAGATGCGTTATCTCAAGTATGCACTCTGTTTGAATGCTTAGATTTATGAAATTTCCGGATGATAATTAATGCTGTCTGCTTCTCAAAGGGTACAAGACATAGTATTTCCTTCAGTGGATTTAATCTGAAAAAAGATACCATTTTACAATTATATCAGAGATTAGCTTTTACCATACTTCTCTGACTAACGATATCACATAAACGAATATGATGCAGATACTTTTTGGATCAATGTCCTTTTTTCTGAAGCATGATATACCAACAAGTTGAGCTTTCTTGTACTTCCATGTCACTTTTACGGTACATGAAACTTTGTACATCCTTTCTTATGACTGAATGTCTAACCTGTTTAAATAAGAGTATTTACATCACCTCACAAACCTCCTCAAATTTCAGCTTGAAAAGCTATTGCTATGTGTAATCAGCCAAGAAGGTTCAACATTCTGTCCTGGCTCTGAAGAAGAGAAACCATGTTAGTAGCCTCAAGTAGCCCAGGAGTTGTTACTTCTTTCAGAATTGCCTGTGGTAACTTCTTTTCAGAAAGACCAAAAGTTCATTTTCTCTTCATCTATTAGAGATCACAAAGAAGGAAGGTTTCAAGACTTTCTTTCAAGTTGTACTCCAAATTCAGTTTGAAGTCAAAGATGCATATCAGCTTTCTAGTATTGAAGTACATGCCACTCATATTTCGTCACTTTTCTGGTTGACAAACTAAAATAAAATGCATATCTTAGCTCAAGTAATTTGCTAACTAAACACCAAAATTGTGAATTCTTTACAGCTTTGTCTTCTACAAAAATAGAGCATGTAGAGCTTACTGAATAAATGCAAAGACCAGTATACACACATGGTGTTTTATTTATAGATACAAAATGAATTACAGCACCTATATTAGCATGTTATACCTTGCGCAGTGAAGCAGATTTGCAACTTGACGTGCATGATCTAACAGCTAGGAAGAGGAGAAGAAGGCATTCCAAAGTTATAAAGAGGTAATATATTCTACATATGACATTCTGTGGATAAATTCTTAACTAATATTCCGAAACAACTTGAAAAACTAGCCATTTGAAAACATCATGAGGTAAATGTAAATCAGTGATACAAGGTCATTCCGTATCATTTGGAGCTTTTTTTTCCAAAGCAAATTAGAGTTAAATTAACTGCAATCTGTTTTTCATCCACGGCCTCTTGTCATTCTCTTAACAGATCTATTATCCTTTTTCAGGATTTGGAAACTATTTCTTGATTGCTATTGTGGAGCTATTGAGTACTCATCCTCACCGATGACAATGTCACTCCAGCAAGAGTCTCTATAAACTCAGTGCTAAATTCGAAATTAATCTCGTGGAAATAAAATTTCTCTGTGAAAAAATGTTTTAAGGATGGAATATTGGATTGTTGGTTTTAGTTGTTTGAAGATGATATCAGCCTCTTCATATAACTTGTGCTTTGTGTACTGTTACATTTTTGGCTGCAATCTCTTAAGCTTCATGGCTGTATACAATTGTTGATGATATTTCAGAAATTATTGCTCTATTTCTTTGGCTATGGTATGTAGTCCTAGGCGGCGATTGTCTGCTTCAGTATTGATATTTTTGTTTCTTAAGCAGGTATTAAGAGCTTCGAAAAGCCTGTTATGGAAGTTATTAAGAGCTTTTGGTTTTTTGGTTTAATTTTGTTCTTAGAAATTTGTCCTCAATATCTATATATATATATATATATATATATATATATATATATATATTACTTTGTTCTTTGGTTTTTCTTTATTAAATTTCCTTTCCCTTTGTTCTCTTTGCTTGTAATGAAGCATGTGATACCTTTTTTTATTTCGTGAGTATGAGGAATTTAATTATGTTATAAATAAACATATTTGAAACAAAATAAATGAATTGAAGAATATAAATTAAATTCTCCACCCTCTTCAAAATCCGTGACATGTGTTGTGGTAGTGCGATATTATTATAGAACACTTCTGCTAATTCAATTGTGGATTTAATTTTGAAAAATTGAATACCAATGAAAATATTTTATTTTATTTGAACGTCTTTGGAAACTAATATATTTAATTTTTAATTATATATAATACAAAAGTTACTTCTTTAGCTAAAGTTTTATAAGCAAATTAAACTATATGGTTAGATAACTTGTTTCATCTTATTGTAAAAAAATAACAAAGGCCATTTTTCAAATTTTTAATTTTAGCTAATAAATTCGAGTGATCTCGAGACATCTTGATTAAAAGAAGTAAAATTTGAGCTTTTCAAGGAACCAAGAAGGCCAAATTTGCTTAACCATAAGACTTATAGAAATTCCAGTATAGCAAAATGAAGAATAATAATGCAATATTTTGGAGTTTCCCTTCCCCCTTTCCCCGAATTGTCAAAAAAACAAAACGTCCCACATCGGTACTAGTTGCTTGTTAGGGTTAGTACTTAAGCTCCTGTGGCCCCTTTAAAAGTTACCATGGCTTTTGGAGTGGGTTTGTGGGGTAAAGTTTAGGTTCTCTCCCATTCTGGCTTTCAGTTTGGGTTGAGTAGGTTGGGTTTCCCTTCTCCCTTTTCCCGAATTGTCAAAAATAATGCAATATTTTGAATTCACAGACATGAGATGAAACATGATGCATAGCTGAGTAATCATTTTATATTGAAGATTATGCCCAGAAACGTGCTGAAAAAATTTATAGTCCACAAAACATAAATTGCCTATCAATCAATTCAAAATTGTATCATTTGGAAAAATCTTAAGCAATATTTCATAAAAAATACAAGAACAATTCATTAAATTATATACAATAATCATCTGAATGTTTCCTTTCCCCCAAAATCTTTTCCCCTGCGTTTTTCCAAATTAACCTAACTGGTTATTAGCTATCCCGTCTTCATCTTCTGCCCGTCTCGCTACTTTGCCCAAAATCCCTCTCTCTCTCTCTCTTCATAGCCGTGCTGCTGAATTTCTCTGTTGGTTGTGACATTAGCAGAGTAATCGGAGACCTGGCTTTTGCCTCCCTCTGTCGATGATAAATTGTGGGTTGGCAAAGAATTGAGTGTTTGAGTGGGCAAAAAATTGAGGTGAGTTTCGTTTATGTCACTCACTTTATTTAATTCATGATTTTGCTTATATTTTTGCCATTGATTTATGGAATACAGGAATTGTTTTGGAAAATTTGACGAAGTTTGAGTCTTGGAGTTACAAACAGGAACGCATTTTCTGATATAGAGCAGCGATTTTACTTTCTACTTTTTCCTTGTATATTTTGTAAATGGTTTCGATTTTGTACGTTTTTTAATCTGTTTGTTAATGTGAGTGGATGATGTGCTTTCGGTGGATTGATTGTAGGGCAAATGATATATGTAAGGAGTCGAATAGGCCAATAATCAATGCAGAGCTGTACCTTTTTGATTCAATGCTGTTGTCTGGTAGCAAAGGTCAGTCACTTGTTCTTTCGTGTAGTTAAGCTCTGTTATATCTAGTGTGGTTAAAGCTGCCTTGATTATGAACTTCTATGGCCTAACTTTGTCCAATTGTTTAGAGGAATATATTAATTTATGAAAGTCATGAAATGCATGCTCCACAAAATCTTAATGCAACTAAAATATCTTGCCATAGTTTTTTTCTTATTTGCTTTTTCTTCCCTTTTGCTTTAGACAATTACATTTTTATTTTAGACAATGTAAAGATTGCAATTACTATAATATAGAACGCAGGATACAAATGGTTAACTTGAAAGGAGAAAGAATTAATAAAAATGGTTGCGTTGTATCCACCATCCAGAGTGTCTTAGAGACCCATGATGGCACTAATGAGCTGGACTAGTGAAGCAACAAGATCTACCTGCTTCATTGTATTATGCAACTATTGCAAGTTACAATGCATCTTAGTTCTCTGCCCAAATGGTTAGAACTCTTGTGTGAACTGTTATGTTATCTTATTATAGATAGTTAATTCGAGTAGGAAATTTAAGAAATGTATTATGAGCACACGAGTACTAATAAATTTATATAATAATTTGCAGTACCAATAATTGTTACTTATAGAATAGTGGTCTAATAAAGAATACAAAACTGAGATATATCATTAGGTAGTATACTCCTTTAAGCTACTCTTTCCTTCATTGGTTCCTTTTAATCTGTGTAGTTGCACAACTACAACCATTTCAGTAGTACTTGAAATTGACAGTGGGATCTAGCTACAATTTTTAGACTAGAGTTCCTAAGCATATACTCAATCTTTAAGTTTAAAACATGTCTAAATCTGTAAAAATTGGGATCTAACTACAAGTTTATCTCCAAAAAAAATGTGTTACAATGATTAGAGGATGAAACCATTGACAGTTAAAAAGTGAATATAAAGTGATGAACTTATGCGGTGAACTTATGCGGTTTCGGATGCAAAGTTGTAGAAGGTCAAAGGATCAGAGGTTAACCTTTCTGGGAACCTCTTTACTTTTTTGATTAGCCAAATGGTGCTTGATTACATAGTATGTGCTTTCGTTAGCCGTGTAGAAGTTGAACTTTTTATATAAAGGCCACTGTTAGTTGTGATTTTTGCTAAAAAAAAGTGTTATTGACTTCACTTTATATTTTATTTAGTTATGCAAGACAAAACGATCACACATTACATCTTTAATTTTGTTTTGAAGCATTTCATTTTGAAATAAGGACGGTCTCCAATAATTAGAAGTAATTATATTTTGTATATGAATTCAAGAATGCAAATCTTGAGAGGAACAATATCAACCTTATGTCTGAATCATCTATGATAGATCATCTTGTTTTGGCTTACAAATGAGTTTTGAAACTTACTTTGCATTATAACTTAATCGCATCATTTGCTTATATTATACATTATAAACAATTACTATATTTCAAATAGTATAATATAGACATATTAATAATATATCTTGAGGGAGTAGTTAACAAGCTGCTAGAGGACAAAATCTTTGTCCAATTTTGGTAGTGAAAAGAGAAAATCTTTGGCCTATGATTTTGGTCTTCCCTAAATGGTAAAATATCTCTCCAGTAGAGTTGCCATAAAAACAAGTATCCCAAGTCTCAACCTGGGCTGAAATACTTCACTTCATAGGGTAAAACATAGGTCAATATAGGTTGATTTCATAAGCAGATTCTACTAGAAATTCATCAGCCTCCTAACACGTCTGCATGTGCTACATAGTCCAAACCAACTCACCAACTCCCCTCCTTTTCTTCTTCATTTGCGGATGCATCATCACCAAGGCTGTGTACATAGCATGTTAATTTAATCAACTAAAATTCATCCAAAAGTACTTTTTAGTAATCATGTGTCTCAACATGGCTATATGATATGCAAACACGAAGCTTGGGGTTGGAGAAAGTAGGTTCCTTTTCATATAATATGGTTGAGTTGAGTAAAATATAGACAATATTAATCCATTTATAATTGTTTTAAATCTCCTTTAACATGACAAGGTAATTTTGCAACTTGTCATGTCTCTCCTATGTTCCATTCCTATGATGCTAATTTCAAAAGTAAAATAAACATTAGAGGTAAAGACTTACAGCAATTAAAACAACTTTTAGCATTACTCCAAAACCCACTTTTAATTAATTAGGCAGATCAATTCCTGGAAGCTTTTGACAAGCATTAATGTAGTTGAATATATTAAAGCATTGCTTGCTGCTATGTAACGCTATAGTGGAGATTTATAGGAGATTGGAAATACGTCAAAGAATTAAAAATTGGTCTTTTGGGGGTGTGATTGCTATGGTCTATTGTATTGCCTCGAAGGCTGTTATATTTTTCTTTTATCTTTACAATAGTTTGTTGGTGTCTTTTTCACATATCCTACTCACAATCAGTCATCTTTGTTTGAACTAAGTGCACTTCACAAGTATCAAATTCAGTTGGCACAAAAAACTTTCTTGCATTGGCTTTATTTGAAAGAGACTCTTTTGCATTAATTCCTCTAGTTATTGATTAGATTGGCATAAAATCACTACTCTAGGAATATTAGTCTACTATTTCAAGCTTTTGAATTTACCATTTGATCGTGAAATAGTTGAAATTTAACTACCTGTGACAAATTGTTATTGAGATTGTGTAAATGCTTGTGAAAAAATTGGTATTGGAATTAGAGATAAATTTTGATCGAAATTGATTTTACATGCTTACAAGATGCTATATGACGGATACATTTTTTGTATTTGTAGAACAACAGTGACAAAAACAAACTTAGTCAGCCAAAGTAACCATGCCACATACTACTGGAAGAAAAAGTCATCCCCAAATCAGAAATGAGGTACAATTATTTCCTAATTGGTGTTTTAGTATTTTTTTTTTCCTCCTAAGGCTATTTTTTAGAAATCAGTTTAGGGTGATTTACTTCTCTTTCAATGAATTTCTTTGTTAAACATTATATTTGACAAAAGCAAAAGGTGGAATTCAGCCTACCCGATTGGAGATGTTTAAGTTCACACGTACCAAGAAGGATAAGACACCTATCGATAATGAAGCTGCTGAGATGTTTGTATGCTCCATTCTCTTTATTTGCCTATAAGTTCATTTATATAATCTTGGAATGAGGTTCCAATGGCTAATTTAATTTATATTCATAGACTAAGCTGGACTAGGTGGCGCAAGAGCATCCAGAATCAAATGTCCGTGGCTATGCCTATAATGATGCATTTGCACAACCTTATGGCATTGATGGTTACGTCATGTTCAAACTCTAGGAATAGGTGCAGCCCCAATAGAATTTTCAGTCCAACATTTAAACGCTCAGAGGCTGATCAGAGGGAATTTGATGCATGTGTTCAAGAAGAAGTTGACAAGTTCAAAAGTAGCATGCAAGATGAAATTTGAGTCCAAGTGCAACGGGTGATTGTTGAAAAGGTTGAAAGTGTACAGAAGGAGATAGAGGCTACTTTAGAGGCTGGAGTGCAAGTTGAAGTAGATGCTCGATTACAAGTTGAAATAGATGCTCGTTTACAAGCTATGGGTTTTCCTTTACGTTCTTCATGCCAAATGTGATCGACTACTAAACAAGTAAGTATTAAATTCTTATTGTGTGTTGTGAATACTTTTTCGAGATTTTTTTTTTTGTTAGTAACTTGTTTCATGTTCATATCACTAGGGAAATGATTCTTATGCACCTATTTTCCCTTCGTCTACTCGAGAGGTCAGTCAAATTTTATTTATTATCATGAATTGGATGTAGTTGCACTATTTTAGTTTTGTGGCTTTTTGAAAGAATCCTGAATTCTTATTTAAGTTCATGATTGTAAGTATAAATATATATTTGTATATTTGTAGTACAGAGGTTTCTAAGCTTTATAATTCACTACACATTGTTCTAAGCTTCAATTTTCTGTTTTGCAATGATCTTAGGCTCAAAGATTTACTGGAAACACATTTTCGAATATGCTATGCATCTTTCTTGGAAACTCCTATCTGTTTAATATGGAAAGAAATGTCTGGGATGGCACTCTTTTTCCCTTCTGTATGTCTTAGATGGTCAAAACCTGAGGTCATTACCATAGGTTTGGTGCTTTCAAACTATCACTGAGCTTTAGCTTTTGTTGCATGATATGAGACACTAATTCACGTGTTGTGGAGCTGAATTTTGCTTCACTGGTAAACCTGTATCAGCCAAAATTTTTTTTTTTTAGGTTAGCTGCTATTTTGTTACAGAAAAATGTAGTTGGGTCTTGTGATTGTTCAATGTCTATTAGCTGGCCTCTACAGCGTGGTCAGGTCCCTTGTTGAAGTTGTATCTTGGATATGTTATAGCATCATGCTTTCCAGAGTATGGATGTCCTGTTTTGCAATCAAACATAGGGAGAAAGAACTTGAGTTAGAGACATTGTTTAGTTCACCTGCGTAGATTTTTTGTGCCACGGGTTCTAGTATCATGTTCAAGGCTGTTCTTTGGAAGAATTGGTGACGGTGAAATAAGAATTGGTGACGGTGAAATGGTGAAGTTCATAGATTTTGAGAAATGGATCCAAGTGATTGCCAAACTGGTGCATCCAAATTTGTGAAGATTGGTGGGCTCTATTGGGGTGCTAATTGTGAGAAAATGAGGAGGAGAGAGAGATATTTTGGAATGACTTGTTTATTCCTTTTTTATACTTTATCATAATTGGTTTAAATACTAAAATTAGTGTAAGCATATTTGTTCTTAATTTCCGTTAAATTCAAATGTATTATGGCAAGAATATTTGAACATCTTTTTTGGGAGTTTTATCAATGTAAATCTACTTGATAATAGTGATTAGAAAATGATTTCGAGAAACTTTGTTTCTTTGATGGAGATGCAGGCTCATCAGAGTAAAAAGTTGAAGAAGAAGTAGGAGATCATTGTTGGTAATAACGGTAAGTATTTTCAATTTATTGTGAAATAAATTATTATTCCAATTTTGGTCATTTCTTGATTTTTGTTCTTTTTTGAGACTTTTTCTTTTTTAGGCATGTTGGCTTATTCAATAGGAGAAAGTGCCTTTGGTTAAACGAGAAGGAGGTGTTGCCTTTATATGGAATTCTTCAATAGTGCATTGCGTTAGAGTTAGAATAAATAGATGATAGTTTCTACTATTGTATTAGTATTATTTGATTCATATTTCTTATTACCTAACAGAATAGAAATTAGACTGTATTGGATTGTTTCATTAGCACAGGAAAGTTACTTGTTGACTTTAATTTTTATATGAATTTTGTTATAGTTTTTAATATTTTAGTATTGCTTTATCGAATAAGAAATTAAAAAGGATTTTTTTTTGTCTATTTCATATTGAATATATTTGAATATTAGTATTATTTAGTCATCTACAGGTGTCAATACAATTGTGGACATATAAAGCAAATTTGACAACTGTTTACAAAAAAAAAAAAGTCTAATAATTGCAATAAATGTCAATATATAATATCATGATTCCCAATTTATCGACACTAAACCAAATGCTTTGTAGCAAATACTAACATTTTGCAAAACATGTTAACATAAATGTTCACTTCACAACATCTTCTACATAATGACATTTAAAAAGAAATGTCAACAAATTTTTAAATTTACAGACGTTTATAGTGAATGTTGATTGCTAATAACATATATAACCAATAATTATGACATTTAATAAATGTTGATTAAAATGTCGACAAAGATGTATCAACATTTTTGCAAATGTTACAAAATTACCGATACAAGTATTGGTGACATTCCAATTTAGCGTTAAACAAATGTCAGCATATGTTATGTCGACGTTTTCAATTTCCTTACAGACATTTAAAAAATGTCACCATATGATAACTTTCTTGTGGGGTAACCCGAACCCAACTTGTCAACTCGTGGAGAGTCGACTCAAACATGACCCGCAATGGGTTGGTGGATTATGTGTTGACCTATTAGACCAAAAAAAAAAAAAAAAAACTTGACATGCCATTATTAGGGAAGGTTTTTGGGTTAAACGGGTTGACTTGCCAATCCGTTTCAACCCATTTGACTCGAAATATTTCTCTAATGTGAATTTTTTTTCGGGTCAAACGGGTTGACTCGAACTCAAACCCGACCTTTTTTTTTATTTTTCAGTTTAGACAAGTCAACTAAATTTCAACCTGAACCCGACTTGTTTCTTTGTCTGGTCAATCAGATCCAACCCAAACCCACAAAACTTTGATCCAAACTTATTATTTTCATATTAGGTTTGTGTCATGTCAAAAATTATCACACCCCAAAATACGAACAAAATCAAATAAATGATTTAATCACAATAAAATTTTTTATAAAACAAATGTTTTTAAAAAAAAAGTATGGAATCGTACCTTTGATTTTCGGAGTCCTAGAGAAAGGATTTGAGAGTCCAAGAGAGAGGATTTGAGAAGACGCCAGATTATTTTTTGTTTTCATTTTGTAGGTTAGAGTTAAATTTGTCTAAAAATTTTTTATCCCACCAACGCTTCATCCCATGATTATTAATACCAATCCTCCCATGAGATTATTTTATCTCACAAATAAGGGATTATGTTAGTTAAGTAGGATTATTAATACTACTTAAAAAACTCAACCAAACACGAGATGACATGAGATTAGTTATCCAATCTCGTATCATCTCATGAACCAAACTTATGTAGACAAACTTTTGATATTCAACAATATGTGAATGAGATATGATAAGGGCCCAAATAATGAGAAGGATTGGAACCTAGCCTGCGACAACAATAGCTCTTAGAAGATCATAGGACAAATTTTAACTTTGCAATTTTGACTATCCAACCAACATGTAAAATACTTGTGTGGACACAATTAACAGCTCAGCATACGGAGGCCTGTTAATTGGGCTTGAAAAAGCATCAGAAAGAAACTACTAGTCAACGCTATTTAATTCGCATCAAGGTTAATAAAAATACAAAAGAAAATTCAAAAAAATAATTTAATGGTTTGTAATAGTAACCAATTATTATTATTATTATTATTATTATTATTATTATTATTAACATGACTGTTATACAATTAATTTGTACAATTATGTCTTTTAACAGAAATTTACTTATTGTGATACTTATTAATTCTATATTTATTCTATTTAATTACACTAATAGTTTTACTTAATTACATTATTATTACCTTCAGCCTATAAATATAAGGCTGTAGAAGAATTGAAAATCATACTCCTAATAATAATAATGCTTCCTGTAATTTCTATAATGATATTTTGGACAAAAGTAAGATGTGTGGATTTTAATTGTGTAAATGCTAATAGAAACAACAACTGAGTGAGGCTGTCACATTGGAGAATGATTTAGAGAGAGATTTTATGCGTCAGCTCTACCATACTTATTAGTAGCTATCAAGTTTGTAATCACCAATCTTGAATGGTACTAAATTTTTGCTTTTTTTAATGTGATATGGAAATAAGATCACATCTTATTCATTTTTTGACTTAAACATGTTTTGAGAAGATAATGAATTTATATTTAAATTAATCATTATCTTAGAAGTTAATTATGATTGCTTGACAACAACTACTTTGTCTTTGTTTAGAAGTTTGAGCGATGTGGTTGAATCTTGATTATCATCGGATTCTGAAGTCAAAATTTAGCAAAACAGAAATATTAAAGGCAGCAAAGCAAACATCAATCAATTACATATGCTGAGACCGCAGTTTTACGATCTCAAATGTACAAGGATTGCTTAAGAGGTGAAATAATAAACCATCACTTTCCAGAGCTCAACAAGATTATCCAGGCCTGTAGAACTGATCGATCCTTCAAGTACTGACGGGGCCATTGTCTTGCTTTTCGTCACAGTTCCAAATGCCCATATGCATCATCGAAGTATCAGCCATAGGATTGTAGTTCCGAACAACAGTTTACGAAAGTTTTAATAAGAAAGCATGATACTAGCAGAAATTAGCTATGACTGAGAACGGTCTCGTCTTCTGCTGGCCACTTTACCTGGAAACGTAGCCAAAGAGCATCACATCCGACCTCTAGAATGCCAGGAATTAAGAAAATGAGAAGTTGCATTTTGTCATACATGTCTGAGGAAGAGGGGAGAGGTGCTTGGATTAGATGAGAGGCAGATGGAATCATTTTTCTCGTAGCATGGTGCCCCTCAGGTAGTGATTCTATTGGAGAGGACGGGTCCAAAGCCAACAACACACTGGAAATCAGGGTGCCAATCTAATCAGCGAAGACGGACAGATAGTGAAGGATTGGAACCATATGCCCATGAACAACTCTGAAATAACTTACCTTTTTTTGGCTCAAGACCAATGGATTCTCCCATGGAAAATCAAAATAATGAGAATGACATTAGGGTGGAAATAGTGCTGGTACCCTCCGCCATCTCCCGCCCTGCCTGAAAAGTTACTCCCATCCCGCCACCAGCCCTGCATGCTCAACCCCATACTCAAATCTCCACAGCTGCCCCGCACCGGCTCCCCATGCACAACCCCCGTACTCAACCTGCACCGCTGCCCGGCATCCTTCCGTGGTCTACTTGAGCACGCACATTTTATATTTTTCTTCACCAATATCATTAATCGATAGTACAGATTTCATAGTAAACAAATATAAAAGTTCATAAATTTAACAAATGAAAAAGATTAAGAAAATATTCAAACTTTACTCGTACAGTAATTCTGTTGCAACAAGGAATTTTTTTTTGGTCTAACAAAGAAAAAATGGAGTACATGAATAAATAGATTCGAGTGCATAAATCATTTGTCTATATATAACACATTTACCGTAGTTAGTGCAACTAAAAATTCTGAGCGCCTTCTCCAAAAAGACAATTTTTAATGGAATAAGTCATCGTCGAACTCATTTTTTAAGGTTTGTAAATAATAGAGCAAAAACCCAGCCTAGAATTTTCAGAGCATATTATTTGTCCTCTGAATGCTTGGAGTGATACATGTATGAAGCTCTGTTTAGGTAGAGCAATTTAACTGAGCTGATTCTGTGCACATCTAAAATCGAAGCTCAAATAGAATCTGATGAAATTTTTCTGGGATAACACACTGAAGAAACAACACTAAAGGATCAGTTCTTGGTTCCAGTAAGGTTACATGGTGCTCAAAAGTTTAAAAAAAAAACAAAAATACAGAACAACAAAAGTTAGAAGGTAACAAAGCAAACATCCAGTATATCTGCCGAGAACCTGCATTTAAACCATCTCAAACATACAAAGGATAGCTCAAAGGCACAACAGCGAGTGATTATTTCCAGAGCTTAACAATCTTGTCATGGCTGGCTGAAGCAACCCGGCCTGCAACAGTTGAAACAGCCAAGGAAGCGATCAATCCTTCATGTGCTGACAGGGTCATACTCTTGTTCTCCGTCATGTTCCAAAGCTCCAAAGACTGTAAGAACACGTAGTCATTAAACTATATCTAAATCCATCGAACACAAATGCAAGAGAGTAATTGCAGTCTTGAATCCAAAGTTGTGAAAAAGTTAACTCAAGGTATGCATGGGCATCCCACCAAATACCGACGACTGGGACACACTTAAAATAGGCACAGCAGAACATATTGCATGTCAATATGCATGCCACTATACCTAAGAACCGCTGCCAACTACTAGGAAAATATTCCACCTCTAGATTGCCTGACAATACGCAATTCAGAGGAGGGGAGAGGGATTTCTTGATGGAGAGGTCGTGGTCTGTGTTTTTGTGCGAGAGGAGGGGAAGTTGGTGGAAGGACATGAAAACCGCTGAACTCTCCCAGGGAAAATCAAGTTAAAAGTGCAATACTGAAGCTGTTAAACAGCAGGTACCAACTTGAACGAAATTAAGTTTCATGCTGAAGGAGGCGCAACAGACTAAAAACCAATAAGGATTATAAAGCAGAACGGAAACTTGCCTGGTAACAACCGATAACCAGCAATGAAGGATATGTAGGATGGAAAACACAGGAATTAAATTTGTTGCCATTACAGCTGAGTTCGTGCACACATTCTCCTTCACTTCCTGATGCCAATGTCCAGACTCTGACAGAGTCCTCACTAACAGATGCCAGGAGCTCACCAGAAGGATCCCAGCAAACAGAATGTATTGGTTTTGTATGACCCTAAACAAAGAGATACTCAGCAACAATAACAGCAATCCAGAAGTGAGAGCAACAGGCAACAATGATGATTCAAACAGCATACAGATGACTAAGACCCACTATAGAATTAAGATACAAATTGAAACAATTGAACCATTGTAAGTTACATAAAATGTTATTATTTGGTCTACAGTAAGATTAACTGAAGTTTCACCACATCCCAACTGAATCTCGGCAAGATATTGTTCATTTACATAGACCTTAGAGGATCGTGGCACCCAACATATAGGAGGCATAAGGGGATTTGTATGGCCTCAAATATATATATATATAAATATTCCCTATTCTGTTACATGGAGGGATATTAAGGGAAGGAGATAACTAAACTGGCCTCAAATATTTCATACAGACCACACATAGTTCTTCAACACTTTCATATTGTCAAATAATCTTTTTAACCTCAATCATAAACAAATGCAGCATGGCAAGATTAGATCTGTTTCTCCTTATGGTCCTTTGGTTTAATTTATGTCCAGGCATGTTGACCAGTTTAGCTAGGTCAATTGCTAAGGATACAGTTATACATGGATAAGCATATGCTAAATGTTCATTCTTTATGCTTTCTCAAGATGTAAATAAAATTAACCTTTAATGAATGCCGACAAGTCTGTGACTCTACATCCAGTATCGATACAAT
This sequence comes from Mitragyna speciosa, assembly GCA_024721245.1. Lineage (NCBI taxonomy): Eukaryota > Viridiplantae > Streptophyta > Magnoliopsida > Gentianales > Rubiaceae > Mitragyna > Mitragyna speciosa. Next base: position 6,339,187 of record CM045557.1, read on the forward strand.
ATTCTCAGCAGCTGCAGCAAGATATCTTCCAAGACGTGGCTGAAACCTCACCTGAGCCGTCCCACCCTAAAGCAAACAGAGAATGTATATCAGTATTTGCCTTGGATAAGGCCTTTCACCTTCCCCTAACCCCACTAAAAGCAAAAAATAAAGTAAGAAAGAAAAGTAGAAAGCAGGTGGTACAGCAAGACGCCGGCACCAAAATTTGATATAATGGTTTATTACCTTGAAAACTCTAGCACAGCTACCATTATTAATACTCCAATATCTTATCTCACCATCCCCATCACAAGAGCAAATAAGGTCATCTTTATTTGGGTGGAAATCCAATGATATTACACCAGTAGAATGTCCAGTAAACGTACGAAGTGAGTACCCCGGCTGCCATAATGGCTATAGAGGATTAAAAGACCATTCAAAATGACCTAGAACATCTTGATAAACAAGATTAATAGACAATGCAAAAATATAAGAGTTTTCCAAAATCTTGCATTTTGATAACTGTGAGAGATGTGATAAACTTGACTGGGCCAAGAAGATAAATAACAGTAATAATGCGCAATTTTCATGACAATAAGCAGAATTTTGCTTCACAAAACACGAAGAAACAAATATTGAGCTCTAAGGTATTTTTTACTGTTTTTCCTATTGTAGAGAAGAACAAAGGTTCCCATCCTATCGAACTTGAGCTTCATGCACAAATAGCCCATTCAAATCAACAAGGCCAGAAAGAAGGGAAGTTCTTAGAATTTAATTTCTATTCAGATAAGAAAACTAAACATAAACTGTTCTCTCCTGCTTAAGAATAGGCTGATTCTGGCCCTTTTCAAGCTAAAAGTTGTATTTATGTGTCATTAGCTTTTTACTTCTGATTTTTGAATATTTGCATATAAATATTTGATTTTAAAATCACCTACGGAGATTTAACATCTTTTCCATTTCAAAACTTTGTGGAAGTACCATTTCAATGCTTTGAACAACTTTTGTAGAATACAAATATAATGTAACTTTAGAAAATCTATAGAAAGCCAGACCAGGTGAGCAAACAAATTTCTGCCACAATGACACATAGATGCAAAGGAAAAGAAACGAGATCAGGTTTTCACCGAACTCCAAGTGATGCAGAATCTAGTACAGAGTATGAAAACAATGCACATAATAGATCAAAAACACATTTTTCTAAAAGAAGAGCAGAAGTTGAAGAAAGCAAAAATTAATTTTGAGAGAACATAATCCAGATCTACAATATTACGAGGAATTCAACTAACATTATCTGCATCCCAAACCCGGACAGTTTTATCAAAGGACGATGTTGCAAGGCGTGCCATGCTGGGACTAAATCGAACATCAGTAATAAGCATTGAATGCTCTTCAAGTGTTGTTTTGGGCTTTAAAGTATCCGTATACCACAAAACAGCCTGTGTTGCAAAATAATAAAAATAAAACGTCAATCACAACTTATGAACTCACAAGACAGTATTAATGGACATTAAAGTCTCCAAATGTTAGACTATGTAATTTGCCACTCGTCCATTAACCTTTGATAGTTCTCACCTTTTTATCATGGCCACCACTAGCAAGTAGTTTTCCATCTGATGAAAAATGGCAACAGACCACTTTACTAGCACTTGCACGAACAGAACTTACTTCCGTAAATGCGAACCCTAAAAGTAAAATATGGTTGCACCATAACACATTATAACAAAGTGTCAAATCACAACATGATGAATTATCTATTTACTAGACTTATCTAAAGCTCAACAAATATTATGTTTCTCAGTAGTTTGACATACGAGTGCATAAATAAATTTGTAAACACAAATCTATAACATAAAGTATACGTTCAACAATAAAAATGTCATCTGGAATATGATTCCATGTGGAAACATGTCCACTTTACTAGCGTTCGCACAAACAAAACTTCCTGTAAATGTGAATCCCGAAAAAATAAATGCTCGCTGTCATAACACACATTCCAACACAGAGGGTCGAACAATAGCTTCATTAAAAATCTATTTACAAAGCCACACTAATATTACGTTTTTCTGTAGGTGGACATATGAGTGCATAAATACATTTATAGTCGCAGATATATATTTAACAGTAAAAGTGACATCTGCAATATGATTCCATGTCAAAATGTCACCATTGCTGTTATGGCACCGTAGTTTCAATAAAACCTCTTTACTTTCAGTTACACGAGACCTAAACGTTGAAAAGAAAGCACTGAATAATAAAGGCTAGTAAAGGCAACGCCCTTTATGACTCTCAAATCCATTCAAAAAAAAAAGTCTGCGATAAAGACGAGGGAGTAAACTGTGATAATCTTAAGAAACTAGGCAATCACGGCAACGCATTGCATGTTTGGGAGAAAAGACAAATGGTGAACATGTAGCATATCAAGGCACAGAAAACTTCCCCAAACTACACTACCTCAAATAACAGGCAACAGACATACCTTTGCTAACATCCATGCCACGACCAACAGCATCTCGGGGATCTGCATCATCATGGGATAAAAAAGACTCAACGTTATCATCAAGAGATCCATCATCCACAAAACGATCCATGTCAGCCTGTACAAGATCTTTATCATCCCACTGCCACAATTAAATCATGATGAGAACTTCAGCATACATCTTCAGTTGCTTTGGTGGAGACAGGCTAAAGATTTTGATTACCAATTGATTCGAGGGTGATGTAAGGGTGCCAGTGTTATCAGTTCCAAACATCATCAAAGGCTTTGAAGAACTATTACTATGTGGCAATGCAGGCACTGAGATCACATCTCCAGGTGTGTGAGTTGACGGTGTAGAGGGGGCTGAACTTGGAGAAGGTCCTGCTGTATTTGCAGTTCCTGAGCTATTCGCAGGGCCTGAAGATGACACGGGTTGTTTTCTCTTTCTTCCAGTCTGGCTTTTTGAAGCCTTGACATGCATGAAAAATACCATGTTAGAAATCTATCCAGGATTGTATACTTCCAAGAAAATGAACCTTGATGATTATCAATCAACAAAATTTTTACCCCCTCAGAGAGAAGACTGAGAGAACTGTGAAGTAGAAAGAATAGCGTAAGTTTGCCTTACATCTAATCATTCTTTACCAACAGCAAAAGGATGTATTCGTTTAGTTCTCCAGAATAAGTTTTAAATGGCACATATTGTGATTAAACACTTTCACCATAGGGGAAAAACTAGTGCACGACATAGCTGTTATATTCATAATAGTACGTAAAAGTCAAGAAGATCAACAGAGGAAATTTATCAAAAAAAAAAAGTCAGCAACATCATCTGCCTAATCAATTCAATCTTGTATTATCCATGCGAAAGAAAACAAATCCTGAAGATGCATTCCAAGCTAATAAATCATCTTCAACATCCCACACCAGAATTAGATAAGCTTAGTCCACTAGTCAAAATGAATAAATTTCCAGGTCTTTTCCCCAATTTTAAACATGTACAATTAGTTTCCTACATTCAATTAGAAGAAAGATAAGTGTTCCTGTTTGTTAGTCCTTAACGTGAAGATACGTTTATGCAAATAAATATTATTGCTCACCATGCTGCAATTAAATTTAATCATAGGAGAAAAAGAGTGCATGCCATATTTGTTACATTCACAACAGTGAGTAAAAGTCAAGAGCATCAACAGAGGTAATTAATTAACTTGCCCAAAAAAAAAAAAAAAGTCAGCTACATCATCAGCCTAATCAATTCAATCGTGTATTTTCCAAGCAGAAGAAAACATGTCATGAAGACGCATTCCAAACTAATAAATCATCTTCAAATCCCGCACCAAATTACCCTAATTTTAGTCCACTAGTAAAAAAAATGAATAAATTTACGTTCTTTTCCCAATTTTAAGCATGTACCAATAGTTTCTTCTATTCAATTGGAAGAAAGATAGGTGTTCCTATTTGTCGGCCCTTAAAAGTGAAGATGAGTTCTATGCAAATTGACATTATTACTCACCATTTTAAAAGGTAAAGCACCCTCATAAATTCTACATGCTTATGTAAATACAGAAACCTGGCGAACAAGACTACGTTTAGAAACTTAAGTTTTAATTTCAGGCTTACACAAGCAGGGATATAAACCACATGAAGGAGACAAAAATCTGATAACACAGACATAGACCTGATCATTTGCACGAAAGGAATTTGACATGCTACCATCTCCAGTGACATTACCACTTCCCATAATTTTATCAGGTTGAGCACTGTGATTAGAACTCTGAGGTTGCTGAGCAGAAAGTGCATGCTGCTGTAACTGCTGCTGCTGTTGTGGATTATTGCTCTGCTGCTGTTGTTGCTGCTGCTGCTGTAACTGGTGGGCCATTTTCATCTAAACATAAAATGAAGCTTCCAGAAGGTTAATGGACTATCCAAAGGAAGGCATCCACAAGAAAGAAAGAAAAAAAGAAAAAAAAAAAAAAGGACAGAAGTCATGGCTATAAGTCCTATTTTGTAACTTTCAACGATAACTGATACCTATAAAACCTTTTCAGGAACAATGAGTCTTACTTTACAAATACAATAATGGAGATACCCCAACTACTTTCAGCTTCTTTCTCTAATTACTTAATAAAAAAAAAAAATACTCGCTCTTCGTATCGAAATAAACAAATTGAACAATGAGGAGCTATAAAATATTTAAACTCAAAATCTCACGCATGATAAGATTTACATAAAAAGAGCTGTGGTCTATGGATAATATTTGAAAAAAAAAAAAAAGCAGCTTCAATATATTTTTGCCTGTGCGAACTTGATCCATGATGTTCTAACTGGCAATTAAAAAACAGGCCAACAAGATGTCTTCAATAACAATGAAAGACTTGCACGAAATTGTTTATTGAAAGTAGGATTTATTGGTTGTAGAAGGTCTGATCAGGTAAGCACTCTTAAGCAGAAATCATTGATAAGAGGGATCTCATAGAAAAAATTTTGGCTGAGGCAGGAATTAATAAAAGGGAAACATACCTTTAGCAACATCTCTGGATCTGCACGAGACAAAACAGCACAACCAGCCTGTAATGGCAATCCAATATTTGGGACTACATCACCAACTGAATTTGAAAGGCCATCCTTACTCATGGTCATATTTCGATTATTAAGGAGCATTCTGAGCCTTCTACTTTCCACATCACTAGCAGATGGGGAAGTTAAGTTTTGTTGTGCCAACAGAAGCTGCTGTTGGTGTTGTGGTGATAACAACTGTAGTTGATGAAAGGGCTGTGGACCTTGCATAAATGATTTTTGCTGCTGGAGCAGTCCAGAGCGGAGCGGATCCAAACCCTAGGTAATGTAAACTATAATGAGAAGATGAACAGCAAAAGGCAAGAAAATAGTCAATGGAAAATTTCCTCATGCAGTTTTAACTTTACGGACACAAAACTGTACAATAATAATACATACACAAAAGAAGATGACCTTTAAATCTAACATCAATCAACATGAACTGTCAGGAATAACCTATCTATAGAGGCAAGTCTAGCCTTGATGAAGCTACAAGTACTTCCATGTTTCAATGGCAAGTTAAAAATATGGGCACTCAAGATAACATTGCCAAATTACAAGCCTTTCTCATGTTAAATCTTATGGTATTAATGAATTCATGAAAAGTGGACCCAGAACTTCTCATTCAGAACCAATCAGAGGCAGTATTATGATTAGGCTATAGTCTGATTCAGGTAACAAAACTAAAAAGAAAAGGCTCATGCATTTCCAAATGATTAATATTCACTTTCTCCGCTCGAAAAGCATTACTCCTAGGCATTCCTCATTGATTGAGATCCGCTCCTAACTCCTACTCAAAGCAACGAGCTACAGTTTCTCCAATGTCCTTTTTGCTTTATGGCAGAAATAGATATTGTCACGTCTTAAAAAATATGAAATCCATAATGCAATACAAATGCACCATGTAATATGCCCATGGTTGTGGACCTGAATTAGAATTGTGTTTTCCCTGGTGGAAACTCCCAGCTAAGAGTTAATATGTGCTTTCCTTGGTGTGGAATTGGGACTAAAAATGAGAGCAAAAATCCAATGAACAACGAAATACTTACAGTAAGAGGCCATCCTTTCAATGTCAAATTGTTTCCACCTTGGTTTGATCCTAGAAATACAACAAACTAGTGAGCCACAACATTGTTTAATGATTAGACTTCCTACTGTCCATCGATTCATACATAAGCAGTATATTACAGAACAGACACTGAAATATTGAAGCTGCTCCCATGAGACAGGGTACACTGGAAGCCATTTAAAGGAGGAGAAAGAAAGCCTACTATACCAGGAATCCCAATCAGCGAACCTTCGGGACCTGCAGCTCTAGGGTTCAGCATTGGATTCATCTCAGTCTTAATATCCTGTTCTCACCAATGTACTCAATCAATATATAAGCTGATTGATACTAGACAAGCACTTGGGTAAACTCCTGAGTTGGGGGTTTCCTTCTTATTTGCACAGGGGAAAATTAGGAAGACATTGGGGGAGATATCTTCATTATAAATCACGCAAAAATTTAAAAAAAAAATACTTACCGGCATAGACCCTGGAATTTGCTGGCTCCGAGATTGGACTTGTGGTGACATGCCACCAGCAGTACCATGTAGTACTTGCCTAAAAGAATGGAATTTTCGAAACCGATGAGAAGCTTAGGTCAAGACCCATACCTTTGATCAAAATAGAAAAGGATCCACGGCACAGCAAGTATAGGTTTCTTACAATTGCAGGATGAAGAACAGAACCATATTCCAGCTTAGGGCATATTTACAAGTCAAAAATCAAGTTTAAAGAAATTAATATTGAGGGAAGTACCCTGAGGGTTGGCCAGCTGCTGCAGCTGATTTTAATATTGAAGCATGATTTGGATCCAACAGTGGGCTTACATTCTCTCCAAACCTTTGCTGTAGTAAGACATTCCACACTTAGAAGCTTAAAATGAGATGTAAATAAAAGGGCCTTTTCTGTTTGCTGGACCTTTAATAAAAGATGCTGTGGAAAAACTTGATCCCAAGCCCAACTTCTCATATCCAGCCCTTTTAGTTTGATATAAGAGCTAGAGAGAAGCAATGCAGAACACAAAACTGTAGCTTTTTCTAAAGTTAAAAGCTAAAAGAATGTACCCAACAGCAACAGTAAGAGGCCCAGACTCACACTTGCACATATATGCACTAAAGAAAATCATATACATATTTTCATCTACCATTGCGTGAAGTATACCTTCATAGCTGCATCATCCAAAGACTCCCTTTGTACAGGTAGTTTTAATCTTTCCTCGTACATCTTTGTAGCCGTAGCCAAAGCATTGGCACTTCCAGAATTCTGTCTCATGAGCGGATCATTTCCCACAATTCCATTAGCCGTACCATTCAAGAGGTGAGTCCCATCTCTTCGCTGCTGCTGCTGCTGCTGTTGTTGTTGCTGCTGCTGCTGCTGCTGCTGTTGCTGCTGTTGCTGCTGCTGCTGCTGCTGCTGAGCCTGTCTCTGTAATAAGAGTTGCTGCATTTGCAATTGCTGTTGCTGTTGTTGTTGTTGTTGTTGTGGATGTTGAGGCTGTTGGGATTGTGGCTGTTGTTGCTGTTGCTGCTGCTGCTCCCTTGCCTTGATTAACTGAGTCTGCAATAAGCAAAGATCCAATCACAATATTCCCATCTAAATCCAAGTTTTCTGGATATATAAAGTCCAAGTACAACAATAGAACTTACAAAAACAAAGCAACTCCAGAAAAATAAGTATGTAGGAAAAACATCATATAAAGACTGGGATTCTCTCTTAAGGCGGTCAGCCAAAAAAAATTTCTACATAAATCTGCCATTTCAATTGCGTGCTATAATAAGCTAATTTAGAAACTGTGTTTTGGAATAAATTGAGAATCCTTGAACGGAAGCATCTTTAATGTGCCACCAGGGTGAGGGGTTGTGGGTTTGCAGATTCCAACAGGCTGTTATTTTTCAAAGCAATACCACAGAGTACTTACCTGGAGTCCCAACACAAGGTATGTTTTTGAAATACAAAGGAAGCTCTTCTGGAAATTTGGAATAATGTTTGGGAAATAAGCAGAAAATAAGGAAGAGTGCCAGAGGATTTGTGACAAGATTTGGACATCTGCCAAACTGTTAAGAGCCTTTGAGAAGTCTGTACACACCTAATACTTTAGTTCTCATACAGATTTACTCAGATTTCATATAGGATTTTTTGGTAAGTCCTCATGGCATGTCACTGGATTCTCAAGATGTTTCAAGTCTTTTTTTTTTTTTTTCTTTTGTTATGCCTATGATAAGTGCCCCATCATTTCCTACCATACCTTGCTTTTATGCTTCACATTTTCAGCATTCTCCTTCAAGAACCCTATCGCTTCTACCAAATCCTGTTAATTAAGTTCCTCACGGCAATGGTACCCTACTGCTTGGTTTACAAGGATGGCAATTGCAAATCTCCTCAACATCCATCCTCATTATGTCTAAATTGCAGTTTTTAGAACTAGAGCAATTAAGTGCAGCAGTTGGCTTACAGATGAATCACTTATCAGAATTTACAGAATGGCAAAACACATAGGATCCTGCCATTTCCACTTACTGGAGAACACCAAAAATAAATAAATAAATACAAATAACTGTTTCCCAGAGTTGTAGCATATTATTTCTTGGGAACACCAATTTTCTTGTTCACCAATATTTAACCAAAAAATATATATATTTCAATAGTGCGTCCCAAGCAACTTTTTGGTATTATAGGAAAATAGACACTATAGCTTAGAATTACATTGTCCAGTAGACATATAAAGAAGGAAAATTGCATCATGCCCAGAGTTGCAAACACGTTGGCCTCCTTGAGTGCTTCTGGATTTGTCCTTTTCTCGTTTCATTTTTCAATTTAGAAAAACTCTAAATAACCTTCAATTTTTGATGGCGCAACATTTTTTTTTAAGGAAACCAAAATAAAGTACTCCAGCACATCATTGTTAGAATTTCAGAAGCTATCTTTGATTTCCCAAAGTTTAGACCTATTTGCGAGTAACTTGAAAACAAAAAGAGGCAAGAAATGGGTCTGTTTGTTTGGTTGTCTTTTTTATAAACATGCTTTTTAAAAACTTCATACATGTTTTCCAACTAACTTTTTATCTCAGAAACACATTTATCGGGGAGAATCTTTAAAACTACTACGGTAATGTTTTCTAAAAAACATCTCAAAAAACAACCATCCAGGCAGAATCTGACAACTCAAGCCACTATAATCCATTAGGGGCCGGCAAATATTACTTTTGCACTCAAAGAATACAAAAATTTTTCAATGAACTAAGAAAATCTTTTACACCCTGACATAAGCGCACACCAGAAATGGAGAAGTGTTAACGGTAAATACCGAGTTACAGGCGGAAACAAGACAAATAGCAAAATCAAGTAGCAGTCTAGACTGCAGCAATCAAACCTTAGTAATTTATTCACATGAGTCAGCACAGACAGAATAAAGCCATCACTTTCCATACAAGAAAGGCAAAAGCACACTTCCCTTGGTTGGGAACAAATATAGCAAACTCAAAACTTTACTTGATTGAGACAATATTTATCTCAAAAATGCTTATTTTTCCATAATACACAATGACACAAGATCCTCATGAAATTCCCAAAAAGACCTTTTTGGAAATAATGGAATTGCAAAAGGTTGTGGTATCTTCTTAGATATTAAAATATACAGAGCCCCATTCTTTCCACTTACCTCAATGTATAAAAGGTACAAAACATCATAGAACACTATTTGACAAACCTCAATGTATGATGCTGCAACCTCTGAATGCTTCTCATTAGTCCTGGCAATAAATATATCCCAAAAAACAGACCACCACTCAAACAGGAAACCACCAGGAGCATCAATAGCTGAACGAGAAAACTCAAAAGATCAGATTTCATAGTGAAACAAAACTCCTGATTCAAAATAAGGGCAACTCCCATCATTAAAAAAATAAAAAAATAAAAACCCTTTAGTAAATACTATCTTACCAACCGGGTCGGATGATACTTTTCCTTCTGCTTGAAAAGCCTGGGCAGTTGCCTTCAGATCTCTCTTGACTAAGTAATCATGAATATACACGTCCAACCTGTTATTTAATATACCGAGAATACAATACAGAGTACAATGTCAGATCTTTGGCAAGAGACTACAACTACATAAAGAATAACATCTCAACTTGTTTCCCAAAGGCAATAAAAAATGAAACACATCGATCTCAGAAGAAGGTAAAGTTTGAGCAAAATGCCTCAAAACCAAAAATAAAATTACAACTAAAAAAAGAAGCAAACGTGTGGAAGCATACTGTAAAAATCAAATTTCAAGGGCCTTACTAAATTAAGAGATCAAACAGAACTAGGGACAACACCCCGCAATCAAAAACTACATCCCTGTAGACCAATCTAAGAAGAAGGCAAAACGAAACCTTAGATTAAACATTTCAACACTCCAATGGGAAGGAACCGTTAATTCACTAAAGATCAAAATTACAAGGAAAGTGAAAACTGGAAAGAATCCAGCAAAACCAAAAACCAGAAGCCTATTGGAATACAACCCAAAAATAAAACAAGGGAAAAAAACGACCCAAAAAACATCAATATCAATACATGCTGCCTATAACCCAAGACCCAAAAACTAACCTTTCTTGACGGAAGAATTTTTTCACCATAGACTTCTTCATAAAGGCCAAAACTTTACTCATAATTTCTTTACTACTCACAAAACCCAGAAAAATAAAGAACACCCAAAACACAAATCTAGCAGAAAACAGAAAAGTAAGCCCGCAAACAACAAAAATAACAAAAACCCACATCAAGAAATGATATTAAAGAAAACCAAGAAACACGTATATAAATAGATAAATAGAAAAGCTTACATTTTGTCAGCTTCCCAGTTGTTCTGAGACATTTTGCCTCAGTTAATACTTCAATGCTGAACTTCAATAAAAAATTTCTTTCTTTCTCTCCAACTGCTTGGCCTCTGAACAGTATCAAACACCACAAAAAATATATATATATAAAAACAAGAAAACAGCAAAAACAACCAAAATCTCTTCTTGCAACCTGTTTAACTAAAGGTCCTTACATCAACCAAAATAAATTAATATCGTACTTGAAACATTCAAGCTAAAAAGTTAACCAAGAAAAACCCAGGAAAAAAGAAGAGAAAACAGAGAAATTTATGTCCAAGAACGGAAGAAGAGAAGAATATGACGATACAATGATAATTAAATAATAAAGACAAGATGGATAGAGATATTCATACCTAAAGGCCCAAAGAGAAAAAAGGAAACTTTCCCTTTTTTTTTTTTTTGCTTTCTTTCTTTCTTTCTTTTGGACAATTGGGCTGTTCTCAATTTGGCAGGATAGTGATTTTTTTTTTTTTTTTTTTTGGGTTTTTTCGTTTTGGTTTTTGGGGTTGATTCAGAGCTTGCTTTTCTTTTCTTTTTTTTTTTTTTTTTGGGGGATACCAGATTCAGAGCTTGCTGTCGTAGACATCTTACATGGATTTATATAGCTCTGTGGGATTAAATTTACTTTGAAGCCCTTTCTTCTTGTAAAATTTACACTCTTAGCCCTCATGTCAGACATGCAACTTCTGTAAAATGACTAAAACACCCTTCAGATGCATTTATGCCGTTGGAATGAAATCCATTTGACCGGTGTTTTCTAAAAAAATTGTAGCAAACCAATTTAATAAGAGTGCATGTGAGATAAAGATGTTCGTAAAAGAGATTGTTTCAAATATTCTTTAAACACATTTTTAAATATCTTTTTATATTTTTAATCAAATTTTAATACATACATATCATACCGCAAAAGTACTATAATATTATTTTTTAATAATATTTTTCAAAAAGCTTAATCTGAACGAAGCCACGTCCACAGAATATTTCAAATTTTGGTTGAAATAACATTCAATACAAACAAACTTGACCTTGGTTTTGGGCTTCTATCTTGATCTTCATGGGCAAATTTGGGATTCTATCTTGATCACGTGGGCAAAAGCGTAATTTAAATAATTTCTAGCGGCTACGCCAATTCTTTTTTTCTGTTAAGGGGCTTGACTTTTGTTTTCTTTTTAGATAAGCCCTTGGGATTTTTATTTTGGAGTTACTTTTTTAGAGTTTCTAGATCTTCTTAATCTCATTCTATCTTTAGCCTAATGACAGCTCAGTATTGGTGGGCGGGAGGACGGGTGAGATGACCATCTTAACCTTGGTGTCTTAGTGAATGGTCTTGAAATAATTAAAGCCAAAACTAATCTTCACATAAGTAGGGCCAATGCTAAGTGTCCCTTTAACAAATGATTAAGATTGTGATTAGTTGATTAGGTAAGGTCTATAGTAACTTAATGACGTGGTTTAAAAAAGAGAAGTGAAGATGAAAAGTATTACTATGAGGATTATCATAATCACATTAAATTATATGAGCATTATTATAACAAAAAATTCTCGATATTGACAATTCCTAAGATTTGTGATTTTGGGCTTCTAAGTATTATGCACTATTATTATATTATGTCAAATTATTTTTCATTGTTAAAATGTTCCAAATTTTCAAGTTTGTAATTGGTAATCGATCTAGGTTTATACTTGATTTGTAAGATTAATTAAACTTCACTTCGACTGCTTAAAACTTTACATGTGAAAATTATTGCTCAGTATTTCACGTAGACCAAAATATCATACTTGATCAAATTAAATTATGATCGTACGAAAAGTGCAAGACAAAGTTATGTTGTACTACTAGAATCAATATTTTAGGTACCAAAATTTTATGTTTGACTAATGTCACTTAATTACATTTTTGCCTTTTTGGTAGGGTTGCAATTTTGTAAAATCTATTATGTGCACGTGTAGCAACCATCCTCTTAGCAAGTTTAGTAAATTTTGTAAGATCCTAGCTAGTGTAGAATTAACTATGATTGCAAAAGGTTGATGGATCACGTAAATCTATATATGCATGTTTTTGTTAATTAAATCGAGGCTTGAAGGCCAATCTTAGTCAGAATATCAGAATAAACCAAAAGTTTCAGTTTATTGTTGATGGTGGAAACCCATATCAAGACAGTACTAAATTGAAAAGTTTAAACAAGTACTGAAACATTTTCAAGCTTTTTTATCTTGCCGAATGGTGACATGCTTTAAAAAATTTATTTGCTTACCGTTGCACTGAATCTTATAAAAATTTGTTGCACCTTTTTCACCTTAGATATATATTCATTTTTCGTTAACAATTTGGCCAATTGCAAGAAAAAATTGACTAAACCTGTTCAAGATGTCTGTTCAATTTTTTTGATAGTCTAATTAAATCTAATATAAGACTACATTGTATTAGTACGACGTAATTTCGTATAGTTTCATATTAATACATAATTTCGTATTAGATACAATTAAATAACATAAAGAATTAGATAGATCTGAACCCAATTGTTTTATATATTTGAAACTTCCAATAGTCTTTCTTTTTTTTTTTCTGAGAATTAACTTCCAATAGTCTTTATTCTGGTATACTAGTCAAAGAAATTTAAATTACTACTCCCACACGCTGAACACGTCAACTTAGTTCCTTATCCCACACGAGTTAAGCCAAATCCAGAAATTTCCAGCTTATATAATATGTGAAATCAATGTAGATTTTTTTTTTCTGGTTCAGAGCAAAAGAGAAGAAGATTAACTATTTTGGACCAATTTGTAAAAGACTTGGTTTATTATCATTGGAGCTATGGACTCGAGAATCATAGAATATTAGTCATTGCTGTACACTCAACTTGTTTGCAAATCAAAAAGATTTATCTTAATAAAAAATTTACAATTTGGTGTAAAAGGATAGAATTATAAAAAGAAATCAAATATGGGAATAGTTGATATTACTAATCATAGTCTTATAAAAATTTGTGGTATCTTTTTCACCTTAGATATTTATTCATTTTTCATTAACAATTAGGCCAATTGCAAGAAAGAATTGACTAATCCGGTTCAAATTCTCTATCTAATTTTTTTAGTATCTGATTAAGTCTAATGCATGACTATGTCACAACAATACGACGTACTTCTATATTGATACAACATAGTTTCATATTGGACACAATTAAATACATTAAAAATTGGATAGATGTGAAAATAGTTCCATTCATTTGAAACTTCCAATAGTCTTTTATTTTTTATTTTGGAGAATTAACTTCCAATAGTCTTTGTCCTGGTATACTAGTCAAAGAAAATTTAATTACTTTTTTTTTGGTCAACCAAAGAAAATTAAATTACCACTCTCCGAACTTGTAGAGAAAGAATGTGACGCTGAACAGCTCAACTTAATACTTTTTATATTTACTTCACTACTGGTTATTGTCTTCTTCCTTATCCCACACAAAGTTACGCCAAATCCAGAAATTTCCAGCTAATACAATATGTGAAAGCAATGATAGAACCTTTTTGCTCTTTTTTTTTTTTCCAAGTAAAAGAGAAGAAGATTAACCATTTTGGACCAATTTGTAAAATACTTGGTTGGTTACTATTGGATCTATGGACTCGAGAATCATAGAATATCAGTGTGCATATTATAAAGATTTATTTTAATAAAAAATTTACAATTTGGTGTAAAGGGATGGAATTATAAAAAGAAATCAAATGTGGGAATAGTTGATAATACTAATCATAATCACGGGAGATAAGTGAAACAAGAATATCCTTTATATGACCAAATATCCATTTTACTTAAATTTACAAATTTGTAAATTTTTGGAAAAAGATATCTTTGGAAATTGTATTGTTATTGTCACTCCATATTTTTATAATAGTTTAGCATGGAGTGCCATTATATAAAGATGGAATGCTAATAACAACGCTCAATTGAAAATTTAAAAAGTGACAAATTTGGTAACATCAGAACGATTAGTAACCATCTGGTGCAATTGTATATGTGGATGGTCAAGAAGTTCACATACTTTTAGTTCAGCCAAATGAATAATTGTGACTTAATTCACTTTTAATACAAAGTTATACATATTGTAAGGTGACTAAATATCGACTATTGGATCTGAAAAGTATTGGTTGATTTATCCTCAAGGATTGTGACTCATAATTCATATTATGGGAGACTTCAGTCTATCCAAAGCTTTGAAGTTTAACACCATTGAGGCAACCACGCTAAAAAAATCTCAAGATCCGAGTGAATGTCAGTAACGAATGGTTAGTAACTTGGCTACATAATTAACTCTGATTATCTGAAAAGTTCCTATCAAAATTTGTCTCGCCTGTCCATCAAGACCCTTGGCTCCGAACACAAAACTGAACCAAACCCACACACACACAACTACCAACTAACCCCCCCCCCCCCCCCCCCCCCCAAAAAAAAAAAAACAAAAAAAAAAGAACCCCAAAGAAATTGCTTAAAATTGATTTCTAAGAAAGGACATGTAACAGTTAAAAGTTTGATTTAGAGCAATAGGCCCATTTAAAATTGCCAAGAACAGCCATGTGTAGTGTGTTTGGATGGAGGGTACAAATTAGTATTTGGGTTGAAAGCAGTTATCCTGTTAAATATGGGCTTCGTTCTGATACAGAGTTGTGCATTTCTAAATGGAACTTTAGAGTGCATATATTCTAGTTGGGGTGGTCCGGAATCTGAAGCTATCAACCAGAGGGTAAAATAAAATATAATATGGTGGCCAAACCAATAATGAATAGAATTAATATTTATGTGGAGAAATTTTTAATATTCTTGTAAATTTTCTCTCGGGTTCTTGGATTGAAATCGGTACAAATGTTTTAAATAGGTTCGTTCTTTATATTATAATTAATTTCTTTGTCCAATCAGCTAAGGAAAAAAAAAAAAAATCAAGAGGGTGTTTGGTTTTAAAAAATTAGGAAGGAGAATAGATGTCAGTAATAATGACACCCATTGTCGCTACTAACAGTCATCATTAATGTTTTGAAAACAGTAATCACTAATTTTCAATTAGAATCAAAGTGATTATTGTGGTTCCTACGATTCTCGCCAAAATAATATTCTATCAAACTCATTAACCATTCTGGAGGAATGATATCCATTCTATTACTAAACTAAACACGTCAAGGGAAATCATCCAAACTCATAGTCATAATATGGTTAATGATATTCACAGTGCTATTGATTAAGAAATTTGAATCAAATGGCTCCCAAGTTTTCACCTAAGCAGAAAGTTCTTTTTAAAAAATTGAAAATTTAAGTTGAAAGTTCAGAAAACTTTTCCGAGAGCTGAAATTTTAAAAAGAAAGAGAAGCTTTGTGGTTGTTAAACAATAAATTAAGTGGCAGGCTATTCTTACGTGCTAAAACATCCTTCTTTTATTGCAGCCTAATTAGACATAATTATTTTTGCTTTAGAAATTAAGGATATTTAGTTAAACTAAAACTATCCTGGACCCGAGATGGAAGTTAGCCCAAAAGTTGATTCTTCATGGCCCAAAACTCTTTAAGAAAGCAAATTGTTGTAGACTGTTTAACCATCAAGTAATTGGTTCATTAGCTAACACATTCTTCGACCCAAGAATATCAATTTGCCAATTTGGGCCTCGATGTCCATCAGTTAATCGTTCAATGAGTGAATTAGTTGAAACAATTATACAGTTTTTTGTTTTTTATTTGTTGCAGGAATTCAGCATTCTGGACTTTTTGTCCATTCTAACTTTGAAAAACTAAACCTTTGTTTGGTTAAGGGTTTTTCCAAAATTTATTTTTTAAACATGTTTTTTTAACTATTTTTATCTCATAAATAGAACGTGTTTGGATGAAATCTTCTGGAGCATTTTTTATTGTTGCATTTTTCTCATCGATTGTGTTTGTGTAATAAAAAAGTAGTTGAAAAAGCGTATTCGGAAAATGATCTTTAGAAAGAATGATAAGAAATATACCTGTTCTTGTCTTAAAAAAAAAATATTGCAATAGTATTTTTCTTAAAAACATACCCAAAAAAAAAAAAAAAACTTCATTCAAACACTTTTTTTTTTTTTTAGTTTCATTCAAACACACTTTAATTTTCTTTTTTGGGCATTATAATAGGCCACTTTTTTTCACAAAAAATGACGTTGAAAGGTAAGGATGGTAGAAAATTGTCTATTTGCCATTGTAGGTACTCATATTTTTCTTGCTGTTTATGCTTTAGTGCTGGAAACCGACATTTATTGCTGTGATTTGGAAAAATAGAACCTTTTTTCTCATGCACAAGTGTTCCTTTATTTTCTTTCACTTTCAGAGCTTATAACGTTGACGACATGTGTTTCACAACAAATAAAAGCAGTGATTTTACTAACAAGTTAAATCATACTATAGTAATCCATCAAAAAAGGACTAGTTAAATCATACTATTTTGAACTTTAGAAAAGAAAAAGAGATGAAAAAAGTTGCCATCTGCTTATCGACGCCGCTTCTTTCTTGTGAACTCAATTTTTTCCCCAGTGTAAGTAATTAAACATGTCTCATCAAGCATGTATTGACCCCTCAGTTTCTTATAGGTCGTCAATAAACTTGGTTGCTCGATAGCAATTCGTTCAAAAGCTCAATTTGAGCTCGAAGTTGATCAAAATCGAGCCGAGCTTAAGTAGCTTGAGCCAATTATCGAGTCCAGTTCGAGCATGTAAGTATTAAGTTTAGGAGCTTCTCAAGCTATTTGAGTTCTTATATATATATGTATCATTTATATATATATATATCATTTTTTATTTATATACATAAATAGTCAAATATTTGCATTTCTTAAACAAATTGCATCTTTTATGTTTTTTAAATTTCAAATAGTAAAAGGTAATTTCGTCATTTTATTAATTGAAATAAAACATAAAAAATTATAAAACCCAACTCGAGTTCAAACTCAAGCTTGAATTGGATTTGAACTCTAAAATTGAAAGCTCAATGAGCTCGTATTCAAATTCGATATGCCTATCAAAAGTTCGAGTCCATTTCGAATTCACCCCCAATTTCTCATATGCAAATTGTAGGACGAGATTTGTTACACAAGGACACCACTAATAAACAGTAAGAAATAGAACAAAGGTCACGAGATCATAGTGCCAATCAGAACCTAAATAAAAGAACCTCCATCTGCTTCACTTTGTCATTTTTTTTTTTTTTTTGCTTTTTCACTAATTTCATGTGTTAGTAAATTACACTATTTTGTTCCCTGAGAGAAATGTACTTGTGTGGAAATAGACTCAAGTTCAGCTTCAACAGCATACAATTCCGTTTGCCTTCTGGTTAACGACTTAACCGCCCAAAAAACACAACAGCCATACATGTATATTTAATTGACGTGCGCGTGCTCATGCACATATATAATAATTGATTGTCCGATGAAATAATTAGCCAAAGCATGTAAATGAAATAGAAAATTGTAGTACAGCATTGAACAAGTAAGATAAAAATGTATTCATAGTAATTTATTATTATTTTTTCTTATGTGTGAAATTCAACATGTGCCCCGAATCGTATCTATTCAGTTTTATACTTATTATCATTCACTATTCCATTCAATTTCTTATTTTTTGATACTAGTATTTCAGACAATATTAAGTATACAAACAATTTGAATGGGTACAATTCGACACGAAAGAAAGACACAATATATTGTATATTGTCATAACTGAAATTTGCACTTAAAAAAGATCCAATTTATTAGATATGGTCATATAACCAAATTGGACACCTAAGATGCACCGAAATTATTATATAGTCACCGTCTCAAAAGGTTGATGGAATGTTAGAGAAGAAGGCGACCATAGTATATGGTGTTTCTCTTTCGTGGTAGTGCATGTACATAGACGTGCATATATCTGTTATCTCTCTATAGTTAGACTTGAAAAGCAACGTACCACTGAAAACACAAAAGTGGACCCAAATGCCATAGCAGAGAGAGCCAAAAACAAAACAAATTTAACCTTAGGAATAGAAATGAAATGAACAAACCAGTAGACTATATGAGAATTTTCCCTCTGGGCTGTGGCTGGTGAAGAACAGTACTATTGTACTAGTGAGGTGTGGGTGTGGACCTTCTTCTAATAACGATCAGCTCTGTATCTCAGCTGTGTTGTGAGTGTCATGAAGTAATATTGCATCATCTCATCTCTCTTCTATTTTCTACCAAAAAGACAACCCTAAAGACACTTCAAAATTCAAGAATTCCACCTGTGGATCAATCAGAATGAAAGGAAATATCGATTTGTCTTCCCGCATGCTTCCGATAATGTATGCATGGCAAATTTGCATGCATGCAGCGGTTTTGATCAGTACATTTGCATGCCATATCATGCCAATCTATACTTGCATTGCATATTCTACTACTATGCACGTCTCTGCCTGCAAGCATAGGAGTCTGACGCATTTCAACCCCATTTGATCCTCTTCTTTCTTAATCCTACCTCGTGACCCCTCTAATTAAGCACACATATATAACCTACTAGGCAAATTTTCATTTATTCCAATTTGATTCACGGGTCAAGTGTATATCATACATATCTAAGAGTTGAATTGGCCAGGAATTATATCTCTTAATTGATGCATCCATAGTTTTGGAATGGATGCATCCACAGTTTTGTAATGGTTAATTTGATTGGACAATCTCGTGGTAACATGAACTATGATAATTTATTACTATTTTCATAATAAAATTTACTAGTTACTTAACATAATCTACTACTAATTGACAGAATTTATTGCTCGTTTTCACAATCTACAATATATGGAGACATTTTTCTAATTAGAGTGGGAAGACGTGATCACATTCTATAAATTGTTTGTCTACTATTTCAAAGTGTTGCCATGTGGATAAAAAACTTTAACAAATGTATATTGCGTTTTTCAGTTGTGAAATGAATATTTAGCTAGAAAATAATGTCACGTCGTGCACTGTTGAAAATAATTGAAGTCTTAAATTGATACGGATGGAGTCTGATTGATGGATTTACGCATTTTCTTTTGACAATTCGGGGAAAGGGGGAAGGGAAACCCAACCTACTCAACCCAAACTGAAAACCAGAATGGAAGAGAACCTAAACTTTACCCCACAAACCCACTCTGGATTTACGCATTTTCATCGTGCATAATTTCTTGAAATTATGGAATAGTATGTTAACTATAGCAAAACATAAAATACTCTTGTGTTATTTTGGTTTCCCTTGGTAGTTTCTCAAGCCAGACATGAGGTATATTCACGACATAAGATGAAGATTCAGGAATATGTAAATAAACAAGTTTCGGGAATAAATAGAAGAAAACTTATAAATATACTTCAAAAGTGGCCTAATTCACTTCCTTGCTCATTAAAAAAAAAGTTATGTAAAAGTAGATTGGACCAATTTTGAAATGAATTTATGAATTCTATAAATAATGATAATCTTGTATCAACATACATTAGCACCACCATTAGTTCGTAAACATTAATCCAAAAACCGCAAGATCTTTTGTATGATCTAAAAATTCTGCCCTTTTATCTCTTCTTGCATAACTGTTAGGGTTTTCTTAAAAAAAAAAAAAGAAGATGTTATTATTGTACAATGTTTGACCGTCACGAATTTGAAGGGAGAGTGAGACAAACAACGAAGTCAGGTGTTGCAATCGAAGAGGTTCGAAATGAATCTATCAATAGGAAATATACGAAAGAGAAAGAATAGGGTTGGTTACAGGTGGACAAGGAAGAGGAAGAGGTCGTTTTTAATGTGTTGTGGGGAGGAGTGGGGCTGGGCTTACACCATGCAATCTGCCTCTGAATCTCTGTGCCAGAAAAATGAGTCAGTGGCACAGTGGGTGCAATAGTGTATAGGGTAGTACTCCTAGCATACTAGTAGTGTATCAGTAGGGTGTATCACTGACGTAAGTCTCACCGTAAGGCGTGCAGAAATTGGAAGCGTGTGATAAGGACTTCGTATTCCTTCGTTCATATTCAGCATTCATTGTTCAATTCAATGTTGTATCAGTGATGGATTTCTCTCCTTCTTCTTTAACTCACCGCTTGGACTTTTCCGTGCTGCCCTCTGCTACCACTTGTCTAATATGGCGGCAGCTTGGAGAGGTGGTCTGCAAGATAGACTACTATAGATCAATTCTACGCTCGGCTATATTGCATTAATAAAAACCATTCTGATTACAAAAATTTGGAGGCAATCGAGAGGAAAAGTTGTACGTAAGTGATTTTTTTTTTTTAAATTAGTAACAGTTTTTAAGCTATTATTTTACATGTCTTGTTCAGGTAAACGATATTTGAATCGACATTGTTGTCGTGGTGATGCATCGAAAAAAAAAAGATCAATATTATTCATAATGAGGAGTGTAATTTTATTCTCTAGTATTGGATTTATAATTGTAAGAAATATCATTAAAAATCACTTTTTCTATTTACGTGCAAAACTCTTTATCTTTTGAAAATTTTAAACTACAAAAATAGGTAGAGAGAGAGAGAGACGAATGATCATGAGATGATGCTTTCATCATCAGCAGAGGGTTGGAGGGTGTGTGCAGCTGTCAAACCCCTCTGAGAGCTCGTACGATTGATTGTCAGAGCCCCATCATTGTCTCAATAATCAGCGTGAGAGAGAGACCTGTACACCAACTACGTGTTTTTGTGTGTGTTTGGTGTGTGTTTGTTCTGTTCAGTTTTTATTTTTTGAACTTACCTGTGATGAGAAACTAGAAGGACCGTGGCAAGTTGTCCAAAGAAAGTAGCTCAGTGCTGAGGCTTGCTCAGCAGCTCATCAGGCTGCAATATGTGGTGTAAGCAAAGAGAGGAGAGACCATAGAAGTTAAGGGTACTTGCCACCTTTCTTCGACACTTGTTTTGTAGCACTACCATCATCAACAAAACAAACATACCCTTTACCTCACCAGAACTTTTAGGCTAAAAGGATCAATGATTCATTGCGTCATCATAGATAATCAAAACTAGGTACGTTATGAGGAACTCTTCAACACGTCTCTCTACAAACTGATACAAAAGTTTTGACAAAAAAAAAAAAAAAAAACTGACACAAAAGTATACTACCACGTCAACGGGAGAAAGTATTAAGTGAATTAGTGCGCCACGTAATATATGTCATGAATAGAGGGTTTAGCAGTTAAAACTCTATGAGTTTATTCTAAAGATCGGAGATTCGAATTTTACGGATACCAAAATTTCATTCTTCATATAATAATGTAGATTTATTAAAAAAATTCAATCATATATCACCAAATATCGTCATCATGCGACAATGAATTATTAATTCTAATAGCACGTGATAAATTCAATACTCTTCTACCATGAGGGATGTATTTTGCTGAGTACATTTTCTAGTTATTGAAAATTGAGGTCATGCAGATTAACTAGCAAAATTGCGACTTTATAATTGTACAAATTTTTAACGGGGAATTACTCAAATGCTTCTCATTTGGAAAACACCAATTTTGGTAAAAAAACTTGGACCTTTTATTAGTTGTAAATTCCTATTATATACTTGCATTATGACAAGTCGTTCTTTTCTGAAGGCAGGTAAAACTCCGATCTTTGTATTCAAATTCCATCCCTTAGTTTTCTCACAAATTGGTCCTTCGAAGTACTATTTTCTCAAATTGATCCTCATATTTGATTGGATAATATCGTGCTATGTAAAAGCAGATTCAGGGTTTCTGACCGTAACTTAAAAGATAATCTTTTCGAATGACTTATTTTTTTGCTTTTGGTTAGATGTTCGAATGACTTATATGAGCTGAAGGTGATAATTTTACTGTCAAATTCAACTATTATAAGATTCTGAGACACATGCAAAAAAAAAAAAAAAAAAGAAAAGAAAAAGAAAAAGAAGAAAACAACTACAATCTAATAATCTCAGTAACCATTCCTGATAGTCCAAAAAATAATTTTATACAATAATCTATTTATTTCTGAACTTTTTTTGTGTTCTTGTTCAATCAATGAATCTCAGAATTCATCAAATTCGTTTCTAAGATTTCGAATTCAGATTTACTTAGTTGTTGATGCTCCCAGCTCTAGCCTAATTGGGTACAAGGTCGATGGTAAATTCTTGAAATCCAAGGGCTAAATAAGTACATATACGAGGAAATTTGCAAATTTACCACTTCTTTCACATCAAGTGGCTCGTACAAGCTCATAAGAGTTGAGACCAAATCTAGCCACGTTGTGGGCAATTAATCAAACGAAAAAAAAAAAGAAAGTTAAAGGATTAAATTGACTAATTGCTAACCTGTCTACCATAATTTTCCAGATAATATATTTATTTATTTCTTTAAAATTATGCAGTGTGTGCTCAAAATTTTGCTAATAAGAACTACTCATTAGGACATAGTTTGCCTTATAAACTAATACCAGATTATTTTCAAATCGATTGATGATGCAAGCCAAAAGGGAAAGAAAAAAAGAAAACAAACCATAAATTTTAAAGGGCAAAAAAAAAAAAAAAAAACACGAGGAACAAGCCATAAAGTTTTATGTATTAGGATTTTGGAGACGTAAAAGATTTTAAGATAGATTCTCTGTGTTTTGAGCATAAATGTGTACCATTTGAAAGTGGAATCTGACACTTTCCAGATGCAGATGACGTATGCATCTTTATAACTGCAATAACTAATTAATGTTTAATAAAGATGAAAAACTACCAAGCTTAAGACTGTGAATACATTTTTTTTTTATTTTAGGCAAGACTGTGAATACATAGCAAAAATAGGTCACTGTTCGGGCTTGCCCATCGTAAAAGAATTGTACCTTACTTTGGCAATGCCAATGATATATGAAGGATTCAACTTTCATGCCTGCAGTCTACCTGCTTCTGTCTTTTTTGATTTTTTTTTTTTTTTGGGTAATAAGTCTGCCTTTTGCCAATGTTTTCAGAATCGCATCAACCAGTTCGATCAGTTGAATTGTGAATCAACTATCGTATCAATCTGGTCATATATGCAAAAACTCTTATTTGACCATTGAACTTGTTGGTTGAATCGTTGAATCGGTCTTTTTTTAATTTTGTGGCCAGTTCGGTTCTAGAAACACTGTCTTTGTTCGAAGATTTATTTGATAAACCTCTATTGAATGGTTTTCTGAAAACATATTTTAAAAAAAATTTACAAACGTTTTTTAAACATCAAATTACTTTACATAAAAAATGTTGCGGTAATCTCCTTTTTACAAACAATGTCAAAAAAAAAAAAAAACCATTTAAACGAAAAAGCTTTATGTTGTACGGATTGCCTTTTTGGGGTATCTAGCATACTTGCATAGTTGTATACGAATTCAATTATGTTTACTTTTGTAATTTTCATTAAGTGCAGCGCGTCTAAATGTATTAGAAAGAATGCATGTGCTTTGTACTTGAGTATTTTGGCTACTAAATTGATAAATCTTTTTATCTCTAGTTCACTGACGAATCAATTATCTATGCATCAAAATAACTTTTTCAGTTCTTGCAGTCAAGTATTTTTGATAAAATTCTTCAAATTAGGCAATTTAAAAAACAAAATTTTAATAGAAATTATATATACTTATTATTTTTTTAATCTTAACTTAACCACAAATGTTGAAGCTTCTTTAGGAAATATTTACCATGCAAATGCTATATGTACTTCCGTGGAGATGACTTAGGTATGAAATTTTCTTATAGAGAAATATAAACAAACATTTTTAAAAAAAGCACGAATTTTTGAAGTTACCAATTTTCAGTGCATGTGTTTCACAAATACATTTGCAATTATGTAATATAAAAATTTTTCTCAAAGACCTTTCTCTTAATTTTCTGTAATCCCCATTTACGACCTTAGAGAACCAAAGAACTTTAAGGCAGAGTATAATATTTACATTTTTACGAGGAAAACCTTTAATCATATCCATAAAATGAATTCTCAAATTTTATTGTGATCAATTTCTATGAAATAAATACAAAAGAATAATGACAAAGTTATTTGCTAAATAGTTGTTTTAGACTAACCTGGACAACAAATTATTGCTTAATAATATTCAGAGTACAAAAGAATAAAGTTTTTAACAAGCTGAATCGAGCCAAATATTCTCTATTTATATTATTCTGTTCGTTTAATAAACGAACAGTCTTGAATCGGTTTGGCTCGATTATTAAACGAGATAATATTTGTGTTCGAACTCAACTCTTCAAACAAACAATAAGTTCGAGATTGAAGTCAAATTTGGCTTGTTTAATCCAAACGAACAAAGCTCGAAAAAGTTCGAACTAGCTTGGCTTGTTTAATACAAACAAATGAACTCGAACGAAGCTTGGCTTATTTAACACAAACAAATGAGCTCGATTGAGCTTGATTCGTTAACACAAACAAACTAAGCTCAATCGAATTTGATTTTTTACACAACCAAATCAAGTTCAATTATACTCGAATGTTTTTATTTTGCGAATGATGTTAAAAGACATTACTATCTATATTTGCGAAAGCTAAAAAGAGTTCACGAATAATATTTGTATTAGTTTATTCAATAAGCGAGTTTAATTCTTTATTCTAGTTCAACTCGTTTAGCTATTCGAACGAATTTGGTTCCAACTTTCACAAACCATCGCGAACAGCTCTACAAAAGAGAACAGCTTGGTACATTAGAACCTCTACAAAAGAACAAGGACCTGACCTCCCGTAAGCAAAACTACATGCGTAACATGTCTGAGGGCCAAACATCAAAAACAAGGAGAGGGCAGTAAAAACAAGCATAACAAATATCTGTAGGGATAATTTCAGCACCAAACATCAAAAACAAGAACAGGGCAGTAAAAACAAGCACAACAAATATCTATGGGGATAATTTCAGGAACATCCCCTAAGGTTTCTGACACAAAGTCACACAACCATTATCAATGGGGCTTAGTCCTTTTATTGTTAACCTGTATGTTTTTGGTTCTAGAGATATTTTTCGACAAGTATGAAGATGATAGAAAAGGAGAAAAATTCTCTATTTCCAATAACATTATAAAAAGATAGGGAAATTACATCTTAGTAGAAGAGGAAGCAAGCAAAGCGCCATGCAAAATTGATCAATTTACAACTGAAACAATTAAAGAAAAGAAAGAGAAAACTAGCATGGAAGTTCTACTATATCTAGTAAAGATTCCATCTCTGATATCATCCCATAATATGCTACTTGATTGAACTTCTACCATCTAAAGCTAATTTTGTAGAACATGAGAGGACGAACTATCAGTGTTTCTTGCAGTCTTTAATTAACCTCCATTGATCAGCAATATCTTTGGCAATCCTAACTGCATCAAATGCTGTCCCGAGGAGGCCTTTTCTTGTGAATCCCACACTATATAATCCATTATCTCCTTTCCATCCGTTAGGAAATGGCGTTTTGGGCATGCCTTCTTTTGTGAAAAATTCACAACCCTGCAAGCATTCATTCAAAAACAAGGCAACACATCATCAGTTGTCATTGAATTTTGATTTTTTAAGTGTTTACAAACTCAAAACAAAAGAAAAAAATTTCACTTCCATTTGTTCACGTGATGGTACTAGATTTCATGCCTAATTTCACCCAACTTCTACAATCCGAAGACACTGGAATCTTTTACATGGCTAGTAGCCAGGCCATGTTCCACCATGGTCCAGTTCTGTTAAAGCCTTGTGCATGTGTTTGTACCAAGTGCGATTTGCTCTCCCTTTATGTTGAAACATAGATAAAAACCATTGATCTTGGCTTAGTATCTGGTGGCCGACCGCATGACTTTATTTATTTATTTTATCAATAAAAAAAATCCCGATTATTGATTATACTAGTAGCTAAACCATGCAGATAAAATGGAATGATACGGGATAATATGGGATCAGGGGTCAAAATAATTGCTTTGAAACTATGTAAAAATGTCGATGCTAAGAATGTTGAACGTTCCCTGATATTGTCTACCCCAGTACTAATTCTATGAGTGATTAGGTGTTGTCCTTAGATATAGGGGCTGTATATGGTTCTGATGATTACAGGCAAGATGCAAGGTACTCGAGCGATTGCTAACACGGGAAAATTGACAGATCCCATAAGTAACCCTTAGACCTACTTTGGCTTGTATGATAATACAAAGTATGACCTACCATATAACCAAATTTAGATGGATAAATGTAATAAGATGTACAAATGAGATAAGAAACTATTAATAAACTCCAATAATATCATCTTTCAACTTCGATTTCTTCCTCTAGAAAGTAGCAAAAGGAACACATTTAGGTATGGCTTTTTGCTAAATGCAGGCTTAAGAAACGGAAAATTTTGTGACAGTTACACATCGTCAAAACTAACAAAATGTTTATATATTAAAAAAAGTGGTGGAATAATCCAAACAAGTTCAGTCAGATTTTCTCTTTTGTATTAAGGGAATTATATAAGAAACGATTTGTAGGCCGCTGCATATGTGAGATGGAAAGCGACGTGAGATTGAAATAAGATAAAAATTTTTAAACAAATGCCAAACAGACCCTGCCTGCTGTCACTCTCATGATTACAACATACTACAGCATATTACATCACGTTACCTTAAGCCAAATAGGCACATTGCTCTTGTACCCTGTTGCGAGGATTATAGAATCAAATTCTCTTTCTTGTCCATCTACGAACTTGGCCCCATTTTTTGTTATTTCTCTCACACCTTCCATTACCTGCAAAACCTTAAAAATAACAATGTTAGCCAAATTTAATAACTTTGACAACAAAAGTACTAGTAGCACATTTAGCTTATCTTTTACTAAATAATAAAGTGAACAAAAGAAATTTCAAGATTTTGTTGGCTATGGTCGGTTTTGTTAGTTGGTTTTTACCTTAATTTTTCCAGCTTTAATTTGTGACAATGCTCCCACATCTAGCACTGGGGTCTTTCCAGTTGCATTTTTTAGTTCAATCGGTCCAGTTTTTGGCCTTTTGAGACCTAATCTGTCTGTGTTTCCTATGGTAATATTGGCCACCATTACTAAGAACTTGTCCACCACCCTTAAAGGTAACCATTTGAGAAGTGCCATTGCCACTGCAAATGTTGAGATACCAAACATTTCCCTAGGTAGAATATGAATCTGCAATCATCCCACAACCAAAAAAAAAAAAAAAGTCAGAATTTGAATAACCAGTAGTCCTATAAAAATGCATGCACAAAATTTTGATTAATTTGGGAAAATTGTAACAATGATAAACATTGAAATGCTCTTTGTATATGAAAAAAAGGGAACTTACTGTATTTCTGACCACCATGTGAGGAGTAGCATTATGTCTACAGAGGTCAAGACTTACTTCCATCCCAGAATTTCCACAACCAATAACCAAAACTCTTTGTTCTTGAAATTCAGAACCAGACTTGTATAAACTGGTATGCATCACAGGACCGTGAAACTTCTCTATTCCAGGAATATCAGGTATTAGAGGCTCAGCATTTTCTCCTGTAGCAACAATGATCCACCTGGAAACATACTCACAATCTTGAGTTTGAACTCTCCAAACATCACAAACAACATCAAACTCAGCACTTTGCACGACCTGCTTGAACTTAGGCTCTATTGAGAAGTGCACTGTATAAGATTCCAAGTAAGATACAAACTGGTGTTTGGTGGGATATTTTGGAAAATTTTCTGGAAAACCAAGTAACGGAAGCTCACAGAATTGCTTAGGAAGGTGAAGTTTAAGACGATCATATGTCTTTTGTTGCCATAAAGAAGCTATACAGTCACTCCTCTCAAGAATGACAGAAGGAACGCCATTTTCTTTAAGGCATGCTGAGACTGCTAGCCCAGATGGTCCTGCACCTATTATGATAGGTCCATCAACCGGCAGGCAATTCGGTTGATTACCATCTTCTTCTTTGCAAGAACCCATGTAAAATCTAAGCTCAACTAAAGCTATAGAGAAGGAGAAAAAAGTGCACTTCAGAACAAGAACTGGTAGAAGAAGTCCCCTGTTTTTTGTCTCAGAAAAACTGTGTGTTTTTTTGCTCTGTTCTTTTGGCTCTGTTAAGTAGCGCAACTGTTTTGATGCATCAAGTGGGAACTTAAAAAAGGGAACTTTGGTAAGTGAGGAAAATTGAGGGGAGGAAACAATTATGAGACTTTTTAAAAATGCATAGAATAGAGAGTTTTGAGTTTTTTATGAGAAGTGGGAGGAAGGTGAGAAGAGCAATAAGAGTGAGAGAGAGAGGTGGTGTAAATGTAAATGGAGGCGTGGAGGTTAAGAAAAGGATTTAATTCTCTTTCTCAAGGCTATATTTTCTTCTGATATGGGCTGGGGTGTGTGCAGCAGAATTTGGGGGGTGTGTTGTGTTTATGGAATGGGCAATGGAGCAAAGAGAAGTGGTAGTAGAATCAGATATAAATACCCTCACATTTATGTTTTGTTCTGAAACACAAATTTTTACTTGTAGTAAATACATATCCCACTTTCCCAATATGTTAGTATGTTTTCACGCGCTTTGTAAACATGGGTACGATTTGAATTCAGCCTGGCTGGATGCTCAATCGTTTTGGAAAAATTTCTGGCACCTAAGATTTGTGAATTTGGCAAGTTTGAAATTTTCCATTGTTTAGGGAGATTTTGAGACTTGAAGATTTTATTTGGTCGGTTGGTTTTCGAAATGTTAAAAGAATTTGGCCATCTAATTCTAAGCTAATTAGTTACCAGTGATAGCAGCCTGAACTGGAACTTGATTGAGGAGATAAGCAGCATTCTGAAGTTGAAGAGAGAATACAAAATGGTACACGTATGGAGAGAAGGAAACATGTGTGCGGATCATCTAGCAAGAATGGGAAGGAGTATGCGGCCAGGGATGACATTCCTCAGGAGACCTCCAGAATAACTAAGATGCTTACTCAGCGTTTGTGTTTGCGGGGAGGCTCTCCGTAGGTTAGTTTGTGTTTAATGGGCTTGGACCCTCCTTTGTATCAAAAAAAAAAAAAAAAAGCTTAAATTTGGGACATTTCTGAGCATACATACAAGTGAAATAGCCTGAATTTGGGACATTTCTGAACATATAATTTGATATTAACAGAAGTTTTGAAACGGATTTTAGAATCGTGTTTGTATCAAAAGGAATGAAGTATTGACAAATAATTTTACATTTAACTCTAGGTTAATTGGCATTTAATGAAGTAATGTAGACAAGCAGGTCCCTACAAATATACAATGGGAGGAAGGATAATGTTTATAGCACTCTAGATCTTTTGTTTAACTTTTTGATGTTCAATCCTGTTTAATATAAAATTAATTCATATCATTATGTGATACGATGCATTTTTGTATAATTTCACGTTGATATAATATAGTTTTACATTATACACAATTTAATACAAAAACGAAAAAATGGACAGAAGATCTGAACCTTGTTTATAGAATTAAACTCTTTGTACTTCCTATACGGTAGCGACCGGAATGCCAGATTCCAAGTAGTTTTGTAGAATCATAGATAATGAAATCACACTTTCGTTCTTGTTACAAAACATACTTCTAGTTTGAGGGAATTCATGTCCTACTGTCCTAACGTGTTAGTATGTCTTCACGCGTTTGGTAGTCTTCCTCTTGTTTATCTAGGGAAACATAGGTACTGGACGCCTGGCTGGATGCCATGGTTCTGGAAAAATTATTGCACCTAAGATTGTGTGAATTTGGCAAGCTTGAAATTTCCTACGGTGTTGGAGATTTGAGGGAACAACTGTAAGTTTTATCTGGTCGGTTGGTCTTTGAAATGTGAAAAGGAACTTAATCATCCAATTCGAAATCTGAACTCATTTTAGAATTTTTTTTTTTTGTAAAAGTAAATTTGGACATTTTCGAAAACCTTCTCTTATGTATGACTTGGTACTGATAAAAGTTTTCAGGGTAAGATCAAGATGAATGAACTCTTGACAAGAAAAAGAACTTGAGCATATCTATGATCTAACTGGAGATTAATGTATCAGTCAAATAATGGATACAAGCAAGTTTAATAAGACTGGCTTTTGGATAGTGCTTGTAATTCAAATTATTGTAATTAAAATGCCTCATTTCCAAGAGAATTTTTCCGGCCCCGAGGTGGTGGAGTGTTTCAAATTTTAAAGAACTAATTGAATATCTTATTGCATATTCATTCTTTTTAGGGATAATTTTAGAAACCTCCCATGAAATTTTCAATTTTAGAAACCTCCCATGAAATTTTTGAAAATTTCACATAGCACTTCTGAAATTTTTAATATTACACTAATCACCTCTCCTTATGTAAAATGCCATTGTAACCTTGAAGCCAAATACATAAAAAAGGTCAACAAAAAAAAAGGCCAATAAGTTAATAAAACTCCTTTGCGTCTCTTGGCTCCATTATCTTCCACATCCACTCATATCCTCTCTTTTGGCTCCAACCCTACTTGTTTCTGCTTGCAAAAGTTTTACATGAACCCGATCTACGGCTCCACCTGTGAAACTTGTGATCTAAAATAGAGTTACATAAACATTCTTATATTACTGTCTTACATCAGCATACATCATTATTTTTATGTGGCACTCTTTTACACCACAAGATTTGCAGATGGGACCGTGAACCTAGTCCACCTAAAAATTTTCCTCTCTGTCTCCTTGATACTGACCCCATCCCTTTTCTTCCTTTTCCAGCTAGCAAATTGCAAATGGGAGGCTAACCTCCCTCTCTCCCTTCTTCTTTCTCTCTTCTCCTACTACTAATTCCCCTCATCCCCTCTCTTTCTTTTTTTCCCCCTTTTTTTCTCCATTTTCCTTGTTGTTTACGGTTGTGATTGTGATTGTGCTGGATTTGGAGAGATGTGATAACATGATTGTGTTTATGTTTATGACTGCGATTGTGTTCGATCTTGATTGTGTTTATGTTTATGATTGTGATTTTGTTGGATTTGGAAAGATCTGGTAACTTGATTGTATTGTTGGATTCAAAGAAATCCGGTAAACTTGATTGTGTTTATGTTTATGATTATAATTGTAAATGTGATTGTGATTGTGCTAGTAGGATATGTTAGTCCTAGTACTGGTGGGATTGTTTTGTGGTTGCTAGTGGCAATGTTCATTAAAGTGGTATTGGTGGTGGTCAGGATGAGGTGGAGATTGAAGTGGATAATAAATTTTTTTTTCCTTTTTAGATTAAGAAGCATAATGGGATTTTCGTTTAAGATTTGTGCCGACAGGGGAGATTTTGTTACCTAAACAATGAATGCAAGGGAGATTCATGTAATTTTTGAAAATTGAGGGGTGCTAAGTGAAATTGCTAAAAGCCTCAGGGGAGGTTTCTATAATTATCCCTTATATTTATGATAAATATAACTTAAATATAGATAAGTTATTTGTCAAATTCGTTCTTAGCGTGTGTTAGATTAAATTAAAGGCTTCTATTACTTCAAACATAGGAACCTAAGAAGTTTGTAAACTATGGAGCTTTGATTTAGTGAAACTGAAATATACAAGAAATTTAATAATTACAACTTAAGAGACATGGATGTGGAGGTACATATACTACGGTTAGAAGAGCAATACATTTGAATTGGTTTTGTTATGACTTAGTTGAATCTCTGAGATAGTTTATTCTTCTGCTTGTCCGAGAGAGAGAGGCTTCAGCCATCTTCAAGAAGCGTCTTATGCTCCTCTAAATCTTAACGTGTGTGTTGACACACACACATATACATATACATGCATATACGTATACGCATGTGTGTGTGTGTTTCTTTTTGCTTTCTGGTTTCATCACTTATATTGAGCTAACCCCCACCCCACAATTTTCCTTATTTGATAGTGAATAACTTATCATGAAATACAATATGCTTAAGAAACTGATGGTAAGTGGCCTTAATTTCACTCGTTTGCTTGGATCGTGTATTGTCACAATTGGTCACCGGCCTTAATTTCACTCGTTTGCTAGGATCGTGTATTGCCATAAAAAACCTCACATACTTAGGGATTTTGTCGGTGCAACCGATGCTTCTTCTGTCAAATGACTTGACTTATTTAGGAAGTTGGAAGAGGTGTGAGTTCATCCATTTCCAAAGGGTTTTGACAAGATACAGTGTGATTTACAATATTCCGACATGGATTTCAAATTAGTCCTAAAGCATATAATAAGGCTTCCAAATATGTGCCTATTGTTGATAAAAATGTGATATGTTTTGAATTTGACAGCTAGTTTTACAGTGAAATAGATGACATTCTAAGCAAATACGTGTTCGAAGTCCTTTTACAACCGGAAAACATGTGGAATGTCTTGTGGATATGAGATTTGTGTTAAATAAAAGTTGAAACTATTTGTACTAAAGATGGATCATTTGACAAAGAGAAGTTAGCTCTTTTTTGCGGTTTGACTCGTTCAAATACTCCAATAAACATTCACAAAGGAAATTAGGAGCATAAGCAAGTTGGAT
The DNA here is from genome assembly GCA_024721245.1 of Mitragyna speciosa. Classification (NCBI taxonomy): domain Eukaryota; kingdom Viridiplantae; phylum Streptophyta; class Magnoliopsida; order Gentianales; family Rubiaceae; genus Mitragyna; species Mitragyna speciosa. The sequence goes on from CM045557.1 coordinate 6,372,528, forward strand.
CGAAAAATCATGTGAGATTTGGTTAGCTAGAGCTTGTCAACCTCGAATTCTACCTTGAAACTTTTTAGTTTATTTGAGCTCCACTTGACAAAATGACTTCGACGCTTAACGAGTTCAAGTTAGAAAATAATCATACTTAGTTTAGGTTTAGTAATATACATTAATATGTTTTGTATATAATAGTTTTAAATAATGGACACGATATATATATTATACTCTTATAAATATAAAAATAAAAAACATATATGAGGCTCAATTATATTTAGCAAGCTTTTGAGTCTCATTTTTAAGCTTGAATTCAGTTCGAATTCGGTTAATGTGAGTCGAGCTCAAGCTCAACTTGAATTCAATCAACATAAATCGATGAATAAATTCACGAGTGACTTGATTGAACTCAATTCGTTTGCGGCCTAGATGAACCTATATGAGTTAGATGAAGGCAAAGCCACACTAATATCAGGCTAGGCAAAACATAAGTGTTTTAACCTATATGAAATTTTGGAATTCTGAAAAATGTTTCTGGACTATCGAAAGCAAAATGCATAACATGGTCAAATATTTAAATTCGTCTCATGTTTTCCAGCATTACCTCTAAACTCAGTTATAATATAGTTGAGGCTGTCATATGTATTGAATTTGTCGCATATTGACTAGTAAAACTTTAATTTTTTAGGTTTTGAGTTAGCTCTATCCAGAGGACAAACCATATCTAGGCTTATATTTGCGGCAGATAGAGACTAGGAAGAAACATTCCGGACTATGTATTAAATTCAGAAGGGGGAGATAGCCAAAAAAACTAACATAATTGTTAACAAATATAGCTCAGGTTGGTATATTTAAATCAGGGGTTACGTTTTAAGGCACTTGCCGTATAGATTGTACTTGACAATGAAATGGTAGTTTTCTGGCATGTAAAAGCCGCTTCATACACAGATACAATCCAAGCACTATTTCCCTCCAGGGAAGAAACAAAATTCTCAATCCATGATCATGCATTTACCATTGTCTATTTGAACCAGTTTTGCAAGTAATCACATGGCTAAATACCCGCTATATTTAGACCGATTTTACAGTTCGATATTTTATCGAATCAGTAGAATTGGTTCAAGTTGAAAAATTTGTTCACAGACCAGATATCTGGCATATGAACACTTTAGTATCTAATACATATTGACAAAATGCAGAAAAAAAGAAAAAAAAAAGAAACGCAGGCTCGTAAGAACATGAATCTAGTAATTAAAATGTCTGTAGAAATGAAAAATCAGATAGAAATAAATATCTCAAGTTGAACAAGTTCAAATCCAACAACTATTTTCTATTTTTATGTAAAAGAATATTCTTCCTTTTTTTTTTTCATTTTACGAACTCGGAGAATTTAAACATGGGACTTTAATATTGCCATTAAACGACCGTATTCGCCACCATGTATTGCCCAATTACGTGGAAGCTTTGCGCTGGCTAAATCTTTAAAAAAAAAAAAAATCAAGATTCAAGAGACACAAAAGAGACACGAGGAATATAGATGAGAACTGATGCAAGAAATTATTTGAACGGCCATGTCCTATATCTGACTTAAAATTAAAACTACAAGAATAGGAAATCTAGAGTACAAGGGGAACATCTAGCGTAGGAATTGGAGATTCTTGGAACAATAATTAGATTTGTCAACGGGGGAATAAAGACATTCTACTTTTTTTTTTTGTTACAGATACTGCATTAAATGGCTTGTTTTCTTTGTTAAAAAGAATACGAGTCTTTGTATATGGTTTTCAAGTTTTAATATTTTCTTCCAAACTTCTAAACAAAAAAAGATGTTAATATGAATTATCTAATACTCGTAAATTAAAGGCATAATTACACTTTGTCACCTTGAAACTGGGGGTGAGTTGCGCTTTGCTACTCTAAATTTATTTTGCCACACCAAATTAAACTAGGTCTAATTTTTCTATCCAGCATTATGATCGAAAGACTTTTTATCCTTCAATCTTAAGTGCATGAATTAATTAGCCATTTTATTTTTTTGTAATATTAAGTGCTAAATTAATTTGCCAGTTTGACGCGTCAATACATCTGCATTTCATTTCATTTATTTATATATGTAGAATAAAATATTTTATTTATTTTACCATGATATTTTATATTTGTTAATATTTTATATTCATCACTCTGAATTTAAAAATCTATATAATTTCATTAAATGTATTTTATAAAATATTATTAATATATATTTTAGGTAAATTTAAGTTGATTAATTCACCTACTCATGCTCCGTAATAAATAAAGAAAACATTAGCAACAAGACAATACTCAAAAAGTAATTTAGTTTGTGTTATTTTCTAATATTAAGAGATAAATCATAATATTTGTAATTATCAATGAGTAGCATATACCACTTTTACAAGGAACATATTTGTTAATTAAAATCAAACAAATTTGCGAGGACATAGGTGGGCAGGGAATTGGATAGTTGATGATTTGCAAGCACAAGCCGCAATAGCAAGGTTTTGAATATTTTTCTTCGTGTCATCGAAATACAGGGGTGTAGATTGTCTGCCCTATATATTATTTGGTATCAAGAATGACCTAAAGGAAAAGTCATTTCATCCCTAAGACATTTTCATTCGGGAATAGAAGGAATACTTCATATTATTTTATTATTTGGTAACTGAAGTTAGAACGAAATATCTATTTTTAAAGTGTTTATTATAGTTATTTATAGATTTTAAAATGAAATGACTTCATAGTATTTGAGTTAAATTCTATTTGTTCTTATCAATTATAGCTTTTATACAAGATAATTAGATAGGAAACTATTGTGCGAGAAATTTGAAAAGATACTAATCATGAAACATTACATTATTGGAAACAATATTACGAAGACAAGAAAAAAAAAACGTTAACTCATTAGTTTAGGGTCGCATTTTACCCTCCTTTAATGATTCCTCAGTTGCAATTTGCCCCTTAAAGCAGAAGAATAAGCATTTTGCTTCTAACCTAAGATTCCATATATTGATTGAATATAACATGCTGAGGTGTAAAATGTTTGGATTTTATTGCCCTCAATATTTCTGTTACAAAATTTGGACAAAATTGCTATTTTGTTTGTTGTGATTAAAGTGCTAAACTCTTAATCATTTAGTTTTCAAATAAAAATTAAAAAAATGATACAACTTTTCATTTGTTTAAACTAATAGTTTGTAAAAATATATGGCAAAAAAGGTAGAACATTCAATGTTAACCAAAAAAATAAAAAAATGTTCCTGGAAGAAAATTTATGGTAATTTCTCACATCACAGACTAATATTGCAAAAGTTCGAATTATCATTGACTTAATTATATTTTTTAATTTAAAATTAAAAAGAATTACATAAATGGTCTTAAATAATAATCTATAATATTTGCAACTCAAATTATGAAAACATTGTCGTAGTTTAAGAAATATATTTGCAAATCACAAGATCTTAGTGGTCCAACAAGTGTTCTTTGTATAGCAATCCTACTAGGATCGCGATTAGGTTCATAATTTTGAATAGTAAGATCGTAATATCGAGATTGTAATAACTATTATTAATACCTAATTTTTATTTTCCACATTTATATTCCATACCTTATTAGCAAAAAATCATTTTTGCTAATGCTTTTCCATTTTATTTTGTATTTTACTTCCTAATAACACGAGCATGATATGTGAGACGACAGAGGGTCAAAACTGAAAAGGTCATTGTTCGCTTTGGGCCTACAGATACACATTAATATAGGATGCTTTTGATTCAAATTCTTCGATCACTATTACTATAAATGCCATTAACTTTAATATGAGGATAGATTTTCACAATTGTCCCCAACATGTTTAATTTAGTAATGGAATGAGCATCATTCGTCCAAAAAAGTTAATGAATTTGATAAAATAATATTTTGAGGGGAATCTTAGAGAGCTCAGTTAATCACTTTTATCCCAATTGAAGAATAATGATAATTGTTTGCCAAACATGCACAATGAGTGTTGTTGCTACGACACCCATTCTCATCCCTATTCTCCTAAATCAAACAAACTGATAATGCTTTCCAAGCCTAAGAAGTTACATTGGCTTTGTTTGAATAGCATTATCTGAAGTGTTTTTTGATAATTATTTGAAAAAATTATTTAGATTGTTTTTTGTTGACTTTTTTAAAAAAGTGAAAAAGTGTTTAGGATGTGAAATTTTTTTGAAGTGACATGATAGTGATTTAAAAGCGAATAATTAGTGTGAAAAAGTGTTTGAATGGTTTAAAAATTTTGAACCATTTTTATCTCTAAAGTAGACATCCGCTTCGTCGTCCACTTCATCATTCGCTTAGATATGCAGACGTTCGTTTCGTCATTCACTTTGTCCTCTGCTTAAAGAAGTAGACATTTGTTTCGTCTTCCCATTTCAAAACCCATCGACAATGGATCTCATCTTGTTACTCACAATTTTCAGTTTTTCTAAACAAATTTTGAACATAAACATGTTTGTTTTTATGAATAATTGTGTAAAATGTCTCTAAAGTTCATTTAAAATTTAGAACGAAAACTTGGTAAAAAAAGTTTGATCAGAATATTTTTTGCCTTTTTCTTAAAAATTTTTCATCTATCCAAACAAATTTGAAAAAATTTTTTCCAAAAAATGACTGAAACAACATATCCAAACGGCGCCATTATATTCTACCATTCCAAAAAGAATTATGTAAATCTGTTAAACTAATTTCACTTAATGAAAAATCATAACAAAAAAAAATTATGGGGCTGCAAGATATTCTTAGGTCTTTTAGTAGTACGAAGAACGACCCATAGCTAGAGGTGAAATTTTAGTCAGCTACTGGAAGTTTATTTTTTTTACTTTCTTAGGCTGTCGTCATTTTGATATTGCATTCATTTATGACAAAAACATCAGCCTAAATTTGGGATGATGAAAAAGGCAAAAGAATGAATGATTGATTGCATTGTAATTGAAGTACGGAACCAATTTGTCAGTTTTGCGTAAGAAAGTCCATCCCTAAGCAGATCGCACGGGGTGAGATTTCTGATCCTTGATGTCACGTGACCTCATCCCTATGTCAGTACAGCTAGTCACGTGCTATTTGACTGGAGGATTTTTCCAAGATTTTGCAAATCAAAATGTCATCCTCCCCGTGGGACCCATCAAAATTTTTTTCTTATGACTCGTAATTGATCGATCATGGAGTCGTATGCGATTTCTCCGTTTTCTTCCTGGATGGTGATATCTTCTGTTTCGCCCAAGCAAAAAAGATTCATTGAAGCATAAAAAATTTAAACTTCTGAACACACAAATTATTTTAATTTTATTCATGTTAATAGATCGGTTGCTTTTGAGCACACAAATTATTTTAATTTATTTTCTAAGAATCCAAAACTACCAGCATCTCGTCAATTAAGTGCTCCCGATCTCGATTTTATTTAGAACTTCCCTACTCATACCCATCCAAGAAACCCTATACAATTTAATTAGCCTCCCCTAAACTCATATGAAATTAAAAACCCATACTATGTTTATAACTTCAAACAAAGTTACTAAAATAGTGTTATTCAAATAAAAGCTAGTGAAATAATGCAGTCATTAATCAAAATCAACAGGTATGTGATAAGAAACGGACAGAGGACCGAACGGTTAAAAGTCTATGACTCCATTCCAAATGTTAAGAATTCAAATTTTAATAATCCTAAATTCTCCTTTTTCATATAACAGTGTAAGTATAATACTAAAAAAAAGAAAAGAAAAAACAAGCATGATATAACTCAAGTTTTCTAACAAGAACAGTTAAAGATCAGCGCTAGCTACAGAGGTATATGGATAGACCTTTGACTTTCTGACTTCTAAAATGTTTAATTGTTTATTATATCACAGTTTTCACGAAAAATTTGAATGAATTGTCTTTATATTTTTATTTTCTATTTTTTTTAGTTCTCATGTTTGAAACAAAGCATTTTGGCCCTTCACAATTCACAAATGTTGCATTTTGATTCGAAAATCTATCTTCGATTTATTTTTCACATAAAAATTACATGAAAACCTTACATGTCTCATTCTATAAGATCAGAAATTCATGTCCCAAAAAAAAAATGCATGTGCAATGATAAGTATTGTATTCCCACTGCTAGGTTTCCTTTCTTACCCCTAAAAGCTGTTCAAATGGTGTATTAGTGGCTTTTTATATATGAACACTAAGCTAAAGATGAAGTTTGGGACTTGAAAAGCAATGTTTTCAAAATGTGAAGGATCAAAATGTTTCATTTCAAATATGAATGACTAAAATAGTGCAAAGTGAAAATGTAAGAGACCATTAGTGCTATTTTCTTTATTTTATTTTTATAATATTGTGCCACTAAAGAGAAAAAAAAGCCTTCAAAAGCCTTCCGATGACAAAAATTATTGTAACTAAATTATAGAATTTTTGTCACAAAAAGTTTTAATGACACAGCATTGTCGCCAAAGGACATGTCAGTTGAAAGTTAAATTGATGAAAGACCACAGCATAATCTGTCGTATTTGAGTATTAGCTACCGAAGGTTCAACCCTAAACCTTAATACATAACCTTTTGATGATTGCTTTTGATTCCAAACTCATCTTAAAACTCTAACAGCATTATTATTAGGTAAACTAATACGTCAACCAAAATTTCGAATACAGTGATAGGATGAACAAAATTGCCCAAAAAAAATTTTTAGCCCAAAAAAAGGATGAACAAAATTGCATTCATTACCACTTAAAACCACGTGAGAGACTCTGAGACTTGCTAATAGTGAGTATAGAACACGGTATGCACTATTGAAACATTTCACTTCATTTGAATGATGATTTTTTGAAATATTTTTTAAAAATATTATTATAATAATATAATTTTTTTTTGATAAATATACATATAAAGAAAAAAATTAATTAAAAATTTATTTTACTATTTTCTAAAAATATATTGGTAAGAAATAACACCAATAGTTGAAAAGTGTGTTTCGTATTTTATGAAAAACATATTTCAAAGAAATAACACCAAACTATCAAACCCTGTGATAACGGTGCATCACTATTTTAAGTGAGATGAGTATATAATACATTACGTATATTATTATGTGATATACTTAAAATTAATAATTTATTATTATATGACAATAGTAGATCATATTTTATATTATTTAACTGTATGTGATAAATTTTAGTGCACCACGTGACACGTCACTTGACGTGCGTGGTGCACGCAATACTCACGCACTTTAAGTGCAATAAATTGGCATGCAAGTTGGTCCTCTTACATTAAATGCCTAGAATGACCTTGACATCTTGATTGTAATTCTGATCAGGTACACTTGGGAAGAGAAAATAAGAGGATTGGTGAAACTTGATTTGACAGTCGTTTAGATGCATTAGTCATCCAAATGGACACGTGTCTGACCCCCGTTAGCTTATATCTTTACCACTAAAGGAAAATTTTGACTCGGGGACTACAAGTTTAAAGATGACCATGACTGTCTACCGTTGATGATGGTCAGGAGTCGCATCACACGGACTCCAAGATTCATCAACGGCTGCGCCTGCATTGGCAGTACGGTTATTGACTTTTAATTGAGATGGTTTGATTGAGATTCTGATTATTTGATTTTGTACTTTCTGCGTGGGTGATGTAGGAGGTTAAGAAATCCTAGCTAAATTTGATTTTTGTAATTGAATTCATGTTCTGTATATGATAATGGAAAATGCTTTTAATGATGTAGTATTAAAAAAGTGTAGACTTTGTTTGTTTGTTGAAACCTTTTAAAAATATATTTTTAAAAAGTTTTAAATATATTTTTTATTATTTTTTTATTTCATATAAACATTTATCAAACAAATAATTAAAATTACTATAATAATTATTTTTAAAAAAATACCCTAAAAACACCCGCAGCCGTAATGTTTTAAAGAAACATTTGCATGGACCTTATTACTTTATTAAAAGGTCTAAGTTTGCTTGGACTAAACCATCATTGAGAAAATTAAAAATTTTTAACACTATTTTTCAATATATTTTTAAAATTTTTATCTTACACATATCGCAAACAAAAAAAAGTAGTACCATATTTATTTTTCATAGTGCTAATGAAAAAATACTTAAATATTACACTTGCCCTTTTTCTGTTTGCATAGTCAAGTGTCACGCGTCATTCCAAACACTGTCTTATGATTACATATCACATCATCTCTTTATTAGCTTATCTTTGTTTTGCAAACAGATAAATAGAAATAAAATATCCAATTCGGATATTTCTTTAGGCCTAAAGTGAACATTAGAAAATTCGCTTTGATTTTTTTAATAAAAGAAAATGGCCTAAAGTAAAATTGCTGATTTTCTTCAAAATTTTTGATCAGATCTTACCAATCGCCACATATAATGTGGATGATCTTGCGTGTCACTTCTCCAATCCTGTCAAAAGTTGGGCCATTGGACTAATTTGATGTGGATGTGTATGGTTTAGCATGTCACTTATCTTTCGTTTTTACTTGGGTGAATACCATTTGACATATTAGGTCTCATATGATATGTTAAGTCTCATTTGCATAATAAATAAGATTGAAACGAACAAAAAATCGATGGATAAAAACTTTACGACTTTATTCTAAAGGTTAAGGAATTCAAATTTTACTAACATTAATTCTTTTTCTTCTTTTATTGTAATATTATAGATTTGATAAAAAAAAAAAAGTTTGAGTTACAAAGCTAAAAGGGTAAAATAGCTTTATTTGGATCTGCTGCTAGCGTTGGTTTGTAATGTGTTGTGAAGTTTTTTCATCACATAATTGTAATAGATATTTATATGGATTCAGATTTTAACACTTTTGTGAGCTTATGAACTGGTGTATTAAATTGAAAGAGGTTCATCTAGAAAACTATTTAAACTTGAAAGTCGGCTAAAAAAGATTTTTCCAAACGTTATCGAGATCTGCAGGTAGACTGAACAAGGGTTTGAGTCACTCAGATAACTAGGGTTGGTTGATTAAGATCTAATTATATTTTATAATTAATTATGTATTGATTATTTTTGTCTAATTAGATTTTATAAATAATTTTTCTTGATTATTTTTAAAAATTAGATTTTAGTCGTTAATATGTAACAGATGTGACTGTTAAAATAGTAACTCTAACCAAAATGAACAGATATGCCTTCTATCTTTAAATAGATAAGCCTTTTCGAGTATTAAATTATCTATAATATTTAGAGTATTTTTTTATATAGAATTCTGAGATTTTGTGGTATAAGATTTGTGTAGATATTGTTGTATCCTAAAGTAATAGAGGTAATTTGCCTTAACCCAGTAGCAAACTCTTTGTGAAGTGTGAGCAAACAACACCTTAAAGATAGTACTATAACGCTTCAAAATTTGTCAATTTCTTATTACTTTGTATTTTTCTTCAAGAATCTTAAGGTGTTATTTCAACCATAAATCAAGTTTCAAATCTGCCTACAAGGTGATTGATTAACCAAAATTTCGGGAAATTGGAATGATTTGATGATATACAAATTTCTCCGATTGAAAGGAAAAGATGATGATCTTTCTTACTGTTCTGAAGATTGCATATTTTTGGGATCCTTATTTGTCTGCAATTCCTACACCAAAAGACGATGATTTTGATGCACCTAATAAGGCAGAATGCAAGAAATGTGAATAATATGAAATTGTTTGTAAAGAGCACATCATGAACACTCTTATTAGTCAAGTCTTTAAGGGAAATTTGCAAAGCACTTTAATTTAAGTAAGACTACATAATGAAATAAGGAGCAGATATTCTTCTCATGTGGATCAAATTCATGATCTCCAAGTGATTGCATCTAAGTCACATGACTTGAAAGTGGAGATTTCTAAATCATTGTAAGTGTTGCTATTATAGCCAAATTAGCTTCCAGTTGGAATGACTATTGAAAGAAATTGCTCTACACTCTAGAGACATTCACTATAGACAAGACTCCTAAACATTTGCAAATTGAAGAAATAACAGCAATTATACAACAGAAACACTTAGGATTTGATCCCTTCATGAATATTCTGGATGAGAAGAAAACACATTCTAGAGGTTTCAAGAGAAAAATTTCTGAGACAAAAATTTTCAAGGACAATACAGAGAACAAGAATTTTACAACTGTGGTAAGGAGGGGCATTATAAATGCAAACGCAAATGCAAATCTCACAAGAAACAAAAGAAAGACAATGCCAATATATCAAATTTGGTTGAACAAGATGTTAATGGAATTGTAACAATAGTTACATAATGGAATTTGGCATGATTTCCAAATTGAATGTGCCTAACTCAACATATTTCAATGATATGTTTATGATTAATGTGCTGATGTTCATGTGTGCAACAATAAGTCTCAATTTAACGCCTATTAAGATGTTCTTCATGACCGTGAAATATGGATGGTTTGATCTTAATGCAGCAAAAGTTCTTATTAAGGCAGTGTTGAAGTGCAATGTACGTCCAGAAAGATATTTTTATTGATGAATATTGTTCATATTCTAGAAATGAGAACAGCTCTTATACTAGCTAAAATTTTAAACAAAAAAACTCTGAGAATTGTACTAGAATTAATAAGAGTATTTTGATTGGAAATGATGTACTTTTTGAAAAGGGATACTCTTGTAATGGAATGCTTAAATAAGTAGAATAAAGACAATATTTCTACTTACATAGTTAATTGTTTTTATTCTTTACGGCCTGATATATTGGCAGATATTGGTCTTAGGACGTTGTATTATATGCCAAAACATGGGCTGATTTCATACGAAGATAGTGCAGAAAAGCAATGTGAAACTTGCCTTTTAGGGAAAAAAAAAATTTGAAAAAAACGACCTTTTTCCTAGACGTGAAAGAAATTCTAAGATGTTATATCTTGTACATATTGATGTTTGTGAATTAAATGGCACTTTAATGAGAGAAGAAAATCAACATTTCATAAGAGATGAAGGCTTTTAAACATTCAAATTTCACAAGACTCTTGTAGCAGATCAATTAGAAAAGAAAATTAAAATTTTAAGAACTGATAAAGGTAATGAATACTTTCCTATCAAATTCTCTAAATTTGGTGAAGAAAATGGTGTTATACATCAAACTAGTGCACCATATATTTCACAGAATTTGGCAACAAGAAAAGTAGAACTTTGGAACAGATGGTAAATGCCAAGATCTTAACTCCGGAATTGCCTAAGATTTGTGAGCTATTTGTCATATACACAATAGAGTACCTTCTTTTAAATCCTAAATATATCCACATGAATTGTGGAAAGGAAGAAAATAAAATTTGAGTTTTCTCAGAGTATGGGATTGTATGTCATGTGTAGACTTCCTGGAAATAAAAGAAAAAAATTAAGACCTATGCCACTAAAAAGTGGTTTTGTTGACTAGAGAAAAAATTTGTTGGATCGTGATTTTATTGTTATTGTGGAATCAAATATTTTGAATTTTTGGAGAATAAAATTCTCAATAGTTCAACAATAAATATGGATTAAAAATCAAGAATAGAACCAATTTATTATGTTATTAATTGAAAAAAAGGACCTTGTCAACCTAGAGCAGTTAAAGATCAAGGGAAAAATGTTTACGTTCTGATTTCATATCTTCACAAGCTATTATTTTTCTTGTTGGAGATAATAGAAATTCTCTAGTTGACAAAATCTCAATCCTGTTAAATGACAAATGTAATCCCAAAAGTTTTAGTAAAACAATGACATAAATAGGTGCGACATTTTAGAAAGAGGCAGTAAATGATGAAATAGACTCAATAATACTTGGTTATTGTAGATTTACCTTCTAGTTCCATAGCAATTGGTTGTAAATTTGTATTTAGAAACTAATAATCAATTGATGAATCCATTCAAACCTTTAAAAAAGCGCTAGTGTAATATTAAGGCCGTTCATGGGCATAGTAGTAATTTGAACCTCTTGAGTCAATTGGGGATATTGAAAGTCTTGAAGGACTTGAATGCAATGAGCCTAACTTGAATTCTTTAACCCCAAAAGACTAGGGTTCTTCTTCTTCATTTTCATTTCTTATCCCCTCTCTCTTTGGAAGACTTTGTCTTTCTCTAAATCTTTCCTTTTTCTCAATCATTCTTGAAGGAGGAATTGAAGAGCATCATTCCCAAAGGGGAACTAGTAGAGGAACTCTTGAATCTTTTACCCCAACCCTCTCCCAAGGTAATTTTCTCTTGAGCTCTATTTCTTCTTTCCTTTTTGTTAGTTGTGTTAAGGAAGGGTGTAGATGGTTGATTAGGAAATTCTTGGGTCTTTATGCTTTGAAGAGTATGGGCTTTGTAGTGAGAGTGTATGTGAGTAAAGTGGCTTCTTGGCATTGATGAAATATGGGTATGGATCCTTGAGAATAATGTGTGATTCATAGGTGAGATTCATGATTTATGTTGTATATTGTATTAATGTAGTATTTCTTTGTCATATTATGCCATTTTAGAGTTGTTTTGAGATTTGGTTCGAACTAGATGAAGATGAATAGTGTTGGGCGTGAGTGTTTGGTGTTGCAGGTCGTTTCTAGGCTTTTTCTGGTGCCAGTTACGACCCCATCCGTATCGTGGATGGAACCACGGCTGGATAGGCCAAAGTCCCTTACCAGATCCTCGGCGTCATCTGCGCCGCAGATCAGTCTGCAGATGCAAGCCGCGGGCGAGTCACGGCAGCGGCTTGTACCTGCTCACTCGCAGCTCACCCTTTTGAAGGAAGCCGCGGGTGCTGCTTGTGATCCAGGGGCGCAGATCAGTCTAATCCACCCATGAATCACACTCTTTTGGAGGGTTTTGTTTCGTTTCGTGTGTATAAGTTTAGGATTAGGCTTTATGTAAGATTTATTGATAGAATAAGGTTATAATTGAGCTTTATTGTGTATTATAGGCAACGAAGGTGACTACCACTTCTCCGACTACTTGAATTAGCTTTTGATCAAGATAAGTAGTACTTGCATCTCTTTGCTATTTGAAAAGTATTTTGACTACTTAAATGTTTTGAAATGTTAGTTTATATATAATTGGGCTTGAGTTTGGATATATATTGATTTTACTATAAAATGATACCTGTGGTCTAATTGTTATGTAAATGAATTTGGATTTGAGTTCTTGTACGTGAAATGGATTATGACGGGACTAGTTCCTTAACTTTTGTGCTTGTAATAAAATCTTTGAACCGTACTAATTGGGTAGTAGTTAGTTTTGAATCGGACCAACCAGGTTATAGTTGATTTTGAACCGTATTAACCGAATTGTAGTTTACAACTGGATATTTATAGTCATTTGTCTACTAACTACTTAAGATCTCATTGAATTGATCCATGTTAATGTTTTGAATTGTATTTGTATAGGAATTGACCACATATCTTATAAATAATGATGAACTTTGATTTTGAATTGAAAAGCTACATATGTATGTGTACAAGCTTAAGCTCCAAAGAAATCTTTTACTACTTATTGGGTGATTTGTCACTTATTCCAATTTTTGCTTCGCAGGTGATGACTTTATAGAGAAGGAATGGTAGGATTTTTAGGCCTCATAGTCATAGTTCAGTATAAACACGAATGAGGTTATTTTTATTCATCAATATGTAGCCATACTTTTGGTATAAATTAGATTATACATGTATTCCCCAATTATTTTTGTTATGAGGTAATGTAATTGTAAATGGATGGTGATTTACCCTGGTGAATGAAATGATTTTCTTTTGGGAATCATTGTGTATTCTTTAAGCTTTGAATTGTGTCAGATGATATTTTATATCGATTTGCCTTGTGTCCTAACTTAACCTAGGGCATGGCAGGTGTCACGTCTCGAGTCGTAGGGCATGACATTTTTTAGTGGTATCAGAGTTTAAGTTTGATATTGTGTACTACTTTAGGCGTGAAAATGAATAGAATGTTTAGAGTTGACTGAGGAAATATGTGTCTTTAAACATAAACACTAGTTGCGTTACTGATAGATAGATAATTGGGGTTGATGTGTTTCTAACTCGATTTTTGTGCAAAATGCCACTTGATAGAAAACGAAGATTGGCTCTCGAGTAGAGCACCGGTGAAAGAGTAGTGGATGATACTGAGCTTTCGGTGGAAGATCGCCCAGATGGAGAAGAGGGTGAAGAAGAAGACTTGAACGTTCCTCTCGGAAGTTTTATGGGGAATGCCCGCCGAACTATCCGAAAATCCTGGGAGAAGGGTACTTCACATGTAACTTCTCCCCCACGACAAAGAAACGTGGATCCTTCTCCACCGCTCCAACTAGACCCCACAACCCTAACGGTCGCTTACCAATTTCTTCATGAGTTTCAAGAATACTAACGATAATATGGTAGGAACCAAAGAGTTCAACAAGAAGACTAGGATAGTGTGCACTACCATTTCAAAGAGTTAAGTAATGCGAATCTCCCCACCTTCGTGGGGGCGCAAATCCAGATGTAGCAGAGAGGTGGCTCTCCCAAATTGAGAAAAAGTTTCAGATTATGCAAGTTTCGGACCACATCTGTCCTCAAGTAGTGACATCATTTCTTGTTGGGGAAGCCGAGAAGTGATGGGACGATATGTCTCTGAATTTGGCTTCTATGGGCCGTGAGTTGACTTGGGGAGAATTCAAGCGGGTCTTCCTTCAACATTACTTTCCACTGGCAATCCATATCCAGCAGATTCAACAATTCAACAATTTGAAGCAAGGATCGTCATCCGTGGTCGAGTACTACTCCACTTTCTTTTTTTGGGACGTTTCGTTCCATCTGTGTTGGCGGATGAGACCGTAAAAATGATATCCTTCAAGAAAAGATTGAATGGTCGTATTTAATCCAAAATCTCCGAGAATTTCTACTTCTCTTGTGACAAAATGTACGAGATAAGTTTGGACGCTGAGCAAGACATCAAGAGAGAGTATACGGAGCAAGACAAAGATCCAGATAATTTGTAACCCCAGGTTCACGTCTTAGTAAAGCGCTGTCTTTTCAAGTGGCGAGGCCACCTCACCAAGACAATACACCAAGACCCTCAGGCTCTCAAACTAGTGGTTCTATCCCGATGCTACCTATAAAAAGCAGTTTTTCGGGTACGGTAAAGCAGTATGAGGTGTGTTCCCGAGTGCATTTCGAGAAGTATAGGTGGAAGTCAGGGGCCTGCTTCGGATGTGGACAGTTTGGGCAAAAAGTGAGCAATTGCCCAAATCTGAAATAAGTAACTACAAGTCAAGCAATCTCCAACATTAGTCAAGCCAATTCCAATCAAGTTCACTCCACAGCTAGTCAACTGACTCCCAAGTCAGTTGGAAGTGGCAACAAGCAAGGGGCATAAACAAATGGCAATACCAACCGTGCATTGACGAATTCTAAAGTTTATACTCTGATCCCACAAGAGGCGGAGAGATCAGAAGATGTGGTGGTAGGTATGGTAACGATTAATTCTCTCCCAACTTTTACCTTATTTGATTGTAGAGCATGCCATTCGTTTACCTTTAAAAAGTTTGACTCTTTGATGAATGTCACACCATGTATGTTAGATGAACCGTATAGAGTAAAGACTCCAGGAAGAAAAATTTTAGTGTCAAATTTTGTGTATAAGAAGTGTGTACTAGATTTAGGGAGACAAGCGTTTATGGCTAATCTAGTACAGCTACACATGGGGGGTTTTGATGTTATTTTGGGTATGAATTGGTTGTCGGTTAATTATGCTTTTGTAAATTGTCGGAAAAAAATGATAGATTTTCGTATCTTGAATACTCCTATATTTACTTTTCAAGAGTGTGCTCAAAAATTCGGAAAAGAGAAATCTTTACCTATCTTGTCCGCGCTTCAAACTTTCAAAACCATTAGAAAAGGGTGTGATTGCTTCCTAGCGTATATAGTGGACATGGACAAGAAGGTGGAGGTGAAATTAGAGAATATCCCTGTGGTGAGAGAATTTCTGAAGGTGTTTTCAGAAGAATTGCTAGGGTTACCTCCAAAGAAGAAAATTGATTTTGAAATCAATTTGGTATATGGGGAAGAATCCATTTCCAAGGCACCCTACCGTATAACTCTAGCAGAGTTGAGGGAGCTCAAGGTCCAATTTTAAGAATTATTAGACAAGAAATTGATTTGACTGAATCTGTCACCTTGGGGTACTCTGGTCCTATTTGTAAAAAAGAAGGACAGTAATATGGATTTGTGCATTGACTACCGAGAACTCAATAAAATCACTGTGAAGAATAAATACCCTTTGCTTTGAATAAACGACTTATTTGATCAATTAAAGGGGGCGAAGGTGTTTTCTAAGATTGACTTCCACTCGGGATACCACCAGTTAAGAATTAAATTGGAGAATATTCCTAAGAGCGCTTTTCGAGCCAAGTATAGGCATTATGAGTTTCTTGTTATACCTGTCGGACTAATAAATGCTCCTACTACTTTTATGAATTTGATGAATAGGGTGTTTAAGGAGCAGTTGGATAAATTTATCGTGATATTTATAGATAATCTATTGGTGTATTTTCTAAGTGAGGCGAACCACAGGAACCATTTAAGAGAGACCTTGCAAATTTTGAGGTGAGAACAGTTATATGTGAAGTTGAACAAATGTGAGTTTTGACTAAAAAGTGTCTCACTCTTGGAGCACGTTATCTCAGAAGAAGGTATATTGGTAGACCCTCGGAAGATTGAGGCCATTATGGATTGGCCTAAACCAACTAATGTAGCGGAAGTGAGAAGTTTTTTGGATTTGGTGAGTTACTACTGAAAGTTCGTAAAAAGATTTTCTTCGATGGCGTTACCTTTGACTCGTTTGACCTAGAAACGAGTGAAGTTCGAGTGGACTCTGAGGTGCGAGGAAAGCTTTCAAGAGTTAAAAACAAGTTAGTGTTGGCTCCGATTCTTGCTTTACCTTCAGAGTCAGGCAAATTATCATTTATAGTGATGTCTCAAAGAGTGGGTTGGGGTGCGTGTTAATGCAAAATGATCGGATGATAGCCTATGCTTCACACCAATTGAAGTCGTACGAGAAAAATTATCCAGTGCATGACCTAGAACTGGCAACCGTAATGTTTGCTTTGAAGATTTATAGGCACTAATTGTATGGGAAACAATGTGAAGTCTTCACCGACCACAAGAATTTGAAGTCTTGTTTACTGAAAAGGAGCTCAAAATGCAATAAAGAAGATGGCTCTAGTTGTTAAAAGACTATGATCTTACCATTAACTGTGATATCCCACATCGGTGGGAGTAAGAAAAAAAGAATAGTATATAACATCCTACGTTTGGCCTACTAAATAACTTGGCTTAAGCATTTTGAACCCGTAGTTTAAAGTTCAAATGTTATTGGGCCAGCCCAGATGCGGAATGTTACAAATGGTATTAGAGTGAGTCTCGTGTGGTCTCTGCACGGGGTGAGACTGGGCCTATGGTATTGGGTTAGACTACGTAAGGAAGTGAAGGAATTAAGTGCTGTGTGGGGCTAAGTGCTACGTCGATCTAAGGGCTGGAGCTACCTCTAAAATCCGTACGAGCCACATTTAGAATCCAACACAACCGAGTGGATAGTTCGGATATGAATTGGGCTTTGCGAGGATGCAAAGGCCTAAAGGACGGATGAATATGATATCCCACATCGGTGAGAGTAAGAAAAAAAGAATAGTATATAACATCCTACGTTTGGCCTACTAAATAACTTGATTTAAACATTTTGAACTCATGGTTTAAAGTTCAAATGTTATTAGACCAGTTCAGATGCGGGATGTTACATTAGCTACCACCCGGAGAGAGCTAACAAAGTAGCGAACGCGTTGACCTGGAAGAGTACGGGAACTATGGCAGTAATATTGACAAAGCAAATGGAGAAGTTGAATTTAGAGATGGTTAAGGCTACTCAAAATGCGATAGCTACCTTAATTGCTCAACCAACACTCGTGGCAAGAATCAAAGAAACTCAAGGGAGAAAAGAAGAGTTAGTGAAGTTCAAGAAGAGAATTGGAAGCGAAGAGTCATCTGACTTTCATTTGCACGAGGATGGAAGCGTATGGATGAGAAATCGATTGGTTGTGCCTAAAGAGGAAGAATTGAGGAATGAAGTCATGGCAGTGTCTCATTCTGCTAAGCTTTCAATTTATCCTGGTAGTACCAAAATGTACTGAGATTTGAAGCATTGTATTGGTGGAGCAGAATGAAAAGAGATATCGCAGAGTATGTGTCTAAGTGCCTAGTGTGGCAACAGATCAAAATGGAACATCAACGACTCGCCGGTTTACTTAAGCCTTTGGAGATATCAGAGTAAAACTGGGAACATATAAATATGAATTTTATAGTCGGATTGCCGAAGATG
This sequence comes from Mitragyna speciosa, assembly GCA_024721245.1. Lineage (NCBI taxonomy): Eukaryota > Viridiplantae > Streptophyta > Magnoliopsida > Gentianales > Rubiaceae > Mitragyna > Mitragyna speciosa. Next base: position 6,390,852 of record CM045557.1, read on the forward strand.
AGGAGAGAAAATGACGCTATTTGGGTGATTGTCGACCGATTGACGAAATTAGCTCACTTTCTATCGATGATGGCGACAGTTTCTATGGATATTTTGGCCAACCTCTACATGGGTCGCATTATACGACATCACAAAGTCTCGGCGAGCATCGTTTCAGATCGTGATCCTCGATTCACTTCACGCTTTTGGAAAAGTTTCCAACAAGCTATAGGTACTTGGTTAAACTTTAGCACGGTCTATCATCGTCAGACTGATGGACAGTTGGAGCGCATAATCTAGACTTTAGAAGATATGTTTCAGACATGTGTTATAAATTTTAGAGGTAGTTAGGAAGACTTCTTAATGTTAATTGAGTTCTCCTACAACAATAGCTACTACAGCAGCATTGGAATGGCCCCGTTCGAGGTGTTGTACGAAAGAAGATGTAGTTCCCCATTGTATTGGGACGAAATCAGTGAGAAGAGCATCTCCAGACTCGAGCTCATGCAAATTACCATAGAAAAGTTAACACTAGTGAGGGATCGAATGAAGATGGCTCAAGACCAGTAACGAAGTTGGGCTAATTTGAAGAGACGGCCTTTGGAGTTTCAACCCAGTGATAAAGTGTATCTTCGAGTGTCTCTGACTAAAGATGTGATGCGGTTCGGCAAAAGTGAGAAATTAAGTACAAGATTTGTGGGATCGTTTGAGATCTTAGACAGAGTTGCAGACTTGGTGTATTGAGTAGCTTTACCCCCCGCTTTGTCTAAGATTCACAATGTCTTTCACGTTTCTCAACTCAAAAAGTACGTATCCGACTCCAGTCACGTGCTTGAGTATGAGCCTTTGTCTCTCCAAGAAGATTTGATATATGGAGAAAGACCTCTACGAATCGTGGACCACAAGGATCAAGTCTTAAGGAGGAGAACGATTCCGTACGTCATAGTGCAGTGGGCCAATCACATCGTTCGTGAAGTAACCTGGGAGCTCAAGAAAAATGAGAAAGAAATACCCGGCACTATTCGAATCGCACGGTACGTAAGTTTCTAGGTTGAAACTTTTTATTAGAGAGAGAGAATGTAATATTAAGGCCCTTCATAGGCATAGTAGTAATTTGAACCTCTTGAGTCAATTGGGGATATTAAAAGTCTTGAAGGATTTGAATACAATTAGCCTAACTTGAATTCTTTGACTCCAAAAGACTAGAGTTCTTCTTCTTTATTTTCATTTCTTATTCTCTCTCTCTTTGGAAGACTTTGTCTCTCTCTAAATCGTTCCTTTTTCTTAACTCATTCTTGAAGGAGGAATTGACAAGCATCATTCCCAAAGGGGAACTAATAGAGGAACTCTTGAATCTTTTACCCCAACCCTCTCCCAAGGTAATTTTCTCTTGAGCTCTATTTCTTTTTTCCTTTTTGTTAGCTGTGTTAAGGAAGGGTGTAGATGGTTGATTAGAAAATTCTTGGGTCTTTATGCTTTGATGAGTATGTGCTTGGCATTGTAGTGAGAGTGTATGTGAGTAAAATGGTTTCTTGGCATTGATGAAATATGGGTATGGATCCTTGAGAATAATGTGTGATTCATGGGTGAGATTCATGATATATGTTGTATATTGTATTAATGTAGTATTTCTTTGTCATATTATGCCATTTTAGAGTTGTTTTGAGATTTGGTTCGAGTTAGATGAAGATGAATAGTGTTGGGTGTAAGTGCTTGGTGTTGCAGGTCATTTCTGGGTTTTTTCTGGTGCCAACTGTGGCCCCATCCACGCCGCGGATGGAATCACGGCTGGATAGGCCAAAGTCCTTGACCGGATCTGCAGCGTTATTCGCGCCTCGAATTGGTCCGCTCACCCGTGGCTCGTACCTGCTCACCTACGACTCGCCCTTCTGAAGGGAGCAGATTAGCTTGATCCACCTATAGATCACACTTTTTTGGAGGGTTTTGTTTCGTTTTATGTGTATAGGCCTAGGATTAGGTTTTATATAAGATTTATTGATAAAATAGGGCTATAATTGAGCTTTATTTGTGTATTATAGGCGACGAAGATGACTACCACTACTCCGACTACTTGAATTAGCTTTTAACCAAGGTAAGTAGTGCTTGCATCTCTTTGCCATTTGAAAAGTATTTTGACTACCTAAATATTTTGAACTGTTAGTTTACATATAATTGGCTTGAATTTGGATATATGTTGATTTTACTATAAAATGATACCTATGGTCTAATTGTTATGTAAATGACTTTGGATTTGAGCTCTTGTATGTGAAATGGATTATGATAAGACTAATTCCTTAACTTTGGTACTTGTAATAAAATCTTTGAACCGTACTAATTAGGTAGTAGTTAGTTTTGAAGCGAAACAACCGAGTTGTAGTTGGTTTTGAACCGTGTTAACCGAATTGTAGTTAACAACTAGATATCCAGAGTTATTTGTCCACTAACTACTTGAGCTCTCACTGAATTGATCCATGTTTATGTTTTGAATTGTATTTGTATAGGAATTGACCACGTATCTTATAAATGATGATGAACTTTGATTTTGAATTGAAAAGCTACATATGTATGTGTACAAGCTTAAACCCCAAAGAGACCTTTTACTACTTATTGGGTGATTTGTCACTCACTCCAATTTTTGCTTCGCAGGGGATGACTTTATAGAGGAGAAATGGCAGGACTTTTTGGCCTCATAGTCATAGTTTATCATAGATACGAATGAGGTTATTTTTGTTCATCGATGTATGACCATAATTTTGGTATAGACTAGGTTAATACATGTATTCCCCAATTATTTTTGTTATGGGGCAATGGAATTGTAAAATGATCTTTTTTGGGAATCATTGTGTATTCTTTAAGCTTTGAATTGTGTCAGATGATATTTTGTATCGATTTGCCTTGTGTCCTACCTTAACCTAGGGCATGACAGGTGTCACGTCTCGGGTCAGTGAGGCGTGACCGCTAGAAGCTATGAGATTTAGATAAAAGGATATTTTTTTTTACACTTATCCACTAATGGCTAGAATTACATCCATTATAATACTGCTAGAATTGGCTTCAATATGCAACTTTTATGAGCATCAAGTAGATGTAAAATATGCACTTTTAATGATGAATTATATAAAAACATGTGTATGGAAGAAGCAAACATTTTTGTTTATTTGGAAATAAAAAAGAAAGCATGTAGACTTGTAAAGAAATTATATAGCTTGAAATGAGCACTTAGATAATGGGATGAGAAGTTGAATAAGTTTTTTTACTATTTGGTGAATTTAGATATAACGATATTGACAAGTTTATTTACTCTAAATTTACAAATGAGCATGGTGTAATAATCTATCTTTATATAGATGATAGCTAATTGTTGTAGTAATTGGCCTTTGTGTAGATGTAAACTAATTATTATTGGAACTATTTACCAAAGCGTGGAAAGAACTAAAAAGTATCTATCTTTTATGTTCAAAATAAAAGATCCTGGTGAAGTCGATGCTATTTTAGAGATTAAAGTTAAGAAGCATAGTGAGAATTATTTGATTTAATAACATTATGCCGAGAAAGTATTAAATAAGTATAAACATTTAAATGTAAAAGACACGAGAAACTCTTATGATTCTAAATTTAAATTGATTATGCAAGTGCAAGTGGTAACTTAATGTGTGTAATGAATTATATTTGGTCATATATTTCATAGTTGGGATCCTGAATGTCAAGACTTCAGTACCAAACTCATTGTCAATCACAAAAATTATCATGTTACGTTCACATTTATCAAATCTCAAACATATTCCTAACTTTCAAGGTGAATCTTGAATGCAAAGTGATATTTTTTCATAATTGACACTGGGCTTGGCATTGGAGTCTTGACACTGAGGATCGCAACTGGATATTTCATATGATGTCAACAAATTATCTAGATTTACTAAAACTCTAGGTATGGAGCATTGAAAATCTATAGGAATAGTTCTCGATATCTTAAAATGACTAAAATTTAGAGCTCTTCTATAACAATTCTTTTGCTATATTTGAAGGTTATTTTGATGATAGTTAGGTGGCCGGCGTTTGCTATAAAGTGTTACCTGGGCTATCTTTTAGGCATCAAAGAAACAAACTGTCGCTGCACATTTTACGAAGGATGTTGAATTTATAGCTTTCGTTGGAACAAACAAAGAAGTGAAGTGGCCAAGAAACTTCTTGGTAGACATTAAGTTGTGGCTAAAAGTGATGTCAACTATTTCTTTGTATTGTAATAGTGAAAGCACTATGTCTAGAGTATTAAAAAGTTTATAATAATAGATCTAGACATAAAAGTCCAAGACATGAATGTCTCAAACAAGTGTTAAACAATGGTACATTATCAATATTATAGATTGATTAGTGGGATGTGCTTAAGTGATTGGTTTCTTCATGACCTTAAGTGTATCATAGTCTAATCTAACAGACTGACTTATTCTTAATTCCTTTAGAAAAAAGAACAGCTCAATTTGTGAGTGAGGAGAGTGTTTGCTTGAGGTAAAAGATGAGTGTTTCTCGTCCGACATCGAAATTGTGTGAGGTAGTGTCCCTGCACTTAAGTTCCATGGGTTAATTCAAAAGTCAGCAATTGCCTTTTGAATTGATTCGTGGGGTGTGCTTAGATGAGTGGTTTCTTCGTGACCTTGAGTGTTTCATAATCTAATATAATAGATTGCCTTATTCTTGATTCCTTGAGAAAAAAAAAACATTATGTATGTTAGAAATTTTAACAATTTAGCATATCCATTTACTAAAGCTCTTTTGAGATATATGGTGAAACCAACATCATTAGAAATAAAATTTGCCAGCACAAAAAAAACAAACAACAGAATTTTTATTTGACATACATAAAAATATGTGGAAGAAGAGAAATTATAAAATAAAACATCTCCGAATCTCATATTGAGACTGGCATAAACTCACGGCATCGTAGCTTTAACCTCATCGAAAATTTCTCTAGACTTTTAACTTTTCTCAAGTCAATACAATAACAAAACTCTCTATTTATAATTCACAAGATCTTAATAATAAGACACCAAACTGACATAGGAAATATAATTCTAATAGAACTAACAAATAATACTCAATAACATAAATGAATAAACTATTAAAAAGTAAACTAAAATATGACTTCTAAATTAAATAGAAAATTTCTGATTCTTTTTTAGTTTGATTTAATTATGCCAACAAAATTGAAAGCTTCTTACTATAGTCGATATCAGTCGATATTAATGGGAACTCCACATTTCTTCTAGCACCACGACAAGGTTAAAAGGTTTAAAGGGTAACAAGTTATACATGAGTGGTTATGAACATTAGGAATCAGTTTAATACAATTCAAAGATACTAGTGCAAAAGAGAATGAGTACTAATTAATCTTTTTGGTGCCTTATTAATAGAAAGTGGCACTGACCTACGTGATCATTCAGTGGTGCCGTCCCTTACAGGAGCTTAGGTTTACTTTTATACATGATGATGGGTCTAAGAAGGAGTACAAGGGCAAAGGATCTTCTGTTAACTTTTCTTGTTACAATTTATGTTATATCAGTTGACAGAGTGATACGTATTCAATTAGATCTAACTTCTTTATAACTTTCTACCACAAAGAATATGTGTCACCCTATTAACGGGTGTAACATGAAATGTAACAGAAAAAGTATTACAGAGCTGAGTAAAAGGCTAATAACAGTGCTCATAATTGATATGTCAACTTACACCACAACATGAATAGAATTATGTGTGTGACATTACCATATCTAACTTATGAAATCACAGTGTAAGCAACATAGCCACTTTGATTTTTTAAAAACAGTGAAATACCTACACCCAGGGGAGGCATAAGTCAAAAAATAGCTTCCTATACTTAGGATGCTATCAGTATTTTGGTTTAATGTTCACATGACAAATTTAAGTGGGAAATCTTATCGTTAGTTGTAACGTGTTTGACTTAACGTTTCGCACTAGCAATAGGTGTTTCTATGCACAAAAATGTCAATAGTTCTGTGAACTCATAAACTAGTTTATTAAACTAGAGAAGGTTTATCCAGAAAACTACTCAACTTTGAAAGTTGGTTGAAAAATGTTTTTCAGAAAACTACCGAGATTTGCAAGTAGACTGAACAAAGACACTTTGCCTCCTGGGGCACTTGGATAACTAAGGCTAATTAGTCGATTAGGGATTTAATTAATTTTCATAATTAATTACTTATTTGTAAATTCAAGAATTGATATCTGCATGTTATTGCTTTAACAGACATGACTGTTAAAGTAGTAACTACCAAATTGACCTTCAACAAGGGAACCTTTTAACTAAAGTGAACGGGTGTCTTTTCACTTTAAACAGACAAGTCTCTTCAAGTGTTACGGGACTTTTTTTTTTTTTTTCAGTGTATCCTTCACATATAATTTTCAGATTTTGGTGTTTAAGATTTTTTTTTTCTTTTTGGATTTTGTCGTGTCCTAGAGGTTATTTACCTTAGCCCAATAACTAACTCTCTGATGAGTGAGAGCAGATAACAATTCAAGGATAAATGTTATCATGATTTAAAAGTGTCAATTTCTTGCTACTTTGTAATTTTCTTCCATAGTTCCATGTTGCAGCTTCAAGGGCAAGAATAGGGAAAGAATCAAGGTAAGGAAACGAGAATAAGGTTTGGTTTGTCACATATCCGGCTCGCAATTTGTCCACTCTTCAGTTCTCGCAAGTTTAATACAAAGTAATTGACTAGTATTGTGATGTAACTTTGTAAAACCGTAGTGTAACACTTTTTTTGCAAAACGACATCATTTTAGAACTCAAAATTTCGACAGGGTGGTATAATCACGCCCATCAATTTTTTCCTTCAAATCCCATTCATCAACTTGCAGGAATTGAAACTTGCAACACCCTGCGTCCGGTTTGTCACATGTTAACCTGTACGGCCCAATATATTTGCTCGAAGTGCACGATTCAATTATGAAAAAGGAGTACCTACCTTGAAGAAGGGCTGCGCGTGATTCATTGATTTGGTGCCTCAATTGCAAGGAAAGGGAGAACCACATCTGTTAACGAAACGAGTTGCTCGCGACCTAAGTTGAGTTGACCGTATTTGAGCTAGCTTGATTTGATTGAGCCGAAGTTTATATATAATTACCCAATTCGAAAGCTTGTCAAGTAATTCGATTATTATATATATCTTTTATTGTTTGTTTATATATGTGAAATTACTAAAATATTTGTATTCTTCACATAGCTTGCACATTTTATATCTCCTAACTTTGACTAATAAAAGAAAATCATCTTTTCATTAATTTGAAATAAATAAATAAACAATTTATAGGAGTCTAAGCATTCGATTCGAACTCAAATTCATACTTTACTCTTGAGTTCGAACTCAAATATGAACGGAATGAAGTTCAAACTTTAAAATAGCAAGTTCGAGCTCGAGTTCGAGAGTATTTGTTGAGAAGTTGAGTCAAGTAGTTCAAATGTGGTGATATTCAAATTTGACTCAAACTCATTTACATCTCTTAAGAGAACAAATTTCATGCTGCATTGGAAGTAACTTGCAGTACCAGAGTTTCTTTATAAATTAGTGGAATACAAATCTAACTGTTTATTTTTGTTTTTTTGCTAATATCTTGACCAATCTAGCTTTGCTAGGACTATGTAATTATTCCTACGCAGAGGGCATGCGCACTTACCTCGCACAAAGATTTTCTTGAATGCTTTCCGTCAACTTTGTACACTCTCTGTATCTCTCATTGGCAACACGATGGAGAAAAAGTGTAAAAAAGCTGATCAAGGATCTTCTTTGATCACAAAACAAATCTTCCAACTTGCTCAATGTTTGGTCCATGGAGAAATGAAGTCCAAGTCTACGATGATTTCGATTTCTCCCAATGCATCTATATAGCCAAGTTGCTAAATATTTCGTGGCTGATTCCTCTTGCCGGGTAGGCACAGAACAGGCCAAAAAAACTATGGTTCACGATCTTAAAGACTTAAACACTAACACAGAATGGGTAAAAAGAAGCTTCTGTCTCATGCACTTAAGATGCAACATGACATCTATTTCTTGCCTGCTCTTTTTTTGCCTATTATGTTAGACTTATTTTTATACATATTTAGATAAAGTTGCAATCCAACAAGAAGATTTGTGTGGACTGTTATAGTTCCAAAGAAGTTGGTTTCGTGACTCCCTTTACATTTAGATATTCGGCTTTACATCCAATCCTTTATTGAGGACTTGCTTCCAATGTTCTTGGGGCAGAAACAACAATTTTAATCGGAAAAAAACACCAAAAACTCTTTATCTAATTGTAAAATTAAAATAGAAAAAAACCCTTTATACAGCAATTGCATGGAAAGAATATCAAGAGAGCTGTTAAACAACACGGTTTCATCATTAAAAATTTTGTAGTACTATGTTTATTTTGCCAGATTACTTAAAAGTAAGCTCAACACTCTTTTTTTTCCCCCTTAAAAAAGTAATATCGACTTTATTATGCATGTGATAGGTTCATGAGTCTATTAATTAAACCGTTATTAAACTCGAAGAATGAGAACCATAAAATTAAGCTTCTCTTCATCTAACACACTCGTGCAGCCAGCGGGGACACTAAAACTGCCAGACCTCTTGGACATATAAACCAATGACTTTCATACGTAGGATTTGCTAATGATCTTGAATCCAATTTGGAAGGGATTTGCTGTTATTACCGCCAGACATCATAAAGACATATAAATCTAGAGAATACAAAAAGGATTTCATGAAGCTATAATTGCCAATGAAACCTTCATCCAGTTTATCAAAAACAACTAAAATTGAAGCTTAATAAATAAGAGTTTGTGCATTTATCGAAGACATAAAAGGAATATTGTTAGTGATTATTCGTTACCATAATTATAAAAAATAGTAAGTTTTTATTAAAAAAATAGTAAATTTGAACAAAAGAAAACTTACAATTTTTTATGAAAGCTTATTTTTTTACACAAATTTTCTTCGTAAGAATATTTTGTAACGTAAAAATAATGTTAATATTAGTACCACAATTTATGGGGTAATTATCCTATTCTATATGGGTTTGTTGTACTCTTATTGTTGTTGGCAAAAAAAAAAAAAAAATCGTTTTGCACATTCTATGATGTGATGATTTTGGAGCTTGCTATGTGCGATTCTCAACAGATTAGACCCCACTATTAGATACAGAAGAATATATTTGTATTATTGTGTTTGACACACTGGGAGCATGAAAGCCTTGGCTGTAATGTTGTTGAAATCTAAAAAAGAAGAGAGAATATACTTTCGATGGGAATGTAGATCACTAGAGATCTTCTTCTGTTGTTAACAGTTCTGACCATTATATGTTACAGAGTGGTGACTTCACTTCGATAGTCATTTTATGCTGTGCAACTCATCTGTCAATCCATCACAAGCATTCTTCCTTTAATCATTTGTAAGCATGCATGTCGGGGTTTCAGCCTTAACTCAAATCTAAGGCAACATCATTACAAAATAGCTAGGTATAGCCACCGGACAAATTAGAAGGGTTGAGATTTTCTGTTCTGGCATAATGGATGAGGTCCGAAGAGAGTGGAAAGTTGCCTGGTTATGCATATTCGTAACAACGTGATTGGAGCTTAGGACTATCACCTCAATACTAGAGACTTGAACGGCTAGTAATTGGAATAAAGGAAAAGCAAAATTTACCGTGCATGCGTAATGTTCCATCTTGTCATTTGGTAGGTCTCTGGCATAAGATCCACTTTATATGATTAGGGGAATGATACTTCTCCCTCAACTATCAGTTGCAAGTTAATACAATAAGGGAGGGAACCAAGAATTTAGGTTTGGGGGAACATTGGTGCATACAGATACATTTATACGTATGTGTGTGTGTGTGTGTGAGAGAGAGAGAGAGAGAGAGTAAAAATAAAATTTTATGTCAGAAACAACAAAGTATTATATGCAAAATATTATTCTAATTGATATTTTCTATACAATGATAAAACTATGTATATAATCAAACTCCATATTCGAATTCCAAAATATATGTGTGCGCGCAAATGTACAAATGTATATGTATATGTGCCAATGCATTGGGCTCATCTCATGGACAAAAAAGCAAAATTGTAGTTTGTCTTGTTCGCACTTGACACATCCCCTCTTTAAAAAAATTCTTAAATGGACTTGATCTATGACTATACCTGTAAACTCTTGTGGTTTAAAAAAAGCAACATAAACATCCTTACATTATTTTAAGTTATTTTCTTACATCAACATGTATTACTTTACTTATTTAGTATTTTTTTTAAATCATAAAGTCTACAGATAAAGTCGTAAACCCGATCCACCGAAGAATCTCTGCACTTCTCACCCCGATATCGTGCAGCAACGCTGCTGTTCGGTAGTCTCCAACCTTCATATTTCATTCTTCTTTGTATGTATACATGTATGTTCTACAAATGCTATTTTTGATGAGTTATTTCTTTTATGAGGTAATAATAAACTACAAATCTATATATTCTTCCTCTAATCCAAAAAATTAAATTTTAAGAATTGTGCAATAAGAGAATGAAAATTTATTCTTATTGCTTTTATTTCTTGTGATTAAAATAATATATATCTTTATTTATTCAATTGAATTAATTTTATCTTGTAAAGAATCTTATGTTATTAAGTCTTTAGATACATAAATACTTATATTATTAGATGAGTTGTACAAAGTACGGTGAGAAATATGAAAATCGTAAAAGAAATTTTTTTTTGGGAGGGAAGGGGGGGGGGGGGGGTGGGGCAAAAAGGGGAGGGAGGAGGAAGGCAAGGCACAATGGCTCCCCCCCTTACATACGTCAATGAAGACAAGGCCAAATCAAAAGGTTGCATTTGACATGCTGAAGATTTGATGGCTTTTGCTATCGTTATGTTCTTTTTTTGGGCACGGTAGGGGAGAGGGGAGGGATGAAGTGGGGGAGGGGATGCCAGGGTATTTATTCACTTGAAAACAGGGTCTCCCTATTTTAAAAAAAAGGATAATTTCATAAAATTCCTCTCATGATATGACATAGAAATTTCACTTGGCACCAATGAGATTTTTAATGTAACAAAGTCAATCCATCTATGTTAAATATTCATATTAAAATGCCAAAAATTTCATAAAAATTAATATAAAGAATTTAATCACTAAAGGAGAGAGAAATTGATCTTGAAAGTTGAAAAATTACTTATGGCAAGTTGCAAAATGTTAGATAGGTTATAGAAGCCATGGAGGGAATTAAATATTTGAATTTCGTTGCTTAAAAAAATATTTAACGATAAAAAATTAAAGCAACAAATTTAATTTTGAAAAGGGTTTGAATCTGCAAAAGAAAAAGGAAGAATAATCAATCCTTATTAGCAATAGTAGCGTAGGTTACTTGATTATCTTCACAATATCTGAAGTAAGTAACATGATCGTAATTTCAATATTTCAAAATGGTTGTCTTTATCCATGCAGATTTTGATATCTTTATTAAATAATTTTTTGCACCGAGATTTAGATCTTTGATTCATTCCACGGATTCACTATTACGCGCGTCATCAAAACTCTTCGTATCACACTATAAATGATTTCTAAAGATTAAATTATATCTATTATCTCTATTAGGCAGATAGTGCCAACTGTAATATCGAAATTTTCTTAAATGCTAAGTGAAATTCTCAAAAAACAAAAAAAAAAAAAAACTTAGGGGATGTTTTTGAAAATGTGTTTTTGAAAATTTTCCTTTTCGAAACCTTTATTTAGGACTATAAACAAATAGAATCGAACTAAATCATAAAGCGATCTGGCTCGATTCAAAATTTTAAATCCGAATTTAAATTCGAGCTCGAGCTTCATATGAGCTTAAATTTTAGGCTTGAGCTATATTCGATTTTTCACTCAACAGGTTCAAGTTCGATTTGAAAGTTCGAGGTCTTTTAATTTTAAATTTTTTAATAATAGTTTATTAATAAAATATGAATTTTATATAAAACAAAATTATTTTGGTTAGAAATGTATTATGTATTATTCGAGCCTTATTAGGCCGACCTCGAGCTAATATATCAATTCGATAATATAAATGGATTTTATTCTGTTCGAGTCTGTCAAAACTCAAATTTGAATTAAGTTCGAACTATTTGTTAAGAATTCGATTTGTTTATAACCATATCTCTACTTTTAAGAGGATTCGGGACCTCATAATTTGCCCTCATTTCCATTTCTAGCAAGTTGAATACAGGTACAACTATTCAGCATTATAAGTGTAACTTTGTAAAACCATTGCATAACTATTTTTCACGGGAAATTGCATCGTTTTGGAGACCCATTTTGTCCTTGCCAGTTTAATCTCGTCCATCAATTTTTGTTCTTTAAATTTGGACCGTGAACTTGTGGAAATCGACACTTGGAAGGCCCATTTCCCTTTTGAGAGCATGGCCTCGATTACACGCTGCCCTGGGGTTGACATTCTCAGATTTGACAGCATATTAGCATAAAATTAGTATCCGAGTCCATAGTCAATTCTCATTAGTGTGATAAAATAGGATTGGAAGCCCACCGTATCGAATCAAATATTGCTTTTGGATGGACAACTCTGAATGGAATGTTCCCCACCCTCATTTGATTTAGTGAAATGGGATAAATTAACTTTGGTGTTTAATAAACCAACTTCGAAGCTACCCTCCAACCCAGTTATTTTCACTATGTAGTATTATTATGGTAACCATATTTAATCCAATCAAACCCCAAGTCCTCATAAGCAAACTAAACATTTGTCTAGAGGCCTCAAGATATAATAAAATCCCAAATATGAAGAAAATAAAGAAAGCCCATATGGTAGCAAGAGGTTACCCTGTATCTTATTTGTAAAAACGCAATAAAAGATGATATTCTTTGAATGTCAGTTCGTAGCTTCAACCATAAAAACAAATGTGTATATGGTCAAGGTAAGACATTGGCATAGAGCTCTGCATGCAGATACGATAAATGTAAAAGAATTTTAGCATAATACAATTTTAAGCCTTCACTGTGCCAAACTACTAAGCGTATGATTACATTTATAGCATGTCGTACAATGCAAGAATTGTTTGTCGAGTTAGTTTGGATGGTTGTTTTAAGAATTTTTTTCAAAAATATGACCGTAATGATTTTAGAGATTTTTTTAAAATGTGTATGTGAAACTAAAAAATGTGGATAGAAAATGTGTTCGAAATTTTTTAAAAACATGTTGTTGAAATAAAAGTCCAGGCAAACAAAAGCCCATTGATTCTACGGATGAATTCTCTCTCTCTCTCTCGCTCTCCCCCCCCCCCTGCCCCTTCTTTTTCCTTCCTCCTCCCTTCTCTCTTTCTGTCTGTTCCTTTTAAGGCAGACTTTAGACCTTCGAAAGTAAAATAAAGAAGAGAACTCACAGTCACCTTTATAATGTTCTAATGAACTAAACTGGTGCGTACCTTCAAAGGCGTTGTGGTGGTAAATCTTCAACCAATATATGTCCTTACTTTGCGCCCATCAAAGTGAGGGCCGCAGCCCTTATAACTTGGGCCTATTGTTCGTCTTAATTTATGGCATCAATGTGGCTTGAATTAAGAACATTGCTAATATACTTACTTCAGAGACACTTTATTCTCCTCACCTTTTAGTTTCTAAATTAGATTTTGAGTTATCTTTTGGTGATTAAAAGTTATAAACATGCAACAATTTCATAAAACTTCCTTTGAAGTTTTTGATGTCTTCGTTTAACACTTTTGAAGTTTTAATATAACACTTTGCTCCCTATGTCCCTTGTTGCTACAATGACTTCAGTAACTTCATCTTGGGCTGTGTGTAAACGAAAATAAACCAAAACAAAAGTCCCTCCTCAAACTTTCCCGCAACAAATTATAATAGATGACCATACCCTTTTCCGTTTACCACCTCTTGGGCTGCACTTTTTCCCCCTTTTTTACATTTATCTACTATATAGTTTGTAGTGTTCTTTTATGTGCAAAATCTTATTAGTGTGACTGAATATGCATGAATTCGAGATAGATGAAAAGAGTTATGCTTTATGTTTGAAATTTTGGGGCTAGATGTAAATGAATTTGTAATTAGGACGTTATTTCTTTTGGATGCACTTGAGGTATTTGACAAGTTGTCTCTAGGGGTGAGCAAATTTGGTAAATACCGAATTACCGACCGAATTCAAATTCAAATCGGTAAATCGAATTCAACATTTCAGTAATTCGGTCGATAATTCGATATATCCGAAAAAAATAAAATTGAATTCGGTCGGTATTCGAAAATATAATTTTTGAATTCAGTAATACCGATTTTGAATTCAATTCGGTAATTCGAAATCGGTATTAGATTACCGATTTCGAATTACCAAATTTAAAAATATTATATGTATGTGTGTGAGATAGAAAACAAGTAGGATATATCCTAAAATGTAAAACGATGTCGTGTAATGGATATGTACCCTAAATCACCTACCCATCTGATCCCAAACCTAAATCCCCAATTACTTTGTCCTCCTCACCTCCCGCTGCCTATTCCTCTCGTTCCTCTACTCCTCCTCCCTCTCTCCTCCGCTCCTCCACCCACAACAATCAACTCCTCTATCCTCTCTCAAGCAAAAACAAGGTTTGGACGGGCCTATGTCTCTGCAAAACCTTTCCACCTCATCTTCTCCATCTTTTTCTTTGCACCTTCCATCCCAACTTCATCTTCTCCTTTTGTTCTAGGGTGAACTTTGTTCTTGCTGCTCATCCTCTCGGACGATTCGGTAGCTTGTTGTCCATCCTCGTTGCCACTGCTGCTATAATCCATAATGTCGATGGCTGCTTCTTGGTTGGAGACACGGTTGTAATTTGCTCTATTGGTGAGCTTGTAGTGGATATTGCAATAGCACCCAGGAACTTTGATCTAATAAAAATTCTCCACAGCCATCGGTTGCATAGCTGCCACGAATTGGGTGGAGGAGAGGAATCTTTTTTTTTTTGGTTTTTAATTATCGATTTGTTATTAACTGTAGCACATGAAAACTTACAAATCCTTAATTGATTAATGAATTTTTTTTTGTTTAACCGATTTGATTTGGAATTACTTCAGAATATCACATGGAATGCATCACATGGAATTTACAGTGGAGAAGATTGTGATTGTTGGACATTAATGCCAGATGATTTGAATTATCTAAATTGTATTAGATAATTGTGGTTTTGTTTTGCTTTCTGTTTTCATTTAGCATGGTTGGAGATATTGAGATTTGAAAGCAGTATATTTGAATTTTGGGGAATGATATTTGAGCCGAAGAAACTTTTTTATTTTTTCATTTTTTTCATTTTTTTTCTTTTTTCGGTTATCGAATTTAGATACCGATTTACTGAATTGAATTCAGAATCGTATCGGATTGGTTTAAAGTGAAATTGAATTCGAAATCAATCGAAAAATTTGCAAGAAAAAATACCGAATTGACCAATTTCAACGGACCGAATTACCGAATTACCGACCGATTCTCACTCCTAGTTGTCTCAACAACTGAAAAGAAAAAAAAATAGAAAAAAAGAAGATAACAGAGAAAGAAATAGGCAGCTTTTGGGTTTTGAATGGAAAATTTGTACTTTGCCCCTTAACTTTTTATTATTTAAATTTTGGCAGTATGTTTTTATTATTTACATTTTGACCCTGATTACATCTTTACCCCTTTTTTCATCATTTACATTTTGACTCTTGAACTTTTTATTACGTAAATATTGACCCTTGAGTTTTAATTATTTATGTTTTGACCCTAAACTTTTCATATTTGCATTTTGACCCCCAAAATTTTAGAAAAGTTACATCTTTTACCCCAAGAACTTTTCAATTTTTGCAATTTTGTCCCTAAAACTTTTTAATATTTGGCAATTAAGTCCTTGATAACTCTATTGAATTTTTTTTTCTTATGTAAACGATTTCCATGTTACTTAAGTAAGCTCTTTTGCTTGTTTTGTCATTCTTTTATGTTAATTTACATGTTAATGTAGTTAATTTAGCAATAATTTAGTTTTTAATACTTTCATTTTCCCAATAGTATCTTTACATGTGTGTTTCGAGTTCTAATAGAAATTAATTTCAACTCTTCGAATTAAATAATCTCAAAGCATTTATATTATTAAGTCTTCTGTGATTAAGTGCTTATTTGGCTATCATAATTTACAAGCTTTACTATTCTATTTGTTAAATGCTTTTTTGGCTTGTCTAAATGATGTAATATGTAGAATGTAAGCTTCTCTCAAAAGAAGGAAGACATAGGAACTTGTACTAGAACATGCTCGCCCTGTTATTGAGCATTTCATTAAAAAAATTTTTCTTTCTATATGATGCAGTTTTTGATTATTTTTACAACCTTTTTAATAATACTCTCTACTAAGTATTACAATAAACTACTATTGTGATGCTTAGGAAAAAGTGTCATGTTAGGTGTGTGACTGTGGGCTTCGTTTTTAGTAGTGCTGTGTGATAATTATTGTGTGTTATTGCTTTCATATGAATATGCTAAGATATTATGCCCTATGTTATGTGTCTCACATATCTATTTGCTTATGTGTTTTATACTTTTAATTTTAGTGGATTTATTTTTTTTTCATTTCCTTTTAATTGTACCTCATTCTCCTCAATTCCTTGAACTCATTCTTCCTTCTTTCTTTGGTCATGTCAAGTTTGGGTAGATGAAGGATTGATTGAGAAGTCTTTGAGTCCTTCTGCTTGTAAGAGCTTTATGCTTTTGATAGTGAGAATGTACATGTGTGTGGGGTATAGTGTATGGGATGTGATGAATGTTGGATGAAGAATCTTGTGGGTTGAGGTGTGATTTATGATCCATGTTGTGTTTGGTGTTTACGTAGTGTTTCTTTGTCATATTATGCCATGTTGAAGTTGTTTTGATGGTTGGATTGTATTGGATTGAGTTGGGAAAGCTTGGGTTTGGTTTTGGATATTGCATGGGTTGCAGATCGCTTTGCTTAGGCATATTTGAGGTGTTATCCGCGCTGCAGCTCGTTAGGTTCGCCTCTCTGGGGTTATTCCCGGTGCTAGCCGCACCACGCTGCGGATAACGTCGCGGATGGGAGGCTCTGATGGTCTGACCCGAGTCACGGCATCAGCCGCACCGCGGGTAGTTTTGCCTCTTTTTCTCGTTTTGCGTGTTAAGTTAAGTATAAGCTTATTTTATGATCTCTTGCTAGAATTAGCATATGATACTAGTGTTATTTGTATATTTAGGCGCCAAAGGTGTTTTTTCCTACTTGAATTACTTGAATTGACTTCGGATTGAGGTAAGTAGTGCTTGTATCTCTTTGACATTTGAAAAGTAGTGTTGACAACTTAAATGATTTGAAATGTTAGTTTACATACAAAAAGGGCTTGAGTTTGGATTTATGTTGATTTTATTATGAAATGATACATGTGGTCTAATTGTTACGTAAATGACTTCGGATATGAGCTCTTGTATGTGAAATGGATTATGACGGAACTAGTTCCTTATCTATGGTATTTGTAGTAAAATCTTTGAATCGTACTAATCGAGTGATAGTTAGTTTTGAACCGGACCAACCGGGTGAAAATTAGTTTCGAACCGTGTTAACTGGGTAGTAGTTAACAGCTAGATATCTAAGGTCATTTGTTCACTAACTACTTGAGCTCTTACTGAATTGATCTATGTTTATGTTTGAATTGTGACTGTTTATGGGTGACCACATATCTTGTGAATGTTGATGAACTTTGATTTTGAGTTGAGAACTATATGTATGTGTAACCAGCTAAAGCCCCAAAGAGATCCTTTTGCTACTTATTGAGTGATTTGTCACTCACCCCATTCTTGTATTTCGCAGGTGATGATTTTGTAGAAGAAAGTTGGGATTACTTTTGGGCCTCTTAGGTTATACTTTTGTATTTGATATAAAAGAGGTTATTTTTAAATTGTGAAGTGTATAGTCATATTTTTTGTAAGGCTAGGTTATACATGTGTTTCTCCAATTATTTTTGTGATGGGGCAACAGAGTTGTAAATAGATGACAATTCTTATGAATGAATGAAATGATGCTTTTGGGCTATGCTTGTACATTTGTTAAGTTATAATTCATTTTAGTGATTGAATGGTATCGATTAGCCTTGTATTTTAGTATAATTTAGGGCATGACGCGTGCCACGTCTCAAGTCACGGGACGTAACATTTTTAATAGTATTAGAGTTTAGGTTTGATCTTGGGTGATCCTTTAAGTTGAGATTAGATTGAATGCTTAAGTTTGATCTTGTGTGCGACTTCAGGTGTGAAGATGGATTGAGTACCTAGAATTGACCTAGGGAATGTTTATCTTTGACCATAGACATTGATTGAGATAGTTATAGATAGATATTAATATTGATGTGTTTTTAACTTGAGTTTTGTGCAGAATGCCACCTAGAAAAAAGCAAATACTAGAAGCTCTTGAAAAGGGCATCAGCAAACGAGTAGCGGATGATATCGAGTTGTCGGTGGAAGATCTCGATTCCAATGGGAAAGAAGAAGAAGAAGAAAAAGAGATGAATGTACCTATTGGGAGTTTCATGACGGATGCTCATCGGACTTCCGACGACCCCGTGAGGAGGGAACCTCTCGCGTGACACCTTCTCCACTACCAAGAAGCGTGAATCCTCCTCTTTAGTTGGATCCCACGACCCTAGCAGTCGCTTATCAATTTCTTCATGGGTTCCAAGAATATTAACGGTAGCACGGGAGAAACCAAGGAGTGCAAGACGAGGATTAAGATAGAGTGTGTTACCACTTTAAGGAATTGAGTAAGGTGAATGCCCCCACCTTTGACAAAGGCCCAAATCCGGATGTGGCAAAGAGATGGACTCTCCTAAATAGAGTTGAAGTTTCAAACCATGCAAGTACCGAACCACATTCGGCCTTAAGTGGTCCCCTCCTTCCTAGTTGGTGAGGCTGAGAAGTGGTGGGACGGTGTGTCCCTAAATTTGACTTCCGCAAGTCGCGACTTGACTTAGGCAGACTTTCAAATGAGTCTTCCTCCAATATTACTTCCCGCCAGCAATCCGTATTCAGAAGATTTAATAGTTTAATAATTTGAAGCAAGGGCCTACTCGGTGGCGGAGTACTACTCCACTTTCGTTTCTTTAGGGCGTTTCGTTCCATCTGTGTTGGCGGATGAGATTGTCAAGATGGTATCATTCAAGGGCGAATTGAATGGCCTAATTCAATCCAAAATCTATGAAAATTTCTACACCTTATGCGACCAAATGTATAAGGCAAGCTTGGATGCTGAGCAAGATATCAAGAGAGAGGATGCAGAAGCAAGACAGTGGGCCAAACCGTTTGTAGTTCCAGAGCCACGTCCTAGCGGAGGACCGTTTTTTCAAGCGACGAGGCCACCTCGTCAAGGCAATACACCTAAGCCAATGGTTTCACAATCGAGCGGTCCTATTCCTACGCTACCAATGAAGCGAAGTTTTTCAGGTATAGCCAAGCTTTGTGAAGTGTGTTCTCAGGTACATTCTAGAGAGTGTAGATGAAAATTCAGGGCATATTTCAGATGCGGGTAGTTCAGGCACCGAGTGAATAATTTTCCCAACCCGAAGCAAGCAACCGCAAGTCAAGCAATCTCCAACGTCAGTCAAGCCAATTCCAATCAAGTCTACTCCACCGCTAGTCAAGCGACTCCTAAGCTAGTTAGAAGCAGCAACAAACAAAGGGTACAAGCAAGTGGCAACACCAATCGTGCTTTGACAAATTTCAAAATCTATACATTGACTCAGTCTAAAGCTGAGAGATCGGAGGATGTGGTGACAGTTATGATGACGGTCAACTCCGTTCCTGCTTTTACCTTATTTGACTGTAGAGCATACCATTCTTTCATTTCTAGGAAGTTTGCATCATTGATGAATGTTACCCCGAGTACGTTAGATAAGTCTTATAGAGTAGAGACACTAGGAGAAAAAATTTTGGTGTCAAATTTTGTATATAAGGAGTGTGTAATAAGCCTAGGGAATCGAGAGTTTATGGCTAATCTAGTACAACTAAACATGGGAGTTTCGATATTATTTTGGGTATAGATTGGTTGTCGGTCAATTATGCTTTTGTAGATTGTTGGGAGAAAAGGGTAGAATTCCGTATTCCTAATACACCTTTCTTTACTTTCCTTGGATGTGTTCGAAAATCTGAGAAAGAAAAATTTTTACCTATTCTATCCGCTCTTCAAATTTTTAAAACCATTAGAAAATGATGCGATTGTTTTCTAGCGTATGTGATAGATACCAACAAGAAGGTAGAAGTGAAATTAGAAGATATTCCTATTGTGAGAGAATTTTTAGAGGTATTCCCTAAAGAATTGCTAGGGTTACCTCCAAAGAGGAAAATTGATTTTGAAATTAATTTGGTACCCGAGACAAAACCCATTTCTAAGGCACTTTACCGTATGACTCCGCCGGAGTTGAGGGAGTTTAAGATCCAACTTTAAGAGTTATTATATAAGAAGTTAATCTGACCGAGTGTGTCACTTTGGAGTGCTTTGATCTTGTTTGTGAAGAAGAAAGACGACAGTATGTGTTTGTGCGTAGATTACTGGGAGCTTAATAAAGTTACGGTAAAGAATAAGTATCTTTTACCCCAAATTGATAATCTGTTTGGCCAACTGAAGAGGGTCAGAGTGTTCTCTAAGATTGACCTTCTTTTGGGATATCACCAGTTGAGAATTAAGTTGGAAGATATTCTTAAGAACACTTTCCAAATCAGGTATGGGCATTATGAGTTTCGCGTCATGACTTTCAGATTAACTAATGCTCCTGCTATTTTTATGAATTTGCTTAATAGAGTGTTTAAAGAGCAATTGGATAAGTTTACAGTGGTGTTCATAGATGATATCTTGGTGTACTCTCCAAGTGAGACAGACCACGAGAACCATTTAAGAGAAGCCTTGCAAATTCTAAGGCATGAATAGTTATATGCTAAACTCAACAAGTATGAGTTTTGGCTCAAGAGTGTCTCTTTCTTGGGGCACGTGATCTCCAAAAAGAGTTTCAGTGGATCCACAAAAGATTGAAACAATTGTGAATTGACCTCAACCAACCAATGTGGCAAAAGTTTGAAGTTTTCTGAGTTTGGCGGGATATTACTGGAAGTTTGTGGAAGGTTTTTCTTCTATAGTGATGCCATTGATTCATTTGACCCAAAAACAAGTGAAGTTCGAATGGACTCCGAAATGTGATGAGAGTTTCCATGAGTTAAAGAATAAGCTCTGACGGCTCCAGTTCTTGCATTATCATTGGAGTCGGGCAAGTTTGTCATTTATAGTGATACTTCAAAAAATAAATGGGGGTGTGTATCGATGTAGAATGATTGAGTAATAGCCTATGCTTCACGCAATTGAAACCTTATGAGCAAAATTATTCAGTGCACGATTTGGAATTAGCGGCTGTGGTGTTTGTTTTGAAAATTTGAAAACATTACTTGTATAGGGAGCAATGTAAAATCTTCACTGATCATAAAAGTTTAAAGTATCTGTTTACTCAAAAGGATCTCAACATGCTACAGAGAAGATAACTCGAATTGGTAAAGGACTATGATCTCACCATTAACTACCACCCGAGAAAGATCAACAAAGTAGCAGACGCTTTGAGCCATAAGAGTACAGGGATCATGGCGACAATGTTGGTGAGGCAAATGGAGAAGTTGAGTTTAAAAATAGTGGAATCCACTCAAAATGTGTTAGCGACCTTAATTGCTCAATTGACACTCATGACAAAGATTAAAGAAACTCAAAAAAGATATGAAGATTTGATGAAATTTAAGGAAATGGTCGGGAGTGAAGAGTTACCTAACTTTCATTAGCACGAGGATGGCAATATATGGATGAGAAATCGATTGACCGTACCTAAAAAGGAAGAATTGAGGAACGAAATTATGGCGGGGACTCATTCTTCTAAGCTTTCAATCTATCCTGGTAGTACCAAAATGTATCAGGATTTAAAGCAATTCTATTGGTGGAGTGGGATGAAAAGAGATATCGCAAATTACGTGTCTAAGTGCTTTATGTGCCAACAGATCAAAGCGGAGCATCAACGATCCGCCGATATACTTAAACCGTTGAAAATACCAGAATAAAAGTGAGAACACATTAACATGGATTTCGTAGTTGGACTACCAAAGACTAGGAGAGGGAATGATGCCATCTGGGAAATAGTCAACTGATTAACGAAATCAGCTCACTTTCTACCCATGGCAATGACAATTTCTATGGATAATTTGGCTAATCTCTACATGGATTGCATTGTACCACATCAAGGAATCTTGATGAGTATCATTTTAGACCGCAATCCTCGGTTCACTTCACGCTTTTGAGAAAGCTTTCAACAGGCTATGGGTACTCAGTTAAATTTTAGCACGGCCTATCATTCTCAGATGGATAGACAATCGGAATGTATAATTTAAACTTTAGAAGATATGTTTCGAGCGTATGTTATGGACTTCGGAGGTAGTTAAGAAGATTCTTTGATGTTAATCTAATTTTTCTTAAATAACAGTTATCACAGCAGTATTGGAATAGCACCGTTTGAGGCGTTATATGGGAGAAAATGTCGATTGCTATTGTATTGGGACGAAGTCAGAGAGAAGATCATTACCGGACCCGAACTCGTGCAGACCACTATAGAGAAGTTAGTCTTGGTGAGAGACAGAATAAAGACAGTCTAGGACCAACAGCAAAGTTGGGCTAACTTGAAAGGCCGACCTTTGGAGTTCCAACTGGGAAGATAAAGTATATCTCAAGGTGTTCCCGACGAAGGGTGTAATGCGGTTCGAAAAAAGTGAAAAACTAAGCGCAAGATATGTGAGACCGTTCGAGATTTTACATAGAGTTGGAGATTTGGCATACTGAATAGCTTTATCACCGGTGTTGTCTAAGAGTCACAATGTCTTTCACATTTTTAGTTCAGAAAGTACGTATCCAACCTCAATCATGTGCTTGAATACGAGTCTGTGTCTATCCAAGAAAATTTGACATATGAAAAAGGACCTCTTTGGATTGTAGAACGTAAAGATCAAATGTTAAGGAGAAGAAAAAGCCCGTACGTCAAGGTTCAATGGACCAATCACACCGTTTGTGAAGCAACATGGGAGCTCGAGAAAGAGATGAGAAAGAAATATCCAACCTTATTTGAATCGTATGGTATGTAAGTTTCGAGACCGAAACTTTTTATTAGAGGGGGAGAATGTAATATTAGGGCCCTCCATGAGCGTATTAGTGATTTAGATCTTTTGGATCTATTAGTGATTGGAAGACTTAGAGGGCTTGATTGCAAAATTCCAAACTTTGATTTTTTTCCCAAAATACTAGGGCTTTTCTTTTCCCTCTTCATTATCTTCCACTTCTTTGTAAGCTTTTCTTTTTTTTCTTCTTAAAATCTTCTCCTATTTTGCTTGAAGAAGGTAGTGGAAAGCCTCATCTTCAAAGAAAAGTAAGTAGTGACTTTGTTGAACCTTCTTCTCAAGGTAAACTTTTTCCTTGAACTCATTCTTCCTTCTTTCTTTGGTCATGTCAAGTTTGGGTAGATGAAGGATTGATTGAGAAGTTTTTGAGTCCTTATGCTTGTAAGAGAATATGCTTTTGATAGTGAGAATGTGTGTGTGTTGGGGGGGGTATAGTGTATGGGATGTGATGAATGTTGGGGGAAGAATCTTGTGGGTTGAGGTGTGATTCATGATCCATGTTGTGTTTGGTATTTATGTAATGTTTTTTTTGCCATATTATGCCATGCTGAAGTTGTTTTGGTGGCTAGATTGTGTTGGATTGAGTTGGGGAGGCTTGGGTTTGGTTTTGGATGTTGCAGGGGTTGTAGATCGCGTTGTCTAGACTCATCTGCCGTGCTATTCGTGCCTCTCTGGGGTCATCTGCGATGCCAACGGCGCCGCGAATGACGCCGCGGACGGGAGGCCCTGATGGTCTGACTTGAACTGCGGCATCAGCCGTGCCGTGGTTAGATACTATAGTCAAGTTGCAGCGTGAGTTGTGCCGCGACGAGGCAGTTTTGCCTTTTTTTCTCGTTTTGTGTGTTAAGTTAGGTATAAGCATCCTTTATGATCTTTTGATAGAATTAGTATATGATATTAGTATTATTTGTGTATTATAGGCGCCAAAGATGTTTTTCCCTATTCGGATTACTTGAATTGACTTCGGATTGAGGTAAGTACTACTTGTATCTCTTTGCCATTTGAAAAGTAGTGTTGACAACTTAAATGATTTGAAATATTAGTTTACATACAAAAACGGCTTGAGTTTGGATTTTTGTTGATTTTATTATGAAATGATATATGTGGTCTAATTGTTGCGTAAATGACTTCGAATATGAGCTCTTATATGTGAAATGAATTATGACGGGACTAGTTCCTTAACTATGGTATTTGTAATAAAATCTTTGAACCATACTAATCGTGTGATAGTTAGTTTTGAATCGGACCAATCGGGTGAAAGTTGTTTCGAATCGTGTTAACCGATTAGTAGTTAACAACTAGATATTCAGGGTCATTTGTCCAGTAATTACTTGCGCTTTTACTGAATTGATCTATGTTTATGTTTGAATTGTGACTGTTTATGGGTGACCACATATCTTGTGAATGTTGATAAACTTTGATTTTGAGTTGAGAACTATATGTATGTGTAACCAGTTAGAGCCCCAAAGAGATTCTTTTGCTACTTGCTGAGTGACTTGTCACTCACCCCATTCTTGTCTTTCGCAGGTGATGATTTTGTAGAAGAAGGTTGGGATTACCTTTGGACCTCTTAGGTTATACTTTTGTATTTGATATAAAAGAGGTTATTTTTTGATTGTGAAGTGTATAGCCATATTTTTAGTATAGGTTAGGTTATACATATATTTTCTTAATTGTTTTTGTGATGATGCAACAAAGTTTTAAATGAATGACAATTCTTATGAATGAATGAAATAATGCTTTTGGACTATGCTTGTACATTTGTTAAGTTATAATTCATTTTAGTAATTGAATGGTATTAATTAGCCTTGTGTTCTAGCGTAATTTAGGGCATGACGGGTGTCACGTCTCGGGTAACGGGGCGTGACATCTAGTACAAGAAAAGAACAAATTTGCCTCTTTAGCTTTAATATGCCTCATAATCCTTTTCGAGAACGAAAACTCTATGTCTCATGAGTTTTAACTCCCTATACCCTTGCTTGCATTTCTTTTCTTTGATCACTTACACCTACAAATTATAACTCATTAAATATCTTATTTCCATGTCTTTTTTGCATTTTCTGTGACACCTTATGAGTCCATTATACTATGCATCACAAATAATATGACGATATTGATTGGATCTCGAAGTGATATTCTGAGAGTATTCAAACCCTTCTCATGTCCCTTCTCAGGTCTTTAGGTCTTTTTAGGATATTTAATCCTTGCACTTGCATTCATATAATTCCTGTCCAAAACACGATATAAAGTAGAGTTATTTTAAGAAAATATACATTACACCAAGCAACCATTTTAACTGGGCGTGAAAGAATACCTGGGTTAAATTAGGTTAAACTTAGCCTTCCTTTTCCTCAATAGAGACACCAACCATTTCACAGACCAATTTAGTCATCTAGATTAGGAATTTTCTTTCTCCTTATTTTTTTGTTACTTTTGTCTTTATTATATTCTTATTTTTCTTATTTTTCTTCCATTTACGACATTGAACTTTTGGGCCTTTAGTGAGCCAAATTTGAACCTTTTTTCCTTTTATCCTACCCCATATGATAGGGGAAGGGACTTCTCTTTTCTACTTTAGGACCCTCTCTTCATCTTTTTTATTATGATTTGTCCTTTTTCTGTTTTGTTGGATTCATTGCAATAAGCCGAATACTTTTGATTTCATCCCTATCGGACGTGCAAAAACTGGGACTACACAAACAAAACACACACATAAGCATATGCATATAGTCATATAGTACAACACAAAATGATCTGATGGTTTTTGTTGTCATTTCAATTTATTAGAAGAAGGAATACCTCAATTTAGGATGCTATAATTCACTAGTAGCTTTAAGTACTTAGAATAGAAGCATCCTGATGTCTCATTCGAGATATTAATTGGAAAAAATGCAGTAAACAAAGTTTGGGAGCAAGGATTTGTGGAAAAAAGAAAGGAAAAGAAAAAGTTTGATTGTTTGGAAGTTAGGGAGAAAAGAAAAGAAAGAAGTTTGGAAAAATGGCTGTGGTTGGGAGTTGGAAAGAGGGAAAGAAAAGAAAGGAATTGGGAGGAAAACTCCTCCCATTCTTTCTTTAAAAACTTTCTGTCTAAAATTGGGTAGAAACCAAAGGAGAAGAAAGGAAAGGGAAGATCCCTTCCGCTCATTTTCTCTTCTTTTCATCCGTCCCTTCATTTCTTTTCCTTTCTATTATAAACTCTCAAACTAAGCATTAGTATTTATTTATCTGTATATTAGAATCATGCAGATAGTTGTAGGAAAGTTCATTAAGAGAATCAATATTTTGGGTCATATACAGATTTCCTCCTAATTGGTTGGCTTGACAAGATTTAGTAATTGGAAAATCAACATTCATCCATATCTGATAAGCTGATGGCCTTGGTAGATTCTCAAGCACAATAGTTTCCAATGAGTTCACATGTCATGGAGGGCATGTTCTTTTGTCACTCTATCTTCGAACTTTTATCAATGATTTTGATGTCGCCTCTTGTTGTTGTTGGTGCAGATCCAAAGCAATGGCTATTTCTTGCTTAATTATTAAATTGGTCATTCTAGTGCTAAATTTATACTTGCCACATATCTTTTCTTCTGATTTTGAAACCTATACACAGAAAGCCAAATCAAGATATTACTTTTTTTTTTTCTAGGCAAAACCCCGTACACGGGGAGGGACGCCACCCCATATTTTATTAAAAAACTAGTAAAATTGAGGGGGACATAAACCTTACCTCAGCATAGTACATAGTAAATTTAAAATCAAAACGATAAATAAGGAGTACTACTCCCTTTACAGTAGGTTATTTATAAATTTTTCTAATATTTGGAAATCCTATTCTATCAATTTTAAGTGCACCTCTAGCTACTTTTGGAAGATCCTTTTCAGAATGATAAACTGTAAGAAACTGATTGGCACACCCAACATTAGATAAGTAGTCAACAACTGTGTTCGCCTCTCTGAAACAATGTGAGACTGACTCAAAACCCATTTTCCTAATCATGTCTACCTCATGAGAGATTGAACATGGAGTTTTGCACTTTCCCTGTAATATAGTAACTAACAAATGTGAGTCAGTTTGAATATGCAGAGATACAATACCTTTCTGATGGCAAAATTGCATCCCAATGAGAATTGCTCGAGCTTCTGCTTGTACGCTAGAAGATCTCCCAAAGTAAGTAGAGAAACCCAAAAATCATATTTCCATGCATATCTCTCAGAATCCCTCCTCCACCACTTTCTCCTGGATTGCCTTTAGAGCACCCATCTATGTTAAGCTTAAAACATCCTGCATTAGGCTTTAACCATCTCACTATCTTAAGTGAAAACTTCCTCTTCAAATTACAAACCTCAATGTGGAAATCATGCCACGAATTTCCTTTCCATTGCATGCCAGGAAATCTAACTTGAAAAGCCATTGTTACCTCAGTCACAATACTAAATACCACTTTTTCAAAATTCATACTCACATTATCCCATTTTGCTTTGTTTCTCCACTTCCAAATATTCCAACATATATATGAAGGCAAAATACGATAAAGGAAAGAAACAAAATTATTACTGGATGTTTTTAAACCACCAAGAAGCCAAAATACTTCTAATAAATGTACCGTCATATAAATTCCCACAACTGTGCCCAAAAAAATTCCAAACCCACTTAGCCAAATCACTCTCTCCAAAAACATGTTGCAAAGTTTCAACACAAGGCGAAGTGCAACAAAAACATTTGGATGGGCCATGCACTCCAAAACGAAATAAAGAATACTCCACGGGCAATTTGTTGTTCAAGAGTTTCACCATAAAAATAGATATCTTTAAAGGGATTCCAGGGTGTCACACCTTATCAAACATAAAGGAAATTGAACTTGGACTTCTTACTAACTCATAAGCAAAGGTCACAGAGAAATTACCAGATTCTGAGGGGGACCTAGAAGCAAACATCATCCATGTCCGAAGAGGGAGGGTGAATATCTAAAATTTGAGTCAACAAATCATTCGGTACCCATTGCAAAAGCAACGATTGATCCCATCCCTGATGCGCCCACAAAGTCACGAACTTTATGCTCACCTTGGACGTGAATTTTATTGAAGATCGCCCCAGATTTCAGCCAATTGTCATACCAGAAGGATAGATTTCCTTTTCTTACCCACCAGTGCATATTCAATTCAGCTATTTCCCTGATATCTAACATGCGCTTCCATGTCAACGAGTCCTGAGGAGATCCCTTGATAACTTCCGGGATGAGCTTTTGAACAATACTTACTCATCAAAAATTTTGACCATAAGGACTCACGGGTTCTAAAATTCCACCACAGTTTGACCAAAAAAGCTTTAAAAACATCCACCATAGATCACACCCCTATACCACCCTCCTTTCCAGGTTTACATAATCCAGACCATTTAATCCATTGGAATTTCTTCCTATCTCCTAACATACCCCAAAAAAATTGAGCCAAAGTTCTATCTAGCATCAAAAGAATTGATTTTGGAGGACAAGCAGCAGTTAATAAATGGATTGGAATAGGATGAAAGCACATGTTTAATTAACACTAATTTACCACCGCTAGAAAGAAGTTGACTTCTGCCAACAGTTAATTTTACCTTTGATAGACTGACAAATCTCCGCAAAGAAATGTGTCCTCCTTCTGCCTGCATAAAGTGGACACCCCAGATATCTAGCCGGGAAACCTTATGATGGAAGCCTGTAAGTTGCTTAATCAACAGACGCCTCACAGAAGGCATGTTTGAATGCGTCAAAAAATAACTCTTTGCAGCATTAATCTTCTGGCCTGATTCCATTTCATACTTACGAAGTAACTTCATGATAAGCTTTATAGACCATGTATTTGCACTAGAGAAAATCAAAATATCATCAGCATAAGCAAGATGTGTAATCACAGGACACCCTCTCGGAACCTTAAAACCAGTAAAGTTAGGTTTCATAACCAGATCATTTAAGCCCCTCGATAACACCTCCGCTGCAATGATGAATAAAGAAGGCGAGATAGGATCCCCTTGACGAAGACCTCTCGTAGGTTGGAAGAAACCATGAGCACTCGCATTGATAATAATGGAAAATCCATGGGCTGGACACAGACGCCAAACCATATCAATAAATCCTTCTCCAAAGCCAAAAGCTCGAAGTACTTTCATTAAAAACATCCAAGAAACTCGATCATAGGCCTTTTCCATATCCAATTTTATGGCCACATTTCCACCTCTATTTTTCATGCCAATCCCTGAGATCATCTCTTGAGCTAACAGATAATTATCAGAAATCAATCGGCCTTTAACAAAACCACTTTGATTAGGTGAGATAATTTTTGGAAGAAAAAATCGCCAACCTGTCAGCTAATATACGCGAGAAGATTTTATAGAGGAAATTACACAAACTGATGGGCCTGAACTGTGAGAAAACCTCTGGATTTTTAACCTTTGGGATTAACACAATTGATGTGGTAGTTACTTGCCTTGGAAGCAAAGATCCACAGAAAAAACTTTGTACAGCCTCGTACCACATCCTCTCCAATGATCTCCCAAGATTTAGTGAAAAACATCCCCGAAAAACTATCTGGGCCTGCCGCACTATCTCCATTCATATCAAATACTACTTTCTTGATTTCATCAGACTCTGGAATCCTTTCTAAAAGATCATTGTCCTCCGGATTAATCAGCTTTGGGATCCCCTTCAAAAGATCATAAGCTGGAGGTGTATGATCCGCCGAGAAAAGCTTAGAAAAATGATTAATGGCTACTTTTCCCATCTCTACATCTGAGAACACCCACTGACCATCCTCATCCTTAATTTTGTGAATTATCGACTGAGACCTCCTTTGTCGAACTAAAGAATGGAAATACTTTGTGTTTCTTTCTCCATCCTTTAGCCAACGGATATTAGCTTTTTGTTTCCAAAATTCCTCTTCTAGAGCTAGTAGATGACGCAGCGACGCCTGAGCATGATGTAAATTCATACGAGCCTGTGAGGAGTTATCCATTTCCATGCGTGTTTCAGCCATTTGAAGATTATTCTTCGCTTCCTTAATGTTATTGAACACATTACCAAAAACTGCCTTACTCCATATTTTCAGCGAATTCTTCAGACGTTTTAATTTGCCACATAAGATTTGAATAGGCCCACCCTCCATATTCTGGCTCCCAAGCTTGCCGAACAACTTCAAAAAACTGAGAGTGATTAGTCCTAATGTTAAGGAAACGAAAAGGTTTAGGCTTACCATCTAGCCTTGTGCTTGCAGAAATCAGTAAAGGTGAATGATCAGATGGGTCCCTTGGCAAATGCGTAACTGAAATCTGAATTTTTCTGCACATTCAATATCCTGCACAACCCGATCCAGACGCTTCCATATTCTTGCAGAACCTTGTCTATTATTACACCAAGTGAAAGAGGGGCCTGTAAAACCTGCATCAAAGAGCTGACCATTCGCCAAGAAAGTTAGAAAATCTGCAGCCTCTGACGGGTTGAAAGGTCTACCACCTCTCTTCTCCAAAGGCTCGGTGATCACGTTGAAATCCCCACAAACCATCCAGCCCCCCAAAGAAGGCTTATCTGCCAGGAGTGAATGCCACAGATTGTCCCTTTCAGCAGCTGTACATCTTGCATGGACTGCTTGACACCATTAACGGAATAGGAAAATGGCTATGATGGACACAAAGCGAAATATGTTGACAGCTATCCCTTATCACAGAACATGTAAGAGGGGCATTATAAAACACCCAAAGAGAATCCGGAAGGATTTGACAAACAGTGGTTAAAGCCAAGTTTCAGCTTAAACGAATCTAACAAAGATACCTCTACTTTGGTTTCGCAAACAATCAGCAATTGAACTTGATACAACTTTAATAACTTCCTTAATCTTCGTCGGTTAGGGGGTCTGTTAATACCCCGGATATTCCAAAAGAAAGCATTAATCATTGTGTAACACAGAAAAAGAATTAACTGACTTGTTTGGCTTTGATCGAAGCTCCCTATCAGACGGAAAAAGAGCTCGAATACTCTTTGAATTTTTAGATTTTTGTTGCTGCCAGCCCTCCATAACAATTCCTGGATCTATGTTGCCTGCTGCAGATGTCTGCTGAATAGTTTTTGATGCCAGTAAAGTGCCTCTTGGAGAAAGATTCCCTGCTTCCTTCTCTGCTTCGGACAAAGATTGTTCGTTCTCCACCCGCACCTCCGCATCACATGCGACCTCCTCACAGAGCCCCTGATCATCTACATTTTGTTGAGCAAAGACCACCTCAACCTGCTGACGAGGTGCAACTGAGACCCGTTTAGCCGCATGCGAAACATTTTCTTCTTGCCCATCCTTGCAACATCGCTCCCTGCTCCTGTACAGCAACCGGTGATTTGGAAACAGGCTCACCTGGATCACTCCTCGATAATTGTTGGTCGCCATCCGCCTGAATTGGTTGAACAAGTTCATCCTTTTCCGTCCCAGTTACTGGTTGAGAGATAGGAACATAAACCATGGGTGTCTTATGTTTAACGTCTGTTCTTTTAGCAGCCTCTATTCTTCTCCCCTCCTGCATATCTTTATCCCGATAAGAATCCCGCTTGCACTCAGAAGAAGAATGACCCAGATGCCAACACTGATCGCAGTATTTTGGTAGGTTTTCAGCAATGACAGGCTGCCAAAAACCTTTTGAGCCCCCCGGAGTACCAATCCAGATACGCTCAGGAGGGACTTGCTGAACATCAACCTCCACACAAACCCTAGCAACACTAGGACGAACCAAGGAGACTGTCGCGTTATCTGTAAAAAGAGGTTTCCCGATCGGATTAACGATAGAGAAAAGACTATGTTTATCGAACAGATGGATGGGAAGATTTGGCAGGGAGAACCACACAGGCACCAATGAAGTTTCACGATGAACATGAAAATCAGACGACCATCGAAAAGTTCTCATAGGAAATTTTGAGACTTGCCAGATTCCTTTAGACCAGATTCTATGGAAATCTATCTCTGATTGAAAACGCAGCAGCACATGCCTGGCATCAAGATGGCCAACATTTACTACGTCACGAAGATCCAAAGAGATAAAAAATTTTCGCACGTCTTCCAATTTTGGCCTTCCATGGGAAAATTTGCCTACCAGTGTGAATTTAAAAGGAGCAGAAAGCTTATCGATGTCATCCTGGGAGAAGAAAATAGTCGGTTCACCCTTATGTAAGCCTTGTTCTTTGATCCGAATAGGAGATGTTGAAGGTTCTGTGAAAAGTTGTGAGAAAGATTTTTTCAGAAAAGGAGAATCAGTGATGGGATTTACTTCCATCTGTGGCTGAGAGGCAGCCATGATGAAGCTTTGCCGGCCACCAGGCGAGCCACCGGTATGTCAGAGATAGCCTGGAAGTTTGAAATTCAAACGTGCAGAAAAAAGAAAGGTTAAGGTTGGCGAGAGAGAAGGTGTCGCCTTAAGCCCAACTGAAAATTTTAAGAAATCTTCTAATAAAACTTAAAATCAAGATATTACATTATAGAAATTAGTTCAAAAAATATTGAAAAGCGGATGGAATTTGGGGTAGTGAGTAGTGGATGGCATTGATGAGCATGCTACTTAAATGGCATTTTTTTAAATGATGGGATGTTTTTGAAGTTGAGTAAAAGACAATGATGATACCCAAATTTATCACTGTGTTATATTAATACCTTAACTTTTAATTGTGTCAATTAAGTATCCAAACTATATAATTTGTGTAAAATTAGTGTTAAATTTGGTTTTCTGGTGAAGTTCATGGCACGTATCTTCCCTTGCCGTGAGGCATGTGTCTTCTCCCGCCACGATCTTCCACTTGAAAATTGAGTGTGATACCAATTCGACACAAATTACATAATTTGGACACTTAATTGATATAATTAAAAGTTAGAGTACTAATGTGACAATCAGTAATAAGTTTGGGTACCATTGGTGCCTTTTACTCTTTTTAAGTTAAAAATTGATGAGAAGCATAAATAGATGGCGGAGGGGGAAGATTGAGGCAGCAACTGATGGAAAGGGCCATTTCTTGAATCTTTTTTTTTTAATTTTTTTATAAAACACTTGTATAGCTTTGGTGAGGGCGATTAGTTAGCAATCAAATATATAACGTGTGCTGTGTACTTTTTGCTTTAAAGAACTTCGAAAAAATAAGAACGTACATGGTTAAGAAGGGTTACAACGATGGCCCTTTGTGTTTTGGCTGACACGTGGGGTTGGAGTCGTTCGCCCACAAGATAGTTCTTTGCTTGCTGTCTTACACTGCTATTATTCACCTTTTCCTTTCTTATGGCAAGACGACGCGTGTTGACAAGGCCAAATTTCTTTGTAAATCGAAGTGAGCCACCACAACTACGCAAACTAAGCTTGCACGTTTTTGAAGGGTAAAGAATGTAGTTGGTAATGAATGTAGAGAGGATTTAGGGTAGTCATTGAGCAACTTATAGATTTCTCATTAATTGTTCATTAACCAATCACAACTCGCCAATTGGATGGCTAATGAATTCAGCGGTCAAAGTTTATGCCAACTTTATCACTAACGTTAACGACCTAATACACAATTCAAATTAGAATATTTTTGTTCTCAAAAAAAAAAAAAATTGGAAGATTTTTAAAATAAAACTTGTTATGGTTTCGTGCAATGTACGAGTTACGCTTTCTTCATAGTATTTATTGAAAACTAATATAAAATGAAAATTAACTAATTTAAAATGAAAATTAAGTTCTTAAATAAATTATATATATATATATTTATAGAATTTGACAAGCTAAAATTTTTGAATGAATGTGTTCAGAATGATCTCAATAGATTTATTCATGTGGAACCATAATAAATAGTTTAACACCTTGTATTATTTATTCTCTACGCAAATACTCGGAAAAGTATTTGATACCCTTAATTGATTGTAGTAGCAGATAACCGAGAGATCCAATGCCCAAAAAAAAAAAAAAAAGAGATATACAATAAAAGTTCGTATCTAAAGGAAGAAGAAAGAACAGTGAGTGGAGAAAAGAAAAGATAAATAATAGAGAATAGTAAGCTATTTGAATAAGAAAGAAATAGTAATTGATAAATATCAGTAAAGTACTCAAATGATGACGATTATAAAATACTTAAAATAAAAATTAAAAAGATAAATGTGAGCGTCATGTGGACACTGTTCTAAACAGTTTATAAACACACAGAGATATGTACACATGGACATATATGCACACAAATACACATACACACACTGTGTATATGTGTGTGTAAGTCATATATATCAACAAACGTATGTACACACACATATACATATACTTCTACATATATGTATATGTACATACGTGTGCATATACACACACACACATATGTAGAGATACATATGTACATACACATATATATGTATATATATAATATATATATGTGTATATGTGTGTGTGTGTCTATATATATATACACACATATATGTATAGACACACACACACACATATATATACATATATATATATATATATATATATATATAGACACGCACACACATATATATGCATATATATATAGAGAGAGAGACACACACACACATACACACACACACACACACATATATACATATATATATATATATATACTAGAGATGGGTCACGTGCTTCGCACGTTTAATAATTGTTCAATAAATGATATTATAAAAGGCCAAAAAAATAGTAATTTTGGATTTTGTATTTTTCAAAGCCATGTCTAAAAATTATGTAAGATTCAAGTTAATTATGTCCTTAAAAACCAAATAAAGGTATAACCACTATTATTAAAAACCTACATTTCAAGTATTACAATACTACTAACTTTACTTTAACAGTTTCACATTTATCTTTTCTTAACTTCACATATTATTTTCTTTCTAAAAGAATTTGAATAGAACATATGAATATCTGTAATAGCATTTGGCAAAATGTTAGTTTCTTTAAAATATCCTGTGAAAGAAATTACGAAAATTTTAAAAAAATTTTAAATTGCTATCATATAAAAGGTAACATGTTATTTTATAAAAAGATGTAATTATGCTTGAAATCCCTAAACTTTTGATAAGTTGACTAATAAATTTGCATGTCTCTATTATATCTATAAAATATGAAATGAGACTTTAATATAGTTGTACCACAATTAATATTTCCAAATAACTTATTTTAAAAATTTTTTTATACTTTTACTAATTTTCAATTTGTCTATTATGATTTCTATTTTTAACAAATCTAAGATGTGTATAAGAATTATGATAATTTTGTCCTTAGAGCATATCAAATAAGTACAATTTACAAAGACATATATAAGTCTAGTGATTCTAACTTTCAAATAATGAATTATTTCAAAGGTAGCACTTCTTGCATACAAAGATAATGCTACTATTGTGCAAAATTAAGTTATATCATCTATTTTGGTTGATTATGTAATAAAATTGTACAATTATGCGTTGAACATATCATTTGCAATCTTGTGATGACTTATCTTATTTAGTTAGGCATTTTTTTTACTATTTTATTTCTATTTTTATCATAATTTTTATCTTGTTTACGCATAATTGGTAATATTCTTCTTCTTCCTCTGTACTTTACCCATAAAAAAATTGTAAACCTAAACATTCTAAAATATATATACATATATATATATATTATGTTTTATTTTCTTTACCCAAAATAAACATAATTATATAATAAAACTCTCTAATGTACACCATGCACTTGAAAATTAATATGATTTTGTTTTGTACATTTTACATATATATTAAAAAGATAATAGTCCAATTCTTTCTTTCATATATATATTTTTAATGATAGAGCTTAGATATGTATGTCATAAATAATAAATTTTATGTGGTATGATATCTCTGAATGATACACTTCCAATATATTTATAATAAAGTCCTCTTAAGTATATGTTCCTTAAATTTGTCTCACTGTAATGATCTTAAGCAATTGATATATAGATTTTATGGAATTCTAATTTTATGTAATTAATATTATTAAATATTTGGCCTTTTCATGGACATTGACCTAACTAATCACTCAATAAAATCAATTAATATTACTCATCAAACTCAAAAAATTATGTAATATATATATAAATTTTCAGTATCAATTAAAATATCATATATTATGAGAATAATGAATTTTGAAATTTGTTAATAACTATAGCCTCAAAGGACTTGCAAAATCTTATATTTTATATCTAGTGTAAAAATTATGCATTTGAAGGTATTGAACTTCTCCCCTCCATTTTCTATCAGTTTGGTTTTTCCTTTTTCCTTTCCCTACTATAAGAGTTCAAAAAATAAGATATGGCTTGATTTTGTGTTATATGAAATTTTAAAACTGCAAAAATTTTGTAATGCATAAACTCATATTTATGGCACTCTTATATTTAGAAACTTTTTTTGAATTAACTTTACTTTTTGAATAAGTAACGCTCGAGAGCTTATTTAACCAACACCCTAACGCATTCGTTACCTAAACTTATATATATATATATATATATATATATATATTGGTCAAATCATTTTGTAATGAATTAATTACTTTGTACATTATCAAAATATAAGTATTTTAATATTAGTAAGAGTTTGAACACTAATTAAATTTCACATTAAAAAGGGATAAATATTTGTTCAACTATCACGATTGAGTTGTTAAGAATGTTGATTTGATTCAAAATAGCACATTCAAAATCTCAGGTTATATTAAAGAAAAGAATCATATATTTTTATATAAAGAAGTTTTAATGATTAAAGATGTTATGCAACCTTACTTGCATTGTGACCTTTTCACAAGAATGAGTTTTACATTTTTTAAATTTCAATTCTTGGTGACTCTTTATAATGGAAGTAGATTCTTAGAATTTAGTCCTAAGTCTTTTAAACCTTGGCTTAGTTAATTTTTCACAATACTTTTAGGTTTTAAAGTAATTTTTTAGGGCACTTTGTATTTAGGTTTTAAGATTATTTTTTATGTTAATGCAACAATGTGATTACAAAATAGAAAAATAAGGAAATTTCTCAAATAGTCAATATTGTATTCAAATAATTCACCTAAATTCTAAATCTAACCATTTTGGGCACGTCTTCTGTATTCAACTTAGGTATTGTCCAAGTTTCTTCAATCAAAATTAATTCTAAAAAAACTTTCTTGTCTCTCAGTCCATGGTATATGGTATTTTACTATTTTTGTAAGATAGTGTAATAATAGTTAGTTTTCGTTTTGAATTTAATATGTTAAAGTTGTTATTTTTTAATTCTATAAATGAAATCATAGTAAAAAAGGCAACAAAATAATAGTGTTAAATGAATTCAATGTACAATAGTGTAATTTTTTATATTTTCAATTTAAGTTAGGATCTAGAAAAATGAGATTGGCATTTTATATTTCTTTGAAAATAAATCTTTTTTTTATAAACTCATGTTGCTTAATGCATGATAGAATGATTTTATTTTTAATTTTATGATTTTAAATTTAATTTACCAACTACTACATCTTTTCAATTTAAATTTTAATGATATTCAAAAGTTCAGAATTTTGATTAACTAATTTTGTATTTTGATTTTCAAGTTAGGTGTAGTGAATTAAACATAATGTTTTTCAGTTTCCTTCCTACTATGCTATATACTTTCGTGGCATTTTAAAGTAAGGTAACACAATATTCATTTTTAATAATATGCAAGCTAATTAGTTCAAGCTGATAATTCAATTGAATTTACTATATAATGTCTAAGAATAATTTTTGAAATAAAAATTAAAAATTAAGATATTATTTTTATTTTAATTTGAAGAATAAATTAAACAAATGGTCCTGCCTAATCAAGAAATTATCCATTAAATTAAAAAGAAAAGGTTAGATAGGAAATATTTAAATGTTCCTTTCTTGTAATTTTTTTATTAATTTTGATTTAATAAGGTGTGGTTTTCTCTATCTAATTTTGTACTTGCAATGTGTAATTCGTATTCTTTTTAATTTATGAACAAAAATTTGGATTTTTTGTGTGAATTTAAAGCCAAAGATGTGTCAAGTTTAGTCATTTACATGTAAATAATAACTACGATTAAACATAAAAATAATTTCAAAAAAAAAAAAACAAAAAGAAGAAAAGTTTTCATGTTCTAACCCATTGCATACCTGGTTGGCTCCTATTCTATAACTTTTAAAAATTCTGAATCAGCCATAGTATATTATTACTAAATATAATATTCTTTTAGGCAATGCAAAGTTTTTTATTACAATAATCATTATTAAATTGATGCAAAATAGGTTTTCCAATTTTGCATTAAATTCCTTTCTAATTTTATTTGTGAGGAGGACTTTTATTTCTTTTCTATATATTTTGTGCATTTTTTTATTAATTTCAAACTAAATTAAACTTTCTGTGAAAGACTCAAAAAATTATTGAAGGAATGTTGAGTTTTATTAGAACCTTATTAATCTAAGTGTTTGTATTTTCATAAATGTCCGTTCTTAATGTGATTAGACTAAAAAATAAAGCCTTTCTGAAAAATACATTAAATACTAAATAACCAATAACACTTAGAATTAAATAAATATTTGCAATTAAAATTAAATTTAAGAATATAAATTTATTTAAAAATATAAAATTATAAATATTTAAATATTGATTTCTCTTTCTATGTTTTGGTTATTTATTTATTTTTGCTACATGACTTTTTTTGTTTTAATTTTGTTGTAGATTTTGAAATTTAAATTTATATACAAATTAATTAAAAGTATTAAATAAGAAAATATAAGTTTTTATACTAACAGATAAGTATATATTTTTATAGGATTTAATTTAAATTTGTACTTATAAAAGGTTTGAAAGACTTTTAAAGAGGTTGAGTTTGATTAGGATTTAATTAATCCTTTTTGCTAAATTACTATTTTGGTTTTAATTTTGTCGTAGATTTTGAAATTTAAATTTATATACAAATTAATTAAAAGTATTAAAGAAGAAAATATAAATTTTTATACTAACAAATAAGTATATATTTTTGTAGGATCTAATTTAAATTTGTACTTATAAAAGGTTTGAAAGACTTTTAAAGAGGTTGAGTTTGATTAGGATTTAATTGATCCACTTTTTGTAGTTCCATTAATATCATTTTTTGTAATATTACTACAACTTAAAAACTAAGGGCATTTTAGGAAATACATTAATTGTTAAATAACTTAAGATCCTACATGCTTTTATATATATATATATAGATATAGATATAGATATATGAATGTATATATATAGACACATATACACACACAAAAACACATACAAATGCGTACATATACACGTGTGTGCATAAGTCCGCGTGTGTTACACCATTTTAATTCTTGATTTGCTTGCTCTATTATGCTCATTCCTTATTTCGATTGTACATTTTGCAAGCAAGCAAGCAAACCCCGTTTGAATAACAAAAATAGCGTGCTTTTCCGAAGTCCTACAAATGGCAATATCACCCACCATTCAAGTCGTCATGCTCTAATCTCTTTAGGGGACCAAAAAAAGTCAATCATGCTTTAATAATTTGGATACTTTGGAAATCAAGTTTGATATTGTTAAGAAATAATTAATTTTTATCAAAAATTAAATTCATTTTTCATATATACAAAATTTATATTATTAAATTGTCAAATGAATAAGATATAAATTGTTTAAGATTTAGCATTCAACCAGTTTTCGAAAAGGAGAGAGAGAGAGAGAGAGAGAGAGAGAGAGAGAGAGAGAGAGAGAGAGAGAGAGAGAGAGAGAGAGAGAGAGAGAGAGAGAGAGAGAGAGAGAGAGAGAGAGAGAGAGAGAGAGAGAGAGAGAGTATTTCGTTTTAATGAATGCTGGTAAGATCTTTGCCGGTTTGTCGGTAAAAACTAAGAAAAGAAATTTCGTCAACTTGGCCATAAGTCAACTTGAAAAAGAATAAGTTTCAAAAAATTAAGAAAATATATAAAATGAATAAAAAAATTTAAAAAGCTTTCGTGCACGAAACACCTCGATTGGATTGACCTTTGAGATTGGGGTTGCTTTTACTTATCAACTTCCAAAATTTATTAATTTAAACTTGTGTTCCACTAAAAAGAATTTCAATTGAAAAAGAACTAATAAAAGAATAAATAATGCAAAATTATTTTGCATTACTAAATAGTTAGGAAAGTCGTTTGGAAAATGTGCAACAGATAGATTTTTTTATTGAATAAAAATTTTTATATCTTTTTTGGTGTAGTCATAGTATCCTTCCATAGAAATATGTTAAAAATATATTCGCTTATTTTTGTTGTCAACTCATGGATTTTTACTTTCTTTTTTCAGCTTGTCATTATCTTAACTGATTATTAGTAACTTCTAAGAAATAGAGCTGCCATGCATGCTTGAAAATAAGAAAAAAAAAATCAATCAAGGCCCGAGTCTTCCTATTAGAGTATTAAGTTGAAAATTGAACCATAATTAAATGTGGAATGGCGAAGGACGAAGGTGAAATGGGGACATTGAAAATTGAATACCAATGTAGCTTCTATTAATACCTTCAGTCAAAGCATTAGAGAACTCTCACGAAATCACTGCTAAAATTTTGCTCACTTATTAAGTTTCTTGCTTAATTTTAAAGTAACTATAGACAATTTCATTTTCTTTTTAAGAACAGGTTGTACACAATCAGTCAGGTTGTATTCTAAATTTTATCTAGTATCGATTTCTTATTAATCTATGATCTTTTTTTGTGATTCATAAACCATCTCCGACAATATAGCTCTAATCGAGATAAATACCTTTTTAATTCCTAAGATCTTATCAATTCATTTATATAATTATTTTTGGAGGCATTTTTTCAAATACATTGTTACAATAGTTTTGAAGATTTTTTTAGTTAAATATGCATATGAGATAAAAAGTTAATTAAAAAAAAACGTGTTTAGAATTTTCTAAAAACATGTTTTATTAAAACATTGCCAACCATTTCTGGAGTTTCAATCCTTGTCAGTTAATAGTTAATAGTTGGTGTGTTTTTTTTTTTTCCGTAGTGATATATGAGTTCATTTAAATAATTAATGTGATTTTATGTTGCAGTGGAGAGCCTTATTCAATAATCCCAATTAGGAAAGGCTACGGGGGACTGATTGGTGGTTTTATGTTACAATGGACAACCTTAACCCAAAATCCCAATTATTAAAGGCAACAGGGGGGCAAATGAAACAGATTTTTATCTCGTATGTCTCTGACATAGATAATTATCAAAGGCAACAGGGGGACAAATGAAACGGTTTTTGTATACAGTCAAGAAGAAAAAAAAATTCTGGCTAGTGTTCAGTTGGAATGTTGAAGATAGCTGACATTGATATTGCTTTGCTGCAAGAATTAATAACTTGAAGAAATACCAAAGAGGCAATAATTTTTATAAATACAGTGCAGGCATTAAATTTTGGTCAGAGGGTATTTTATGATAAAAATCTAATTAATCAATACTCAAAATATTTTATGCAAAACTTTGGTTATTAGGATTTTTTCCATCTTCGTGTACGTCAAGATTGCTGAAGTGTGTGTGAGTATGTGTTGGGGTTGATTTACTTTTGAAAAAGTGTGGTACACCAATTATTTATGTGTGTGAGATATTAGATGAATGAAAGTTTAAATTTTTTTTTTACTTTATATGTGTATAAATGTGGTGAAACTACAACATGAATCAATGTTGTTCTGTACATTATTCATAAGATACATTTTGTTATAATAATACAAGTATCATTCGTTAAGTATAATGCAAAAAAAAATATTTTCAGGTGTGTACACTTGGTTGAAATGTAGAGATTTTTTTTTTCTAAACATTTAGATATACAAAAAATTAACAACGAAATTTTGTGAATTATACAGATGAAAACATCTAATATTGGTAGAATACGAGTTTTTATGTATAGGCTCTCCCAAAGATAGGTGCTCCAATTCTTGTTACTAATTAGGAAAATTAGTGGAAAGGAAATGCTAGCATATCTTAATTGGTAATGAAACTGTAAATTCGAAGTATTTAACATAAAAAGGGCATTTATGCTGATTTTTGTTCAAAATATGATGTTCAATGTACATAAAAATGTGTATAAATAGCTCAATCAAAATTAAGCTATCTTTATCAATTAACAATAAATTTCTCTTTTATTGGAGTTAGCGTGAATCTTATTCATACCTTTTTGATTGTGGTTACATTTTTCTTCCTGATTACTTTCAAAATCATCTGAAAATATTTAATGCAACTAAACTACTAATAAAAAAAAAAATCTTGGTTCACTCATTGCCAATATAATTTTTTTTTCGAATCATTACTTGACAAATATGAAAACAGCTAAAATTGATATTGTTAGAAATTTATCATTTTATATTTTTGATTAAATAAAAATGCTGAAGTAAAAACTTAATTAGGCAACATACTTTTTTGTGTGTGTGAGCAAGCCAGACTACATACTTTTACCTACCCGAGCACAAGCTTTAACTGATCAAAATAAGATAAAAAGAGAGAGGATGAGTGAGTATAGGAGGAGAACGCTCTTATACTAATATATAATAAGTGTAGATAAAGAATTTAATATTCCATATTTTGTGGATTTTTCTTCCTAGTTTTGGGAATTAAAAATATAATCTCCTTCTTGTTTAAAGATAAATCAAATATTGTGGATAAGAAATAATTTTGTAATTAAAACAAACGGCTAACTAAAATATAAAGTTACTTGTAATGGTTGATTTGATAAAAGTTTCTAATTAAATCAACAAAAATAATTAAAAGCAAACTGCACCTAAAATTTTTTTCCAATACGATCCTTTAATCGGCTTTGTTGAAATTTTGTTGGGCTAAATCTATGGGATTGTAACAGTGTAACCTTTAATTTAGTCTTTTGTCAATGGATAGTGAAATTTCTTGTAGATTTCATAGCTGAAAATGGTATGCGAAACTTTTAACAGGAAAAATAAAACTAAAAATTAAAAAATCTACCTGTTTAAAAAACATTAAACTTTTTTTTAATCAACTTTTTATCTCACATGCATGTTAACCAAAAAAAATATCTAAAAACTGCTATGGTAATATTTTTTCTTAAAAAATAAAAAACCATCCAAACTTGAAGTTCCGGGAAAACCAAGAAGTAATCTTTAATTTTCTGCCAAAATAATTAAATATGGAGGCGCGAGTGACCAATGGTGCAGAAAACTTCTCGATGCGTAAATTCACTCAGTTTTTGCAGCATTTTAATAAACCAGATTGGATCGGCTGATTCAACCAATTGGATCACGAGCCGGTCATGGTCAGTCTGATTCTTTATAAAGAAAATTAAAAAAATGTATCAAATCGTTAAACCAACTAATTGAACCAAATTAGACTGCGAACCGACCGTTCTTCTAGTTTACAGACCGATCTTTTTTTTTTTTTTTCTGAGGATGACCGATCTTTTTTAAAATACTAATTTTTTTGGGAGATGACATCATTTCACATGGTATATAAGTTGCAGAACTTAGACGGAAAAGTCTTTGAATCTGTGGTTGGGCGGGAAAGCAAGTAAATATATTGCATCTCCAAATTCTGCTTGTGGTTTCTGTGCCAAGTGTTACGAAAAATGCAATAAATTGAATGGATAGTGGTAGAAATGGTCAAATACACAATACTAGTAAATGATATGAAAAGTAGATCTTTCATTGCCCAACTTGAATTGGGCAATTTCAATTGACAGGGCAACAATTTTTTTTTTGGGATAAAGATAGTACAACAATGGAATACAAAATTCAACGATATATGGCAACATATTAAAGGACAAGTAGTCATACTTTAGCGATAATATGACGTTGTAAGAGAATGTTAGCCTGTTGTTGGTCCTGAACTTTTCGTAAAGGACAAGCAGGAATATAAATTGAGTTTCTTTTTGCTAGTTGTTGGCCTGAACTTTTCTTATATACTTCTTTTCATTCTAATCAAAGTTGGCTGTTTATATATGATCTGAGGTATATGGTTTCATATATACCTGAGATATAATTATCGAAAGTTTACGTTAATTAAAATTTAAGAAGTGATAATGAACCAATTAACTTCAGTAGAGGAGGATCATCGCAAATTCAAGGAGTTGAGGCAAATTTACGAAAAACAGGAGACAAGAATCCTTCATTATGAAGACAAAGCAACATCGCTCAGCATCGCTTATGTAATATTCGGTGCAATTTTATGCAACACCATTGGACAATATTCCAGGAATGAATCACTCGTATTA
Source organism: Mitragyna speciosa (assembly GCA_024721245.1). NCBI lineage: Eukaryota > Viridiplantae > Streptophyta > Magnoliopsida > Gentianales > Rubiaceae > Mitragyna > Mitragyna speciosa. The sequence goes on from CM045557.1 coordinate 6,435,276, forward strand.
AATCGGTGGGTTCCAATCTCCCTTCTGTTGTCTGCTTCAGTTGCATTTTGGCTCCAATTGTCGAGAACCATCCGCAGATGTCTGGGGATCAGCCGTCAGAGCGATATAGTTTGGATGGAGCAGGAAAAAATGTACCACCGCCTATATATCATGGAAAAAAAGGGACCAAGCTTACAGACTGTAATCAGTACTAACAAGAGTTCTGATTGCGAAGGGCAGGATTTGATGCGTAAGATAACTGCTACTGCTAGCCATCGGCGGTATGTTTATATTTTTACAGTTGTGTCTGCATTGCTTATCTTCTCTTTGGCAGTGCTGCATGCATGTCTCTCAATCCTTTGCAATCTTTGAGGCGCACAGGTTAAAAAAGTGGTGATGAATAAGCTCAATGCAATTATCCTTGGACAGGAGATGGGCTCCTATCCCTGGCAATTGTGTGTTTGTCGTGTTTGTATTTGTTTCTCAAAGTTCATTTTCAAAAAAAAAAAAAAAAACTTAACGTTCAGTGTTCAAAGATATGATAACAATAAATTGCCTTGAAGGAATCCATATTTATGTTTGCGTATGTATAACAATAATAAATTACCTTAGAAAGGTTCCATATGTATGTTTATATAAATTTGGGATAGGGGATTTGAAGCCCCTCACATATCTTCTCAATAGTTCGAGTCCGAAGAATCTTTGATGTACTATTCATGGCTGTGTATTTGTTTAATAAGAATGATACTTTTACCTTCAGAATTCCCGTATTTATAACGTTAGAGATCTTATTTTGTCCAACTTTAAAACGAGTTAATACCATTACTTAATTTCAATCAAATTGAGAACATAACCGGCAAGACCGGCGACTTCGTTTGATGTCCATCTGTTTCAAACAGCTGGGATTCAAGACATTAAGATTAGGGGCAAACCGCTTTGATAGTTGCCCTAATATTTTGCCTAATTTAAAATAAAAATTATATATTGACCTTCCTGATTTAAATTCATTTAAATTTTTACTTTTCCAGGTAATACATTTTAATTTTGAATATGTCAGCACTTGTGATAATATAATTTAAAAATTTACATCCTTCTAAACCACGATAAGAGAGAACATATAACTGCACCTTTTAGGTTAAATCTTCCCCTACCCTAATCTTTTCAACTTTTTGCAGGTAACTTGCCGGTGTTTTTGTTACATCATATTGACCTCTCATCCCATAAATAAGTGAAAAAACAAACTGACAAAATTTGGATGATTTTAGTCGAATCTTGATAGCTTATATCCATCCTTTGCGAAGCTATTTACGAGTGTCCATCCTTCTTCTACCTGACTTCTCAAGCTTTAGCTCGTGATTATCTTCCTTGATCTTACCATTTCATCTTTTGTTGATAATTGGGGTATTATCTTTTTATGAGTTTTTTAACAAGTTGATTGATTACTTTCAGATGTATGCAGCATACATAATGTTGACAAAGAGGCAATATCGTGGTATATTGAAATTTTTTGACATCTACAAATCTCAAAAAAAATTTCAACTGAGATACAAATGGAGATTTCTACACATTAGAACGGTTAGGCTATCCTAAATAGAGGCTTAGGCCAACCTAAATAGACAATTTCACCAAATAAAGTATTATTTGTGCAAAACTAAACTGCACAAGATAGATTCAAAGTGGAATTAATCAAGCCACTTAACGAATACATGATAAAATAATTTAAAAACCCGGTACAAAGGTTATTAAAATCTTAGTTTTAGGAAAAAATTAAATATCTTAAAGTTTTTCCTTGCCTTTGTTGTAATTCTTCAAAGTTGAGAGGAAGGCCTGTGGACTCACATGCACGCGGCAATCTCTTATCGCAAACATGCATATTGACCCTAGCTGATAAATCAGCGAAAAAACTTCTTTTGAAGTTGCAAAATTTGGATCCATACATGAAAAATATTTGTAGTTATCAATGTAATGGTGATGAAGATTATCAGTTTCCATTACTTCTACACGAGAGATCTAACCTACAGGAGACGTTGCATGGTCGACGGCTCAAGATACCTAGAAAAGCAAAGTTGATCTACTGCTAAAAGCATTTTGTAGTTCTCCAGGAAAATTACAGCAGTCAACAAATCATAGTTACAATATTATCAAAACACTCTGTAACAGAATCGGTTAATTTACATATAAACAACGTCTTCCCCACAATTTTTAATGCGGAATAGAAATAACTAGATAGCACGACAAGACGCGCGGCTGGCCTCAAAACTACATGTAACGAAAATGAAGATAGATTGAGAACATGTGCTTGAGAGCCACTCAGCTACGTTTTTTTGTAGACAACAAGGAAGGCCCTTGGACTTTGCAGAATGAAGGAGACATCGAAGCACGCTGACTTTCCTGATATTTTTCTTCATTCTGCATACAACATACAATTATTTAGTAAAAGAAAAAAAAATCAATCTTCAGCATAATTTTATTAGAACTCATTTGTCTCAAAACCCTGGGAACCATGCAGAATGCAGAAGCTCAGGAAGCAAATTAACAAACGTAGAAACAAAGTGATTGGCCGCAAGCATGAAACTCACAGACACTTAGCCACAAACTGGATTTCAAGTACTTGGCTTAGCTTGGCTTAGCAGCAGGCTTAGAACTCTGCATGTGATGCAAAAAATTGCTTCAAATTAAATAGCCAAATTAACAAGGACAAATGCACTAAAATAACCCTAAACAAAGAGGAACATAGCAGATCTTATCCAGCTATTTAATTTATTTACCGAAGCCGAGAGGATATGTTGAACCCTCTCTTTCACTCCCAGAGCAGGGATCAAGGTCCTAGACGAATTAAAAAAGAATAAAAAAAAAACCAATCAGAAAATTTAAACGTAAATATGAAAGAACAGAATAACGATAAAGAAATAGTTACCAACAGTAGGTTTTTTTTTGGTGGGTTGGGTGGGGGGGGGGGGGGGGAAGAAAACCTACTTGATCCATTCATGAGAATAAACTTTTCCTTTCTTGACCAACTTGTGGGTTAACTTGCCATCCTTGTCGGCGTTGATGACTATTCCGTCGCAAGCTTTTAGCTCAAGCGGCGAGAAGGAGATAAAATGACTGTCCCGCACGCTGCAAACACGAACTTCAACCGGAGCGAACATTGTTATCGATTTATCTTTAAAGCAGGACAGATCAATCAAATTGTGTTCATCGGGCTTCAACGCGTAGTTTTCCCAACCATAGTGTCCCGTGGCAGCTCCACCGCCACCGCCATCAACCAGGCGGTAGTAAATCCCTCATTGAGATTTCTAAATTGCTTTTGCTAATAACTAGGGGTTGCATCTCCTTGCTCGAAAGAAGTTAACTGCACTAGTAACAGATCATAAGCATTCTTTATATAGCGATTGAGTTTTTATAGGGCTTGTTAATAACATATTCTAAATTTTGTAAAAACTAAATTAAAATAGTTATTTCTGATTTTAATTTAAAAAAATTAAAAAATAATGTGTAAAAAAGCAGTTAAAAAAATCACAAAATAGGTTATTTTTAAAATAAAAAACTAAAAATGATTCGTCTCTAATAAAAAGCCATTTAAAATTGGCCAATAAGTTTGAAATTTGAATCTAGCTTGTGAAATAAATTGTCAAGTTGCGTTTCCATTTTATAATTAAGATTCGATAAATGAGAACGTAACTTAACAAGGCATAGGCCTCGCAAGTTGCCCCATGCTAGTTCAGACAATTTAGCGTGATGTAGGTGATCAGTAAAGATAAGTAATTGGTTCCTGAATATATATAATTGATCCGTTAAAATTTGTAATTACTCTTTACTTTAAAATAATATCGTTTTTTTAGCTTTAAATTTGATCAACATAGTCTAATATCAACCGTCTATTTTTGCTTATTAAATCAAAGGCATCAACGTGTTGTTCCAAATGTACTTATGACGCCCTGAGCCTAACAAAACATATAAGATTGATAGATAGAACGTAACAGAGCATATTCACGTAATTCGTATGGAAAGTATTGAAGTAGGATCCCAAGTCTCTAGACTCCCTGTGATGGGATATGCTTTCGACGATATCCACATAGTATCCACGTACTACCAGTGTAGATTTGATTGGAAATTTTGACCTGCCCACCGATTATAGCGCTGGAAAGTTGAGTGCAAATAGCTTAGAGCTGTTTCTTCCTGGTATGACGCAGTATCCATAGATTAGGGTTTCACGTGTTACAGGTAGACAGAAGATCCTTTGCCTATAGAAGAAAGATCCTCCACATCCATAATATAGATTGATGCAACACGAGTTATTAAACATAGTTAATGAGTGTTCAAATAATAACATTAAAGGGGTGTTCTTTCGCTCAAAAAAAAAAAAAACAAAATTAAAGGGGTGTTTGGTTTAGGGGAATTAAGTAGGAGAAGGGACATCTTTTTTTTGTTTTTGAGCCAAAAGTGTGATGTTGTGTTAATTATAATAGGAAGTTGACATTACACCGTGTGATTCAAAAGACAGTGTACTACAATGTGCCTAGTCTATACAATTTGATTTACAAGCGTTTGAGATTTCAGCTAGAGAAAATCATTGGTGGAACCCCCCAGTCAAATATCAAATGCTAGTTCTTTCTTGTTACTGGTATATTCCTCCATTGCCGGACAACTTCATACATGGCTCTTCGAATTGTTTCAATAATGTCCACTTGCCTTGGTGTATTCTTTGATTCTTGAATCTCCAAATATGGTAGATGGTAGCTGTGCACATGATTCTTTGAAACTTGTCAGCAAAGTCGTTAGATTTCCATTAACACACATCCATTCTAGCTCAACATTCCAACATTCTAGGGATATATCTCCTTGAAAATGGGAACACGTGTCAATAGTAATAATACCAATTGTTGATGTTCGGAAAACAATTATTAATATAGTTCAATCGAAATGAAAGTGATTAATTAGATTATCTATGATTCTCTCCGAAATACTACTCTATCAAATGTATTAATCTTTCTGAGAGAATGATACCTATTTCACTACCAAATCAAACATGTTGGAGAGAATCATTAAAATCCAAATTCATAGTAGAGCTAAAGATTATAATTATGGGTAGTTATTTATATAGTTAAATATTTTTTAAAATGTTAAAAAATAAAAATGAAGAAGGGAAGACACCACTGATCAAATGGTGTCCCCCTTTATATAGTAAATAATGAGATAGGTCTTAATTAGTTATTAAAAATATGAGTTCTTCCTTTTATAAAAAGAAAAATGTTGATAGTTGATATAATTTTAAGGGGAGAAACTACCGGACTAATGGTGCTCTTCCTTTAAAGATACTAGTGATTGTGTATTTGATTTTATAAAAAGAAGTTATAAATATAAATTTAATCAGATAATGTAACATAATGACGTAGCTTTAGTTAGTTATTTATTTAGAGTAGTTAGTTTTAAAAAATGAATTGTTATAACTATCTGATTTTAAAGAGCTAGACCACCACACTAATTGATGCTCTTCCTTTAAAAATAATAAGATATTAAAATGTTTAAATCAAAATTGTTTACCTATGTAAGCTAGTGCAATTGCACGTAGGGCGTTCATAAGTTGATTGTTAGTTATGTTAGTCATCTCTTTTTTTTTTTTTTTTTTCGACAGCTTCCTTTCTTGTATCTTTAACAATTTCTTTATTTGCTTTTTGGACTTTTTTCTTAGCTTTTCTTCTTTTTGAAAGCATGCGCTACATTTATAATAGAGTATATAATAATTGATGTATTTGGGAAATTGCATGGTCTAGTCTAATAATCAAGCATTATGATTAGCTGATAATATTAGTTACATTTAGGACTTTTGAATTAGATAGAGGTATACGACAATATTTTGCTTTAGTATGTCAGATCAGATATATAAAAAGGCACAAAGGAATAGAAAAAAGTCAAGCCCGATGGTTAGTTTATATTTGTTTATTTTGTAGAGATTCTAAAAACACTTCACTACCAAAGTGCAAATTGAGAGTTTGACGTAATTTTATTGTTGTGAAATACTTTGAAAACTTTTCATTTAAAGATTTAGTGATTGTGTGTGTGGTTTTATAAAAAATCATAAATATGAATTTAATTGGCCAATGTAATATTATGAGGTATTTTTAGTTAATTATTTTTTTAGGAAGAGTTATTTTTAAATATAAATTGTTGCTAGTTAGATATAGACCGCGAAATCAATACCCTTTAAAATAATAAGATTATGTAATCTTGTGCAATTGCAGTTATTTTTAAATATTATATTAACTTCTAAATTATATTAGAAATTAGGCACGTGTATCGCAGGCTGACCCGAGTTCAGTTTGATGAAGGAATTATTGAATTTTAACTTATTTTGTGTAATGCTACGCTATGTTTGTATATTAAGTACTATTTTGTTTTTAGAAAATAATATATTTTAACAATTATAATACTTTTTTATTGACTTCATGTTCAGAAGTTTTCATTATCATTATCATGCTCATTTAGAGCCTGAATTATACTTGATGTTACCCCTTTTTGGTGGACGCTTCCTTTCTTGTAGCTTTGGCAATTTCTTTTTATTTTTTATTTTCTTTGGGTTTTGTTCTTAGCTTTTCTTCTTTTTGAAAACATGCTATATGAAAGAATATGTAATAATGATATATTTGTCAAATTGCACGGTCTAGTGTAATAATCAGACATTCTGACTAGCTGATAATATTAGTATCAATTAGGACTTTTGAATCAGTTAGTTAGCCGATAATACTTGCTTTAGTATATCAGATATACAAAAAGGCATCAAAGGAACGGGAAAAAAAGTCAAATCCAAATGATTAGTTTATATTTGTTTACGTTATAAAGATTCTAAAAACACTTTCACTAACCTAAATGCAAATCAAGAGTTTGACATAATTAAATTGTTCTGAAATACAAGTGGATTGAAATCTTTTCATGTATACATATATGGATTGAAAATCAACTTAACAAAAGAATTATGTTTATAAAATTATACATTCTTTTATGGTCCTTTTGCGTATCAAAACCATGTACCAACATCTTGGATTTGCAGCTACAATATTGACATGAACCTATAGTGTTTATGCTATGGACATGTAACTATAAAATTTTTGTTCAAAATCTTCATTCTAAATAGTTATTTATACACAAAATTCATGACTTGCCTTCGGTAATTTTTGTTTCTCTTCAGGCTTAACTCTAAGCGAGAAAGATGATGAAAGTTCCAAGTTTTAGCAATCTCCTTGCTTATTTGGTTCCATCTGAAAACGAAAATAATGATATGACTGCCAACGTCCTAGAAAGAGGTAGTGTTTGGAGGGCCGGTACGGTGATTCCATTAACAACTAGGGAATTAGATGGGTACTTCGGCCCAAGACGTTTTCAATTGCATCAATTAGCCTGCTGATATTCTTCATGCAATTCGAGAATGTCATTGGGCCTCAGAGATTTGGAAGAGTTTTCTTAAGCCTTCAACCCAGTCCCATTTCAAAGCTTTTACAACTTTCAGAATGGTTAGATTAGTCATGATCTTGGAAGATTTCATGATTTAGATTGAGACACAATTTTTCGGATAATTATTCAGCAAATTTGGTATTGGAAAAATCAGTTTGTTCATTTTGGTCAGACTTTACCACCTTACAAACATGTTAAGTTAATTCGGACCCGTGTTAGAGAACTGCTGACAGTTTTTCACATTAGCACTTCAGTACATAGAGCTGAGGAACATTTACGAAAAAGAGGAGACAAGAATCCTTCACTATGGAGAGAAAGCAACATTGCTCTGTATCGCTTATGTGGTATTCGATGCAATTTTATGCAACACCATCGGACAATATTCCAGGAACGAATCACTGGTATTAAATCGGTTGATTCCAGTCTCTCTTCTGTTGTCTGTTTCAGTTGCATTTTGGCTCCAATTGATGAGAACCATCCGCAGATATCTGGGGATTAGCCGTCAGAGCGATATAGTTTGGATGGAGCAGGAAAAAAATACCACCGGCTATATATCATGGACAAAAACGGACGAAGCTTAAAGACAATAATCAGAACTAACAAGAGTTCTGATTGTGAAAGGCATGCATGAGGTAACTACTAGTGCTAGCCATCAGCAGTATGTTTATATTTTTACAGTTGTGTCTGCATTGCTTATCTTCGCTTTGGCAGTGCTGCATGCGTGTCTCTCCATTCTTTGCAATCTTTGAAGCGCACAGCTAAAAACTGGGGATGAATAAGCTCAATGCAATTATCCTTGAACAGGAGGGCTCCTTCGCTGGCACTTGTGTGTGTCGTGTTTGTATTTTTTTCTCAAATTTCACTGTTAAAATATATAATAACAATAAATTGCCTGAGGGTATCCATATTTATGTTTGCATATGTATAACAATAATAAATTAACCTGGAGGGATCCGTGTGTATGTTTAATGTTCGGACAGAGGATTTGAAACGCCTTTGTGTACCTTCTCAATAGTTTTGAGTTTGAAGAATCTTTGATGTATTATTCACAGCCATGTATGTTTGTCTAATAAGAATTATATTTTCACTTTAGCATACCTGTGCTTATAGCGTTTGAGATCTTACTTTGTCCGACTTTAAAAAGAGTTAATTCCGATCTTAAACTTATTAACACTTTTGATTCTAAATGGTTCATATACTTAATTCAATCAGACTGAGAACATAACCGGCAAGACCTGCGACTGACGTCCAGGTGTTTCAAAGAGTGGTGACTTGTGGGGTGGCAATCAGGTCGGGTTCGGGTTAGTGAGTTGGGTTGAGACTCAGGTCGAGTTCGGGTTGGCGAGTTGAGTTGAGAAGTATAACAGAAAACTTGCTGATTCGAAACAGGTTGGTGGGTCAACCCGTTTGTCCCAAAAAAACATGCTTTGCCAAGACAGTAGAGGAATTTTTCGGGTCAAATGGGTTGACCTTTCATCCCAATAATCCGTTTGACCCGAAAAAACTTCCCTAATGTGAAGTTTTTTTGGGGTCAAACGATCGACCCGAAAAACTTCCCTATTGATTTCGACTCAGAATCTGTTATTTTTTTTTTTCTTGAAAAAGAAAATCTGGTAGCTTCAAACTTGCATAGATTAGGCCATTTAATTTCGTTGTTCAACTATCTTCCCACACATAAACAAGGCATAGGCCAACCTAAATAGAGGATTAGGCCGACCTAAATAGACTGTTTCGCCAATAAAGTACCATTTGAGAGGAAGGCTTGCGGACTCACATGCACGTGGCTATATCTCATCACAAACATGCATATTGAGCCCTAGCCAATAAATCAGTGAGAAAACTTCTTCTGAAGTTGCAAAATTTGGACCTATACATGAAAATATTTGTAATTATAATCAATGTTGTGACGATGAAGATTATCATTTTCTATTACTTCTACACGAGGTATACCTACAGGTGGCCTAACATGCGATGGCGCGCTCTAGGTACCTAGAAAAGCAAAGTTGAACTACTGCTGAAAACATTTTGTAGTTTTCCAGGAATAATTGTAGCAGTCCACAAATCATAGTCACAATATTATCAAAACAGACTCGGTTAATGTACATATAAACAACATCATCTTCCCACAAAAGTGGAATAGAAATAACAAGACAGTATGACAAGAAGCATGGTTAGTTCTCAAAACTGCATAACGAAAGTAAAGATAGACTGAAAACATGTTTTGAGAGCCACTCAGCTACATTATTTTCTTGAAAACGCGGAAGGCCCTTGACTTTGCAGAATGATTTCCTGATATTTATTTTCATCCTGCATACAACCCAAAAAAGAATGTTCAGTAAAAAATCAATCTCCAGTATAATTTTATCAAAAATCATTTTTCTTAAAAGCATGAGAGCCCTGCAGATTGCAGAAGTTCAGAAAGCAAATAAACGTAGAAACAAAGTGATCAGCCGCGAGAATGAAACTTAGAGACACTCAGCAGAAACTGGATCTCAAATACATGGCTTATTTTGGCTAAGCAGCAGGCTTAGAACTCCGCATGTGATGCAAAAAATTGCTTCAAGTTAAATAGCCAAATCAACAAGGACAAATCAACTAAAACAACCCTAAACAAAGAAGAACATTGCAGATCTTATCCAGCTATTTAGTTTATTTACCGAAGCCGAGAGGATATGTTGAACCCTCTCTTTCACTCCCAGAGCAGGGACCAAAGACCTAGAGGAATTTTAAAAATGATCAGAAAATTTAAAACGTATATATATATATATATATAAGAACAAAAGAAAAATCAGGTTAGGAAGAAAACCTACTTAATCCATTCATGAGAATAAGCTTTTCCTTTCTCGACAAATTTGTGGGTTAATTGGCCATCCTTGTCGGCGTTGATGATTATTCCGTCGCAATGTTCAAGCTGAAGCGGTGAGAAGGAGATGCATTGATTGTCACGCCCGCCGCAAATCCGAACTTCAATCGGAGCGAACATTTCCTTCGAGAGTTTTTTGAAGTGGGACGGATCAATCAACTTGTGTTCATCAGGCTTCAACTTGTAGTGTATGTCACCGTAGTGTCCAGTGGCCGCTCCACCGCGACCGCCATCAACCAGACGGTAGTAATCCTTGATTGAGATATTTAGTTTGCTTTTGTTAATAACTAGTGCTTGCATCTCCCTACTCTATTCTTAGTAAGCACTCTAGTAACAGACTGTCAGCATTCTTCAGCTATTGATTGAGTATTTACAGTCTGTTCCAGGTTTGAGGTTTGAACGCAAATGTTTTCCAGTATCAAATTCAGTGCTAATAAAAATAAATAAAACAAAACCTATCCAATTCTTGTTAGTGGCATTATATTTGGCATTAAAGTCGTAGCACTTGGATCCTGACTATGTCTCTAGACTCCCTTTAATGGGTATGCTTCAACTAGGCCATTGGGTGTTACAAGTGACATTTGATACAAGTTTATGGCCATATCAAAGGATTAAAAGTAGAGCTGTAAACGAACTGAGCCGTTCGCCAATTCAACTCGGCTCGGTTCGGCTTAGCTCGTTAAAGTTCGAGATCGGCTTGTTCGTATAGCTAAACGAGCCAATCTCAAACACAATATAGAACTTGTTTATTAAACGAACGAACACGAGCTTGATTGGCGAACGATCGTCTGTGTTGCGAACAAAAGGGACAATAATGTCTTTTCTCCTATGCTTCCAAATACCCTAATTTTCTAAGCTCTTTCTAATTTACCACTATCCATTTGAGACCGCCGTTCCTGTTCTCTTCCTTTCTTCTTTTTGTTTTTCATCTTCTTCACTCACTACTACCACTCCGCCAGTCACCATTGTCAGCGCCGGTCAATCACCAACAACCAGAAGCTATCGCCGATCACCAACACTATCCACGAGCTACCATTTCTTGGCAGATCTTCTCCTCTAAACTGCCACTACTATCGCCCCTTTCTCTGTTCACAAGCCTCCTGCTGCTGCTCTTTCCGACCTATTGTGCCACTAGATCACCAGGACCACCAACAATTGGTGAGTTTTCTTGCTTGAATGTTTGTCAATTTTATCATTCAATATTTCACTTTTGAAGGCTTTTGAGTAATACTTGTTTGGCTTTGGTGGGTTAGAATGTTGAGGCTGCTTTGCTTCAGATTATCATGCTTCATGAAACTGAGTAAATTTCCAACACCTATAATTTTTGAATATAGAATAGTCCATAAGAAAATCCTCAACTTCTTGCCTTGCAAGATTGGATATGCAACTGGTGCATCTCCATTTTGATATTTCTTCTTGGTAGACAGGAAAGAGATGATGAATTTTGACTCAAATACTTCGAATATCATGCGAGAATAAAGAATGAGACTGTACCTTTTTTAGCAATTTGAGCCATCACAGCACACCAATTTCTTTATTCGTTGACCTGCTGTATTTTTTATTTTTTATTATATCGGTAAATTTTACTTGCTAGTTGTTATTCTTTTGTCCCCCCCCCCCCCCCCCCCCGGGTTCTTTTACTCTTACGACAATGCTAAAGGGTGCTTTGACTTTTTACTCTTTCAAATCTTGAACAAATATGATGTCTGGAAATTTACCAGGACCTCCCTGCATTGCTTTTTTGTTCCTGAGGTAATTAAGGTTAAACAGAATTAGTTAATCCTAAACCAGTACTTTCCTTATGTTCAAAAGGAAACACATCCCACCAAGCATATTATTGCTCACGAAGTGAATCTGCAGTAAACTATGTAATCCTAAAAGTCATTTGTAGTATTTGCAAAGCCATTAAAAGGATGTCTGAAGTTGCCAAGAAGAAGTTGATTATTTGCTGTAAACTAGTTAATTTTATGTGTAATTATCTTTTTCATGTGAAAATGGAAAAGATAATGTAAAAAAAAAGCATCCAATATCTATACGCATAAAGATTCGAGATGGGCCTGATCTCTGCCTTAGCTGCGACTTACATTTTACACTTTTTTTTTATGCGTTTAGTGTATACATTTTAAGCTTAAAAGCTGAAAAAAATGTTAGTTTGATCTCTTTCTGTTGGTGGGAAATTTTGTTATAGTCTGTCATACTGGATTCGAATGACCAGAGAAACCGTTAGGCCTACCAAATAAAACACCAAATTTTTTGATAGCTTGCTTTGCATTTGGAGTCTTGTACAGTTGTTATATACTAACTGCAGCCATTTGTTGAACACTAGGCAGTGGATTACTTGCATTTGTCAGTCTTATGACTTGTGAGAAACAATCATTAGCCCAGTTGCCTCTCTTGTCTTGATCTCGTTTTTCCTCGTTTGCATTGTCTCCTCTCGAGTAGGATGGATCAATCATTCTGGAATTACACGGACACAATTCCATGGCTGTACGTTCATGCAAAAATCTATAACTTCTTGTATTATCATTATTTTTAAGTACACATATACAACTCTATTTTCTATTATTTTTGGGTGGAAATTAAGACGTACTTTCTTTACATGTTGATATAATTTTTAACTAGATCAAAATTGGATTCAAAATCTAACTCTAGTTCATATGTAGTCTATGGAAAAGCACAAATGGCTCTACTTGTTCCCGGATTACATCAAGTACACTTTTATGTTAATGGCCTGATCAGTTTTACTCATGTTTTTTATGCGTTTAGTGTATACATTTTAAGCTTAAAAGCTGAAAAAGAATGTTAGTTTGATCCCATTCGGATCCCATCTCTGTTGGTGTTCTATAATGTAATATAATATGAACGTTAGTTCACTGACTTTACCAAATATCATTTAATACATAATGTAATATATCATCTCTGTTGGACAGCTAAATATGTTTCAAGTAAGGTTGACTTTGTCATGTAGTGGCTTCTACGTGGTCGTAAATACATATTAAATGGGATATGATGGTGAACAAAAATTGTATTGGCACTATTCTTTGCATGTTCTAAATTTTAGTTCTTACTTAACATTTAAAACTCTACTTTAACTTTGCGTTATCTTGTATCTACATATGGTAAAATTAAATAAGCTGAACCAAAGGTTAATGTAATTAACTTTTTTTTACTTTTTTCTTCAAGTTGAATCACCTTATACCTTGTTGATTATGCTTGATATTAACACTTTAACTATGGATCTCTATGTCCATGGTTGTGAAAATTTATTTATGGCTGTCCTTATTTTCTTTTTTGTTAATACATACAGGTATGTCAAGTCTTCTATTTCATTCATATCAAGGATCTTCTACAAGTCCAATGACCATGGAATGCAACAATGAAGATGTTAATCAAATTAACGACATTGAAGAGGGTGATGATGAGATGCATGAAGACATAGAAACCACAGAAGATCAAGGTAATGATGCTGGAGAAAAGTGCGATGATGGACAAGCGGTAGCATACAAAAGGAAACCAAGAAAAAAGAAGTCTAGTGTATGGGATGAGATGAAAGAAATAACTGAGATAATGGCATGAAGAAGGTCCAATGTAACCACTGTAAAGAGATCTTTGCCAAAAGTTCGAAGTGGTACCACAACTCAGTATAATCGTCATTTGAAGAATTGTCTTCAAAGGAAGCTGAAAATTGGGGAGCAAAGCAAACAAAAACAGCAGGTTTTGTCTCTTACAGAAACAACAGTAGATGGTATATCCTCAATTTCAAACTTTTCATATGATCATGCTAGGGTGAGGGAACTTGCATCTCATATGATTCTTGCTCATGAGTATCCATTTTCAATGATGGAACATGTTGTTTTCAATAAATTCTTGAAAGCTGTGTCTCCATTTTATCAAAAAGATAAGTAGATATACTGCTAAGAAAGATTGCATTGCTACTTATGAGAATGAAAAAAGAAAGTTGAAGATGATATTGAGGAATGTTAGTAGGATTAGTATTATGACTGATTTTGGAAGTCGGGCCAAAAAATTCAATACATGGTTGTAACTGGACACTTTGTTGATTCTGATTGGTTATTACAAAAGCGTGTGTTGAATTTTTGTAATGTTCCACCTCCACATATAGGAGTTATAATTATGCTGATGCACTTAGTAAGTGCTTTATTGAATGGGGAATTGAGAACAAGATATCTACTATCACAGTAGATAATGCTTCTTATAATGATGTTTGTATTAGGAGATTGAAAGAAGATTTTTCATTAAGAAAGAGATTAAGTATTGGGGGTAAAATTTTTCATGTTCGATGTTGTGCACATATACTTAATCTTTTAGTGCAAGATGGTCTTAGTCAAATCGGTGAAGTGATTGATACAGTTAGAGAGGGAATTAAGTATTTGAATAATTTAGAGTCTCGTTGCTTGAGTTTGGAAAAATTAGAAAACAGCTCCAATTGCCTTCAAAAAAGCTGATTTTGGATTGTCCCACAAGATGGAATTCAACGTATCTGATGTTGGCTTCAGCTTTAGAATTTAAAGATGTGTTTCCAAGATATCATGAACATGATCCGGGGTTTAGATATGTTCCAACAGAATATGAGTGGAGAAAAGTTGAAGAAGTGTGTCAATTTTTGGGCATTTTTCATGAAATTACAAATATGATTTCTGGATCCGAATATCCCACCTCTAACATTTTCCTTGCTGAGCTTTATAGGATTAAGAGCTCTTGAATGAAAAAGCTTTTGATATTTCAGATCATATTAGAGCTATGGCTTATAGTATGGCTGAAAAATTTGATAAATATTGGGGAGAATGTAATGTGTTGATTTCTTTGGGTGCCATTCTAGATCCAAGGTATAAAATGGTCCTTGTTAAGTATGCTTTTTCAATTATTTATGGTGAAAATTTAGCTCCCAAGTACTTGGATGAGATATTAAAAATCTTGTATGAACTATATGAGGAATATGTTTCTGCTTATGTCTCATCTCATGTTGGAGAAGAAGCAATGTTGCCACCAACAAAAAAGAGCAAGGCAACTGCTTTCGGGTAGTATAGGATAGTTCGGGAATTGGGAAAAATATTCTAACTGGAAAAGCTAAGTTTCAGATGCATGTAAGCAAATTTGATGCAGTTCCACCAGAAAAATCAGATTTGGATGTCTATTTGGATGAGTCTATATACAATTGTGATGCAAATGCAAATCTTGATGTTCTGGGATGGTGGAAAGGGGAGAGGTGGAGGTTTCGAATACTCTAAAAAATGGCATGTGATATATTGTCTATCCCAGTTACTACTGTTGCTTCAGAGTCCACATTTAGTGCTGGTGGTAGAGTGATTGATAGTCGACGTGCTTCCATGTCAGTGGACACAGTACAGATGTTGCTTTGTGCTAATGATTGGGTTCGAACTCTTCATGGGCTTAAAAAACACTCTCGTGTAAGTATATTATAATTTGTTGTGCTTTTGTATTTCCTTTGATATTTTTATTGTAGTTTGGAAGTTGAGTTTGAGGATGATTTTTTTTAGGAACAAATGGAGGTTGATGATATAATTGAATTTCAAGAAATTGAAATTCCTGAACTGTTGAAAGTTCTTTTCAGGTATCACTTTTAATCATGTTTCTTGTTGGTAATTAATCTTTATTCATATGATGTGCTTCATGTTTCTAGTGGTGTGAAGTACTGTAGATAGAAATAGAGGTTTAGAAAATGTTGAAAGAAACCAGGCACCTTAAGGTCAAGAAAGCAACAAACATTAGCAACAAAATTTATAAAGTCTAACAAGAAAACAACTACAGCAGTAATAAATGCAAATTTTCTGTTGTTCTTGTATTTCAGTCCTTATGAATTATGAATAGATTAGTGTTATCTCTATGTACATATGATTCCACATGCAACAAGCTATATGCAACATAAATGTAAATTAGTTGTTTCGTCTTTCTCTGCTTCATGCTTAATGGACAAGATATCTTATCGTTATGTGCACATATGATTCCACATGCAACAAGCTATATTGCTGTAGGAGAGCCATTATTCCTTCTATTCCAGTTTTTGTGGTATTGGTGACACCACGTGATTAATCTAAAACGTATATATCTTCACATGATTAATCTTCTAGTTGTTTGCAACATTTGTTGTTTGCTATCCAATCAAATGCAACCGAACTTCTTTCGAGTAAGAAATATGTTTTGTTGTCGAAGTGTGATGGTAGTAATGTTGTTTGCCATCTGTTGGTATTTCTTTCAATAATTGGAGTTGGTGATAGATCTTTGAAGGACATGCACATGAACAAATTTTGATGACAAGATCCCAGTGCATGAATGCGAGAATTTTCAGGTGCAATACTAAGTATATATTAGTATTCTCTTTAAATTTGTTGAGACTGATTTCAGCACGTTGTGATTTATTTGTCTCTATGTTTGCAGTTTTTCCATTCTACTGCTATTATTTTTAAATATCACAACATGCTTTTGAAAAAGGCTAATGCATTTATTTACCCAGAAATTTGGTCTACTTTAGTATGGAATGCTTTATCCAGAAAAATAGTAGTATTTTTCCTTGATCTAGTGAATGATTATTGTTAAATGACTAGAGCACTGGAATATTAATTGTGATTTTGAATCATGTATATGCCATCTTCTTGTATGAATACGTTTTTATTTTCTTCTTTATTGTTAAGCTATTTCGATAAAGAACTTATTTGCTTTGAGAATATGTTAAAACTATGTTCACTTCCCTCTGTGGTAAGTTCTTACATACAGCCTGCTTAATTCTCTTTAGGATGTTACTTTTTCACAATTAAGTATGATCACCCACCATCGTGACCTCCTATACCGTTAGGCCTTCTTAATTTCCAGATTTTAGATGAAAATGTAAGTTGCTAGCAGAATAGTTGCAAAAATAATGTTCCAACAGGTTTCTCCTCTGTTTTATTGGTCATCTGTAATGAAATGGATATTAAATAATATTTGAGAACACCAAAGATAAAGATAGAGACAATAGCTTAGTATCTAGAACAATAACTAATTTTGCATATATCATTACAATGTTGCAGATTCATGACAAACTTTGAAGCAAGATCACCAGAGGAGTAGCAGCAAAAGTGGCAACAATTCAAGTGTTGTTTAAGACTTGTTTATGACTTGTGATGATATTTATGTCTAAATATTGTGATTGTGATGTTTAGCTACATTTGATACTAAGGTGGATGATTGTAAAACTTAGTTGATGCTTCTTTGTAGTATTTGTGATTAACAATTCATGTTACTTTCTTTATTAATTATTATTATGTTAATCATAATTAGAAAGCAGTTAAATATTATTTAATTGCAAAATAGGTGCATTAAATACAGGTTAAACGAGCTCTATCGAGGTGGTTTAAGTTAAACAAACTGAGCTCGAACGAGCTTGTTCGAGCTCGATTCGTTTTGTTAAACGAGCCAAGCTCGAGCTCAAGATAGCCCTTTTATTAAACGAGTCGAGTTTGAATCTCCATTTGGGCTCGTTTAATAAACGAGCTCGAGTTCGAACTAGAGATACCCAACTCAACTCAGCTTGTTTATAACTTTAATTAAAAGTAGATAGACGAGATTGAATTAGTAAGGCAAAAATGAGTTTAAAAAATGATATCGTTTCACATAAAAAATAATTATACTAAGCTGTTGGACAATTACAACAAAATACTGAACAGTTACACCATGTTTAATTTGCGAGCGAGAATTGAAAAAGGGAAATCGTGAGTTCTCGATCCGCTTGGATTGTATCTACGTAGTAGTATTCACGAAGAATCCGTGTGCATTAGATTGGAAACTTTGACTTGCCCACCGATTATCTTGGCGCGATTGACGAAGGTTGGGTGCAAGTAGTTTAGACTGTTGTTTTCTTTCCGGTATGACCTATTACGTATGCACGTAGTATCCCCGTGGACTTGATGTCAACTGTTTAAGGAGGTGAAGTCAGTAGCTTAGGATCTCACGTGCTACAGTTGAATGGAAGAAGGATCTCGGGATCCTGCATATAAATTTGATATAACAGCAGTGGTTAAGGCAGAGTTAATGCGTGTTCAAATGACAAAATTAAGACTACTTGGGGTACGGCTAGTTAGATATATAATGTTCTTTGAGAAAATTATTTTCTTAGGAAAACGTTTTGGATGACAACATGAAATTTTTTTTGAACTAGAGGTTTTTTTATTTTTAATATTGTTAATATGAGTTGAAAAGACTAATAGCAATGCAGTTTATGCTTAACAAGCAATTGGAGTCAAGTAGGGATTGTTATGTTTAAAATTAATCATAAGATAATATAATAGTATCATTATGTATAATTAGATATATTATTTTGGGACCTACAATAAAAAAAATGGTGAATAATTAAAATTTGTTAGGTAGATGAAATTAGAAAAATAGTTACTTAACGTTTACTATCATCCTTGAACTCTTTGGAAAATAATTTACACTCATTAACTTGGTATTCTGTTTTTAGCTAGAGGACGGAAATTTAAAAAATATTTTACATGGGAAAATATTTTCTGGAGATTCGTACTAAAGAAAATTTTGAAATTATTTTTTAGGAAAATATTTTCAGTCAAACCAAATAGACCATTATAGAAATTAATTTCATGAAAATATATTTAACACTTTACGAATAAATATGTAAACATTTTATGTGATAAAAATATACTAAGTAGTTATTTTTAATTTTTTTATAATTATAGGGAGTTATTAACGTGGTTAAATGTTTAAAAAATTAAAATATAAAAATAAAGAAGGGAAGACACCACTGACCAAGTGGTATTCCCCCTTTCTTTTCTATCATAAGATAATTGAGGTACTTCTTAGTTTGATTATTGAAAGTCTGAGTAAGTTTTATTTTAAAAAATTGTTGATAGTTATATGATTTTAAAGAGAGAAATCACTAGGCTAACGGGTCGGGTGCTCTTCCTTTAAAGATAGTAGTTATAAATTTAATTAGATAATGTAACATAATGAGTTTTTTTTAGTTAGTTACTTGTTTAGGAATTTTTTTTAAAAATAAATTGTTGGTAGCTATTTGATTTTGAAGAGATAGACCACCAAATCAATTGATGCTCTTCATTAAAAAATAGTAAGACATTAAAATGTTTAAATAAAAATTGGTTATTACGTGAGCTAGCGCAACTGCACGTAGGGTGTCATTAGTTGATTGGAAGTTATTTAAGCAATTAAACTTGGGTTTTTCACATACCTCCCTAAGATTTGTCATAATTATACCTGTAGACACCAAATTTTGGCACCCTTTTTATTTTGTTTTTAGGTGGCCAATAGCAAATTTTGTACAAAAATACCAAATTAGTCATTTTAGGGGCAAAATGGTAATTTTAATGTGTTTTACCTATTTTTAATTCCTAAATTCATATTTTATACTTTTAAGCATTTTTCTAATTTTGATGATTTTAGGAGTCATTTAGTATATATTTAGGATTTTTTTATTTTTAATTAATGACACGTTTTCGATGTGCCGTCACCATTAGAATTTTCATGTAAAATTCTTTTACATGCATCTTATATATTTATAGATATTCTATTAAAAATATTGTGATTTTTAGAAGTCATTTGATATTTATTTAAATTTTTGTCATTTTTCTATTAAAAGCACATTTCCAAATTCCAAAAGCTGCCTTAACGTTAAAATTTTTGAGAATTTTTTCTATATGCTTTTAATGTGATAATAGATTTTCTATAAAAGTTTTGTAATTTTTAAAAATCATTAAATATTTTGTATATTTTCTTAATTTTTATCGCATATGGTACATTTTTAAATGTGCCCTTATTTTTAAATTTTCATGTAAAATAATTTTTGTACATGCATCTTATATATTCAAAGATTTCTTACAAAAATTTTGTAATTTTTAAATATTTTTGGGTATTTATTCAAAATTTTCCAAAAAAAAAGGGGAAGCAGCTACATGAAGAAGCATGCCCCCATCCCTTCCTCTCTATCTCTCTCTCATTCCCTATTTTTCACCAAAATATGCAACAATGGTCTTTCCCATATTTTTTTTGGACCAACTTTCCCTCCAAGAAATGCTAAATCCATCACTATTTGCCATCTACTTGACCTCACAAAGCCCATCTCACTCTCACACATACCAATTTTTTCAATTCGCTTCACTCCTCTCATTCTAGGCCACTTACTGCAATCACACACAATTCTCACATTTGCACTTGCACTCCTCACATACACACAAAAACACTCAACAATCTTCATATACACTCACACACACACACACACACACACCCCCACACACACAGAGTTCATGTAGCTTCACATATATTCACACACATAGAGCAGCAACAACACATAATACACAATTACACACAACACACACTGTTCATGCACTCTCATAGACAACACATGTTATCACACACACAACACACACTACTATTCACACACTCATACACTTGGTTTTCACACACATACACGCCATCATCAACGAAATACGCATCCCCACCATCCACCACTTTCACCACCGATTTGTTTCATCAATCCACCAGCCCAAGCTTCACCACCTCTCTCCTCCCTAAACCACATCTAGCCTAACCCAGCCACCACTCACTACCACCACATTCACCATCAACTAAACAGCCACAATCCCCACTGTAACCACCACTGCCACTACCTCCCGTAAATTATTTTCATACCCATAAATTTTAAACATATTTTCTAGTGTGCCTCCACTCCCTTTAAGCTCCTTTTGATGTCCGACTAATTCCTCGCCTTATTTTCCCTCTGGTCCCCCCAATTTCCCTCTCAAAAGAACCCTCTCTCCGTGGTCCCCCCAATTTCCCTCCCAGCTCCCAACAGAACCTTCTCTTTCTCTGGTCAACTAGTTCCCTAATTTTCTTCCCAAGCCATCCTCACCAAAAACAAAAGCTATGATCACTTCAACTACCAAAACCAATTGATCATCAGGTTCTAATTCTAAACTATGAATTATTTTTATTATTATATTATTATTCTCATTTTCTTTGTAAATGTATTTTTAGAGTTTAACTTGTCAAATTATTCTTGTGTGGATTTTATTCTCTAATTAACTTGATTAGCTTCTTATATTGGGATTAATGACTTAATCTAGTGATAAATAAAAAGGTCATTAAACAAATTATTTTAACTTGTAAAATAGTTCTTGGATGGATTTTATTGTCTATTTAGGTTTGATTAATATCTTATATATTTATTTTAATTTTTTTTAGCTATAGAGAGATATTATAATAGGAAATCAATGGACAAAGAGTCATCTAACAAAGAAGAAGGCAAGGAAAATGAAGGTATGAAATATGATGATAGAAAAAGTCGCTTGGAGAGTAACTTAGATGAATTATCTATTGATCCAGCCCAAAGAAAAAAAATTGGAGATTATCATCCAAACTTTCAAGATGAAATTCAGAGATATTACTTACTAAAAGGACCATGTCAACCTCGTGAATGATTGTTTAGTTACTTATATTGAAAAAAATATACTTTTTGAAGTTGAAAATAAGAAGGTTGTATACCATTATCAAAAGATGAATACTCATCGTGAGCAATTGTAAATAATTTGGTTTACTTTTTGAAATAAAATTATTGTTATATTAGTAATTTTGAATATGAATTCAATTATATTTCATGTGAAATATATGTATTATTTCAATTTGTTATGTGAGAATTGATGTTCTTTTGTTTAAAAAAAAATACCAAAGTAAATAAAAAATTTTAATGTTACTTTTGCATCCACTGACAATTTTTTCTAGCTCCGCTACTGCTCTATAACCTCTATTTGATTAGCAACAAACCAACCTTCACTTTCTTCCGCATTCCACAGCCACTAATCACCAATCATTCGGCCATACTCAACCAAACATCCACCATCTCCAACGCCCCTTCTAACTGAACTACCAAACCATCTCCTTTGACCACCATCACCTAAACCACGACTGCCGCAAACTTCATCAACCACAAACCACCATCCTTTCCTCCTCCAGTCACCAGCAAACATCAGCAACTTCATCATTGAAGACCGTTATAGCACTCCATGCCTGGGTGTAACACGCCATGTATTAGACTCACTCAATACACAGTGCTCTAAAAATGGTCAAAGCAATGTTAAAACATAAATAACATAAATATCAAAATACTCCAACTCATTCCAAACATCCTCAATAATGAAATTTGACATCCATAAAATTCATCAAATTCTATTAATGAACATAAATAACAATAAACATAAAAAAACTAATATCACTGGCTCCCAGCTATAAATCTACCAACTATTTATTCCTTAATAAAATTCCCTCACTCAGAAGCTATGCACTTCACTTTCCTAAACTGTACTAAAAGCACCTACGAAATAAATAACATAGGTGGGGTGAGCAACCAACATTTTCAATAAGTAGTTTCATCCATTTCTCACAAGTTTGGGAAGTTGTATTGTGCACATATATATAATTCATACATTCATTCTATAACACGCAATTCATAATCATGCAAAAACAATAATACATAATACGTTGCAAGTTTGTGGTATATAAAACAAACCATAATCTGTACATGCATAATCATACATACATAGGTTGACTAGATATTTCAATGTAGGAGCTAATCGTACTAGATATCTAGCCTAACTTTTTTTCCAATTAGGAGGGTTATAAAGCACATGTGTATGACCTGACTACTTGCCATCAAGTAAGTATATCGAGAACTAGCTGTCTCTCTAGTATACAAAGAATAATCAGAGCCCAAATCATACATATCAAGCATTTCCACAACACGCACACACATACATATACATATAGATAAGCAAGGTGACACAATATACAAAGGATTTTCGCACATAATCACATGCCTGTTTTGAGTTTATATTATGAAAATATTCAAGAAAGAAATAAGCATACATATTCCAAGAATATTTCAAAACATGAGAAATTGTAGGAACCACTTATCTAGAAGTCCAAAATTAATCATGCTAACTTAGATAATTTTGATCCCAAGAATATTCACCATTTAATACCACTTCACTTTAATACTCATTACAATATAAAAAAATATTAAGAACTCTTAAACCTATGTTGCGAATAATCCTAAAATGTGGCCAAAAACCAGATACAATTCAAAATTCTAAAGTTTCGTCACCTTCCTTTTTTACTAAAAAAATTAAACAAACTTAATCCCCAAACTATTCATAATTTAACAAAATAAGAAAATCTTAAAATCTCCAAGTCCTTGTTTGAACTTTAGTTATTTTGTTAAGCCATATAATAAAACTTAAAATTAATCTATTATCACCAATCTCTAACTACCCATGACAAAATAACTATTAAATCCAAAAATATTTATTTAGTTAACCAGTGATAAACTGTAATTTAGACAATTCCTTCTTTTTTAAACAATCAATGTCTCCATAAAATCCATGTGCGAATGGCATTGGAGAGTTGCCCAGTATCATTATTTTAATATTCTCCTAATCTATCTATTCCTGTGTCCGTTTGCTTGTTCATTCGTTCTGTGTGTTGCTGGTCATAAGCAACGCTTCCTCAATTTTTTATTTTTTTTAACTCTGTCCCAACACGTCCCTGCCCCATTGTTTTCTTCAATTTTTTTTTCCTTCCTTCTTCGTTCCAGCAGCATTGCTGGCTTTCCAGCTTCTTCCTCTTCTTTATTTATTTATTTCCTCAACAACAACCATGATCAGATTAATATAAAAAGAATGAATCTTCACCTCAACCAAATTACTAAAACAATTCATCTTATGTCTCAATAAATCAAAAATTAAATCCTAAAAGTCATAATTCAGCATCACGTCTTCTAAAATTGAAAGAATTTTATACCCTAATTCCTACAACCCATCTAATTTTAGGCACAATTAAAACTTGAAATCAAAAATCGAACTGACCTTGTTCGTCGTAAAAATCGAAGGAACGATGTGTTGTCTCTGGATCTGTGAAATCTCCACTCACTCCTGATTCTTGCCCATGGAGGAAAATAAGCTGTTATTTTAGGGAAAGGAAACGTTGATTGTTTTTATAAAAGGAAAAAAAATCTTGTATTCATTATTACTACATTAATATAATAATAAAGCTCCTCAGATTTTCAAAACTCCAAAATAAAAGCCCCAAAATATACTTTTCACAATTTGTGTTTGAACCCTTGATATTTGGGCATGAGTGTTTCATTCCACCTCTACAAGAAGTTTCTCCTTGAAATTTTGCATACCTTGTACATCAAACAAGAACAGATATTTCTTGCGCATCTCTTCCTCTAACTCTCAAGTTTCTCTCTTACAATGTGATTACACTACAAGAAAAATCATCAACAGTGACAACAAAAGTTGTCACTGAAAATTACAAAGTCGTCACTAATACCTTTTATCGACAAGAAAAAAGTCGTCATTGCGTCGTCACTAAAGGCTCGTCACTAAATATAAATAGTGTCAAAAAACAAGTCGTCACTGTTTCCGTGCCTTTTAGTGACAACATTTGTTGTCATTAATGACTTTTCCTACTGTGACAACTTCTTTTCTTGTCGAAGAAATTATAACCATTGTTGTTACTACATGAATGTCTATTAGTGACGAGGTTTGTTGTCACTATTACATTAGCTATTCAGTGACAACATATGTTGTCACTATACGGGTGCTTATTAGTGATGACATCTGTTGTCACTGTTACATTAAGTTTTCAATGACAACTTGTGTTATCACTATATGAGACCTTATCAGTGACAACATTGATCGTCACTGTTGGATTAAATATTCAATGACAACATATGTTGTCACTGTACGTGTTCTTATCAGTGACGACAATTGTCGTCACTGTTACATTAGGCATTTATTGACAACTTATGTTGTCACTATACAAGGCCTTATCAGTGACGACAATTGTCGTCACTGTTACATTCGGCATTTATTGACAACTTATGTTGTCACTAACGTTTTTATTAAATTTACTATTTAATATTCAATGACAAGAATTGTTGTCACTAATAAACTCTTTAATGACAACTTTGGTTGTCGTCACTGTTACATTCGGCATTTATTGACAACTTATGTTGTCACTAACGTTTTTATTAAATTTACTATTTAATATTCAATGACAAGAATTGTTGTCACTAATGAACTCTTTAATGACAACTTTGGTTGTCAATAAAACTTTATCTATTGTAATTGTATGCAATGACATTTTTAATGACTTATTAGTTTAATTGTCATTGTAATTATTATTTTGCACCTAACAAAAATCAATATATATATAATATCAAATCCCATAATCCTGTTACAATTATTGGATTGAATTTCAAGTCAATCACAATATAATCAATAACAATGTTTATAAAGTAACCATCCTTTTCATTTCCCAAAATAATATTCAAAACTTTACAAAAAGCGTCTAACATACAAAAATCTACCCAAATACTCTGTAACATTACAAAATAATCTTAAGTTAATTTACATATCTCAAAAATCAAGTCTTCACAAAAGCAACTAAAGTAAGAAAATAAAATATAACGTTAGATGTCCTTGTTGTCAACCAACATATTCAAACTGTCTTCTTGTCAAATGAAGCTATTAGCACCACGAACCTTGTCACAACCTGCTTTCCACCTTCTCATTGAGCATTGAAGTCACTGCATGGAGCTATGGAGCATTTATATCACTGCTTAACAAGAAAATTCAAAATGAGACATTATAAATTCAAAACCATTTAAAGAGGACAAGAAGGAAAAATAAGACAAAATAAAAAAAATATAGTGATTGAAAATAATGTCAGGCCAATGTTGATGTTACTCCTTGAGAATTAACACCTTCAGAAAAAACCTGTCCAGCAATCCAACAGAAAAAGAGACTCTAATAAAAAAGTTAACTGTGCAGCAATTTAGTGCATAAAGATTTCATGTCCTTTACTATAAGAATATGGTTAATCTGAAGTACAACTCAAGTTGTAAATCGCACGTTCGAACAACATCTATACATGCAAGTTAACTGTTGATAATGACCTTATAACTCGACATGATTATTTCATTAATTTTTATAATTTTAAGTGAGTGAATGCCATTGAAATATTAATTTTAATCATTAATTAAGCTAAAATGGAAAATATTAAAAATATAATTTTTTTTGACATGTACTAAAAACTTTTGTTTTTTTTTTAACACAATAGTTCCATCAGCTCCAATTTGTATTTCATAAACAACTTGTGCAACCATAGACTGAACTTATAAAAAAATTGCTTATGCTTGGATCACATGTGATGTAGTAATTGGAATTTGCAACCAATGCCAATTTTGCAAAGTCAAACAACACCGAAGTACATAATCTCCAAATTGAATGCAAAAGGTAGCATTTCCTTTTCAAACATTAGAAATATAAGCTAACTGCTTCTTGTACATGTGGCACAACCATCTGAATCCTAAAATTAACAAAAGACTATGGACTAGAGAGGAGAATTGATTCTTATTAAAGCTCAGTCAACATATAGGAATAGATGGGCTGAAATTGTAAAATGTCTCAACGGAAGATACATATGGTATTGAGAGGCTTCTCTTCACTAGTGCAAAACTCAATCAGTATTATTGTTTCTCATGTGCATTATGATTTGAGATGGTTATTGGCAACGTCTTTCTTTATTGGCAAGTGATTATTAAAGTTTTTTCTGTCAGTCATTATTAGATATACACCTTCACTGCTTGTGAAGTGTAGCAGTTTGTATGGACTTGCATTAATTTCCTTTGCAAGACTTGGATCAGAGTTGAACGTGTCTTCTCTCCCTCCCCCCTCTTAATATATATTTTTTTACCTTTCACTTGTCTAAAGAGGTTAAAATTCTGCCCAAGATATTTTTCCTTATCAATTTTCTTAGTACATGTCTATAACGGAATCTACGAATATGCGAGGCATCAAACAAACTACAGGGCATAACTAAAAACTCATGTTATAGGCCATGATCGGCATGTAGATCCTCCATCCCAAACTACGCAAGTCTCAACTTTTCTTTTAAAATCTATCGAAATTTTGGCAGCATCTCCCCTGTATTTTGAGCTTTTCCAAAAATTTCAAACCTGTGAAAAAAAACTCAACAACCCAACCATATCCAATATATGTACAAACCACAATCTACACATCATCCAATTTGTCCAGTAACCCATCAACTCAATATCATGTTCAACCTCATGTATTATATGTGGTAACATACGTTATCGTAAGTTATTAAAATTTTCATAATAAAATTTCACTCAATTTATAAAATTATCATTCATTTTCATAACTTAAAGTGATAAATCATTTTACTTAACAAGAAAGATAATGCAGCATTAATTATCTTCTCACTCACAATTGGCAATGCAAGTGCCATGTAATTGAAGGTAACGTGCCAAATGCTGCAAGAATAAGACAGTTCAATTGTTTGTGAAGTTTAATTAAAGATGTTAATCACTTGATAATCATATCAACTCGTCAATAGAACCACATACAATTATTATTGCAAAACAGATGCATCACGCAAAGGATTCATCGTGGGGAAAGTACTGACTGCACAACACCATCCTCTGTGTTAAGTCTTTCTTAAACATGATGGCAACTGATTACCTGATTACAAATACTTGCTCTCTATCCATGCAATTTGGTTTAAATTTTTGTTATACTTGCACACTAAACATGGTCAACATTAACAGATGAAAGTAGATCAGAGGGTTTTCTAATCCCAAAAGTTGGATTAGATTGATTTGTTAGAGCGTTACATCTCGTTTAACTAACTTGTGCAATTAGTCATTACTACCAACAAAAATTCCCGGAATCATGCATTTACAAGCCATAAATCTAACTAACTTGTCACATTAACCTTTCCTTTCTCTCTCTCTCTCTCTCTCTCTCTGTTTTTTTTATTAATGTTATCCTCATGTCAACAACCTTCTTTTTTAAACCATATACCAAAAAGGTTAAAAATAATGAGATTGGTAAAGTACAGTCGCTTTCATCAGAAATTTGTTTTATGGAGTCTACCAAAAGAAAATTTTGACACTATGAATTTATATATCAAATTGTTTCCTTGATATTTTACTTCTCCAACTTGTATTATTTTTGTTATAAGTATCACCCCATCTTGTATTAGACCAATTTAAGAGACACTATCTAGTTAAGCCTTTTTCTCAATTATTTAAAACCATCTTTTTTTTAAACCAAAAAATAAATAAATAAATTAGCTATTCTCTACTACTTTTTCTTTTTCATTATTTATAACGACCAAAAAAAGAAAAACTTATTCACAAAAGTAGCCTATGAGTTGATCCTATACTAATAAACATTGATCGACATAGACGAAAACATAGAACAAAAAAATGAGTATAAAAGAAACACATGATGATGCTATATAGACCGCTTCAATTCTCAAGAGTACTAATTTATCATTGTACTTTGAAGACTATATTGTCAATAACCTCATGCTCCTCATCCAACCCCTTCTTAGAAGGGATAAAGACACAAAATGGGGTGAAATTTTTGGTCAATTTTATATGAAAATCAATTAATTGAGTTTGTTGTACCTCAATTTTCTTAAAAATAACAGTCAAATGCAGCTAGTTAAGGCCATCACCATCCTTATGATTCAAGAAATTCATCATCATTTACAATCTCCACCTTCACTTCAACAGTTTCTAATTGATCATACTTCACACAGAGATGCAAAATAGAACCACAAGAACTAGATTCTAATGGCCATGCTTAAAAAAATGGAACCACAAGAACTAGATTCAGATGGTGTCATAAGAACATATAACACAAAATCACAATATTCATAAAAAAATTGACACCACCACAACTCAACACTTTTTCACTTAATGCTTACCAGCTAGAAGATGCGTTGTCATTGAATGGCAATTGCAACCCGAGCTTTGCACTTACTGCTTCAAGGAAGCTGTTGGACTGCCTTTGTTGATTCTCAAGTTTCTCTATCAACTTTTGTTGAGCTTGAACTTGCACTTCCAAATCACAAGCTATTTTCTCTGCTTGTTCAGCTCTTTTCTCAGCATTATCTGCTATTTTCTCAGCATTATCAGCTCGTACTTTGAGGGATTCAATCTCTGCAAATTGCTCCACCATCATTGTTGCCTTGGAGACACCGCGACCACGTACGTGTCCAGGAATGTGGCCAATTAACTCCATGCATATATCCTCTTCAGTTCTGCTTGAACCATTTTCTTGAGATTCGGTCAAGCACTCCTTCAACTTAATCTACATTAATGTTTGCGATCATCTTGTTAGAACATAAATTGCAAATTATTATCTAATTGAATATTGCAAAAGTTATGTAAATACAAGCTTAATAGAACTCACAGAGTTACTTGCAGACACCTCATCAATCATTGCATTTTTCTTCCTACTAAAATGGGTCATTTCATACAGCTCTATCGGTCCAATTATACGTCCTTCTTTTGCTTCCTAATATGTACAAAAAGTAAGAAACTGGATTGTGCATCATAAAATAAATAGATGTAGCACTTTACCCTTTCAGCCTTATGACGTAAGAACGACTTTGTTCCAGCTGTATGAGCTGATTTTTGCTTTGATCTATTGACCGCATTTCGTCTACTTATGGCCTACACTTAGCAAATGTAAGATTCTTAGTAATATAGCAAAGATAGATAGTATTAATAATAAAAAGTGTGAATTATAAGCCATGGTACCTGAAATTCTTCACTACAGAAGTAATTGCAAAGATACACCCAATCTTCTTTTTCCATTCGTGGAGGGCAATGTGACAGAGCTTCTTCCTTTGTCTTGAAACTCTTGAATAACTTGTGAAAATTGTGTCGCCTATTTCGATATTGAACGTTCAATTGCTTAAACAATGCTGGTTCAATATGGTCGCCTTCTTCATGAATGAAATTATTCTGCATATGAAAGCAAATTTTAGTTTGAATGAGAGAAATTGACAAATATAATAAGCTGAAACTATTTTTGACTAAGCAAATTAATCAAAAAAGACTAATATTTCACCTACAAGGAGAAAGTAACTTACATTGGTCATTTTCAGCATTGCTTCCCGGTCTATTTTTGGAAGCTTTGCCCATTTTGGAGCTTGCCACTTGCCAAAGTTCCGAATCACACAAGATGCTTCTGAGATAAACTCCTGTGCACCTTCTCCAATTAATCTGCCACTTGTCTTTGAAATGTGAACTTTGACCTTTTCTCCAATCTTCTTCTTCTTAGCCAAAGAAATATTGCGAGTAGGTCCTCTTGCCCTCTTTAATGTTTTGGTGCCTAATAAAAATAGGATGCAAATTTTGTAAGTTTAATAGACACAAAGAATTACACTTCTTAAATATGTCATAGAATAGTGAAAGAAAGTCTCATAACCATTGCTATTGTCATTTTGAACCGGTTCCACGACATCATTGCTGTTGCTGCCACACGATATGAAATGGTCAGATCCTTCATTTTGTGGGGAAGGATTAGCGTGACCTTCAACTTCAACACTCGTGGGTGTTGTCTGCCTATCCCCTTGTGCTCTTGTAGTAGCTCCATTAGTTGTTGGCTCATCCCCTTGTGCTATTGTATGAGCTCCATTAGTCGTTGAATTTGGTTCCTATTATGCAAAGATAAATGATATAAACATGAATTAGAACATAAATGCTTCTCAAATTGAGGTGACAGTTAGTACATAAATTATTCATTTTTATAGTTGTTAAGCAATCACTTAATTTTCAATAATGACCCTATCATTATGGCAGCAAAAGCAGCCTTTTTTCATTTAATTACCAAGTACCAACCTCGGTTTCAGGAAATAGACGCATTTGAATTGTTCTTTTTCGTCCCAAGCCTAATGCCGAGCCTACACATGTGTTTGATGCACCAACCTGTACCAACGACATTGCTTATACATAATGTTGGTAAATGAATACATGCTATTCAAAAAATAATGCACAACAGTCCCAATCCACAAATATGGGAAATTGCTACAATTAACAATGTGTTTAAAGAAAATATAGGAGCAAGATAGTTCATGAAAACATTTTCTAACCAAATTTAAGCGATGTGCAAGACAAAAGCACATTGATAACTATATTTGTACTTTATATTTACCAAGAATTAGTTGATTCAAATTGTTGGTGGAGAAGTGGTGTGCCTAACAAAAAAAAGTGTACTACATTTGTCGTAGTCCAAAGAACATCTCATTTACAAAAGCAACAAAAGCCAATCAAGTACTGAGAATGATATGTTTATAAATGGTTCCCCACTTGTACATAGTTTACATACGAGGGACAAGATCATGGGGCACGCAGATATTGGAATAATAATTAGACACACTGCTGAGTTAAAAATAATCATCATTTCCCGAAAAAGTGCATGCAAATATGCCTATGGAGTCACAATCCTATGTCGAGGTTTGAAAAATTAAAGAAATCCAGTTGAACTTCCATAGTTGCTTTCTTAGTAGCATTAGAACTTAATTCTTCAACTTCTAATGCTATTAAGCAAACTAACTCATGGAAGCTTAATAGCATTAGAACTTGAAGAATTAAGAAACGTTACTCCTACCCTTGGAAGTCTTGATTCAGTTTTCTTAACTATTTTCAGCTATGAATTCAAAACAAAATTTTTTGGACCATTTTCAATGTAGAAGATAATGATAAAATATGTAGAGGAAGAACTGCGTTACAGTTTTTATGGTGCATTGTTTTCTTTATTTATAAAGGCAATAGTATTACTCAACTTACATATGCTTTTATGTAGCTTTTTGATACAACATACCATAGCCTATTATAGCCTTTTTACAACACCTAAGACATCATTAATGCCTTTATATTGCAGAAGGATCATTAAAGCCACTAGACAGTCATGCACATCTATGCAATCAATTTGTCCCATATGTTTATATTTTCAACTTAAGCAACACTGAAATCATAAACGTGTTATTAATCTACCATAACCTCATCACGTGATAATGAATTAACCATCTTTCAACAAACTCTATTCTCAAACATCATTTTTTCAATTTTGTGCTTCTTTTGCTGTTATAAATAGAGAGAGAGAGAGAGAGAGAGAGGAGGGGTGAGAGAGAGAGAGAGAGAGAGAGAGAGAGAGAGAGAGAAATAAGCAATGCTACAACTCGACCCTAGTGATTACTGGAATGGACTAAATTTCACGCTATCATGAAGATGTTTTTAATGTTATTTATCTTTCATCCTGAATAAAATTTTCAAAAACCAATTTTGTTCCATGTCCAAAATCAACATTTCTCATAGTGACTTAACTATGACCATTTTTAATGAATTGTTGATTATATGTAATTTATTATTAGGAACTTCTGTTAGCAATTGTAAGAGCTATCATTCTAGCGAACATAAATAATAATGTATTCTTTGTAATACATATGTCATGTCTTACTATAACAAATTCTAGTAAAAAGCCTCTAAATACCTGACTAGCTGAATTCAATTTGGGTTGAAGTGACATTGATGCCGATGCACCTTCAGACGAGGGTCCTGCTCTAGTGCCCGTAGTGGTCAGTACATTACCTTTTGTTGCACCAACTTGCTACAAGAACAAAACAAACAAATATTCATGAAATCCATGCATATTCAAGTAAGTAGAAATGTATTCAAACTCTATTTTCAATACCTTATCAGCTGCATTAGATCTGCATTGTTGTGAACCTGATGTGATTATACCTCCACTTAGTCGCGTGTGGGCATATCCTTTTTTCCCAGGTCCAGCCATCTGCCATCAGAATAAGGAAAAAAATATTATATGATATGCATAGTGAATGTCATAAATTGACACTTTGCTAGAGGCATAATATTGAAAATCAAACTATTCACAAATTTGTGCAAGAAAGTATGACAAACCAGCAGTTATGCAGAAAGAAGATCTTCATTACAACTGTTATTTTTAAAGCACATGTTCAATCAGAATCATAGTCATCACTTTCAATTATATCTTCATCTTTATCTTCATCACTCAAAAATTGCTCAATGTCTTCATCATCAATGAAATCATCATCTATTTCTTGTGCACTTTTGGAAGAATTTTTGGAAATTAAAATAGTAGCTTCAATCCTCTCATCTGCTAATGCATCCTCTCGTCTTAAAGAGTGCAATTCATCATTTTCTTGCACACCAATCAAATCTTCAACATCATCTTCTTGATAAGCTTCATCATCACCAACCACATCATCTTCACTTTTCTCAAGCACATCATATGATGCACGAGGATTGACCACCTCTACTATATGCCAATGACCACCAAGTTTCATATCCTTGAGATAAAAAACTTGTGCAGCTTGGGATGACAATATATATGGCTGGTCGGTGTACCATTTCTTTGACACATTAACGCTAGTGACATTCCATTGTTTGTCAAATCTGATTCCTGAACTGTTTTTCAAATCCCACCAGTCACATTTGAACAATATCACACGATTTTGACTAAGTGGGTATTCCACCTCTAATATATCAGTGACTATACCGTAGAAACTTATCTCATCATTATCATGCTCCCCCTTAACCATAACGCCACTATTTTGTGTTTTTCGTTCTTTCTCACGAACTTTCGTGTGGAATCTATACCCATTAACATTACAACCTGGGTATCTGTTGACTCGAACATCAGGCCCCTTAGCCAATGACAAGAGTTCATCATTGCATTCTCCAAGTGCATGTAATTGAGAAACCTATGTCAAATAAGAATCAAACTAGTGATTTTTAACCAAATTACGAGTTTTATAACAATAGATAAATTTATGTTATGCTTATTATATACTTACGCGCTCTTCAAACCATTTTGGAAATTCTAAATCATGTAGCTGTTGGACATTGGGTACGTTTTGCTTTTGAAGAATTTCCATATGTTCCCTATACAAACAATATTAGTTCATTATGCACAGCTTATAATTAAAGGATATGAAAATAAAAAAAATGAAACTTCGAATATGTCAGCATATAAAGGTCGCCTACCTTATGTACTCATCTATCTCTTCACAATTTTTTAAGATGTATAGGTGAACCATTTTCAATTCAGCGTCATCCATATAACCAAACATTGTTGCTCCAAAAGGTCGAGCAACACCTGAAAAAATAGATAACTCTCCTGAGGTTTCAACCCTCTCTGTATTTCGTTCCACATGATTAAACCGAGTTGGAACATTTCGTAAGTACATGGAAATGAATGTAAGACATTCATCATCCAAGTAACGCTCTGCAATGCACCCTTCTGGTCGAGCCCTATTATGCACATATCGTTTGTATTGACCCATTTTCCTATGTTCAAAAAATTAAGTCAATTATATTAAATCTTATAATATCTTGTCTAATAAAATCAAAGAACTATTTAAAAAAAGAAATATTTACCTCTCAAATGGAAACATCCATCGGTATTGTATTGGTCCACCAATCTTTGCTTCAGCAGGTAAATGGACCATTAAATGGACCATTATGTCAAAAAAAGAGGGAGGAAATATTCTTTCAAGTTTGCATAGTATTAAAGCAATATTCTTCTCTTGTATTTCCAGCTCATCCAAATGTAGAGTTCTACAGCAAATTTTTCTAAAAAAATTGCTGAGCTCTACTAATGTTTGCGAAACCTCCTTTGGTAGCATGCCTCGTATTGCCAATGGAAGTAATCGCTGTAAGAATACATGATAATCATGACTCTTCATGCCTGAAATTTGATTTTGAGTTGTCTTAACACAACGAGTTATATTGGAGGCAAATCCGTCTGGAAATTTAATTGAGCTTAAAAATTGACATAATTTTTGCTTTTCCTCACGAGATAAAGTATAGCACGCAGCTGGCATTATGTACGAATCACCATCTTGTTGGAGATGCAAATCCTCCCTTATGCCCATTTCCTTCAAATCCCTTCTAGCATTTAAATTGTCCTTGTTTTTGTCACCCGTGCTCATTAATGTTGCCAATAAACTTTCAGACACATTCTTCACAACATGCATAACATCCAAGTTGTGGCGAATTTTGTTAGTACTCCAATATGGTAGTTCAAAAAATATGCTTATCTTCAACCAATTTATACCACTCTCCTTGCGTTTTCTTTTCTTCCGTTTAAGCACATCAGGTGCCTTTCCAAAGTCAACCTGTTCATTATCCCGAAGCTGTTGCAATATTTCTTCGCCAGACAAAATTTCAACAGGCTGTCTAAGATCTCTCTCACCATTAAAAGCCTTCTTTTCTCTTCGCCATTTATGATCAGGGGGCAAAAATCGACGATGTCCCATGTAACAACACTTATTTCCATGTTTTAAATATACACTACTAGTGTCATATAAACAAATAGGACATGCATCATATCCTTTTGTACTCCACCCTGACAGATAGGCATACGCTGGAAAATCACTAATCGTCCAAAGAAGGGCTGCACGTAAAAGAAACATCTCTCCAATTGAAGCATCATATGTCTCAATACCTGGGGACCATAACTCATTCAACTCATCGATTAGAGGTCGAAAAAAAATATCAATATCATTTCCAGGGCATTTAGGACCAGGAATAATCATTGACAACAGGAAAAAAGGATCCTTCAAACATTTCCAAGGTGGCAAATTATAAGGAACAAGTATCACAGGCCATATGCTATATGCATTATTCATATTTCCAAAGGGATTAAAACCATCACTTGCAAGTCCCAACCTCACATTTCGTGCATCAGCAGCAAAACATTCATTGGTTTTGTCAAATTCTTTCCAAGCTACTGAATCAGCTGGGTGGCTCATAGTGTTGCCATCATCTACTCGTCTATCCTTATGCCACCTCATATCCTGTGCAATATCCTTATTAACAAAGAGTCGTTGTAGTCTCGGTTTCAATGGAAAATACCGCATCACCTTCTTAGGAATTTTAGATCCATGAGACTTATATCTAGGTGCTTTACAATTTTCATTTGGGCAATGATCCAGGTTGGCATTTTCCTTCCAGTAGAGTGCACAATCATTTTCACAAACATGTATTTTTTCACACTTAAGTCCTAATTCTCTAATGAAATGTTTAGCATCATAGTATGAACTAGGAATTGATGCCATAGGAAACACTTGATTGAGAAATTTGAGCAACATATCAACAGATTTGCAAGTCCACTGATTCATTGTTTTCAAATGGAGAATATGAACAATGAATGAGAGTTTTGAATAATGCTCACAGCCTGGATAAAGGTTTTGTTCAGCTTCAGATAACAATTTAAGAAATCTACTTGCTTCACCTTCAGGCTTACTCCGATCCTCCCTACTACATTCTCCCGAATTCCTCCAATTCCCACCGAAGTTAGCAGCTCCAACATCATTCAACATTTCATGAATATCATCACAACTACTATGTTTATCATCTATATCTATTTCATCACTCTCATCACCATCAGATTCATCTAAACTTTCACCATGATAAATCCACCTAGTGTAACTCTCAACAATTCCTTTACAACTGACATGTTCATCCATAACCTCCATAGTTTGTGCATCAAAATTGTTGCATAGTTTACAAGGACAAGGAAGTTTACAATTGGGATCCTTGCCTAAGTATGCAAATTTGATAAATTCCTTAACACCATCTAAATACTTGCTGTCTAGGTGATCTTTTATTTGCATCCAACTTTTGTCCATGTTATTGCAGCCTTTTACCTAAGATATATAAATCATACTCTTGTTATTATCAAGATGCAAGCACTTGATGTAAAAAAAAATCAACAAATAGCGCCAAATTCAGTAAATTCTTTGCCCAGTTGTGACAAGTATTTATTGAATATTAGTATCTTGTTTTGAAACTAAGTGGGACAATACAAGATGTCTAACAAACCGAAGGCACACAATTAAGCCATGCTCTATAGTCACTTTCTTAAATATTGTCATATACAAATCAATGCAATGAACAAAATGTTAAGGAAAAAAAAAAAAGAAAACTAGTTTATTCAATGTAAATCAATGCTTCATTTACCACTTATTGACCATGCTATGCTAATAAAATACATGTTTGGTACCTTGAAATCTAGCAAATAGTGACGCACTTCACGGGGATCTGATCTTCTGAATGGTGGCTAATAAGTTCTTCGCCTAGTATTTCAAAAATAGTAATTAAGAAATTGAATTAATGAAGCTCATAGCAAAAAGAGAATCAAATAGAAATTTTCCAATTTGATAAGTGTTTCAAATAAAAAACACTAGTCAAAAAAGTCAAGTGCAGTTCTTCTTTTGGTTTTGTTTTCTTCAAAAGTATCTTTCACAAAACTAGCATTCGTTGATGTGGTCATGTTGTTCTAAAGTAGTGGTAGCAGCTGCAATTTCTTCTTGGAAACATCATCAAAAATAGTAAATAGGAATGTTCAAATTTGAACCATATTTATTCAAATTGAGTTAAATTCCATGATACAACTTGGTTGAATCATTCAGTTTCTAGATCAAAATTTTATGATCCTTGAATAATCTAAATTTCCTCTTAACCAAAGATAACTCAGTTTTAACCATGCAAAGTGCTCCAAAACAAAGCTTGAAGAGCCATTCAAAAAGTAAGTAATACTTCTTGCCAATTCAAAAACCGATTTATCAAATGAAATAATACATGCTTAAAAAAGTTATAGAATTGCTAGACTAGTAGAATAGTATACTAGCTTCTCTTGGTACAACCCTACCATCAGGATGCAATGAAGCTAACACACGTTTGGCATGAGTCAACTAAAGTTAACTTCAAAAAATATGTTAACATTTTTCAAAAGTGTTTTTTTTTCTATGTTTAAAACTAAAAAGTGTCTAATAATAAGAGTCAAAAGTACTAGATCACAAGTCAAATGTTGTACCAACTAATGCTCAACAACGTCATTTAAATCAGCCTTATACTTCAACAGCCAAAGAAACTTTGCTTTTGATTGGCAAAAAAAATTCATTTAAAATCTCTGGCTCAAAATATGCTTTACTGTTAGTAGCAAATCAGCAAGCTTAGTCTTTGAAAACATTTCTGCATGTATGTCCTCCAACCAACACAATTACAAGAGGAATGCTACATTTTCATTTTGAATTCTAATATGAATCGAGATTTCTATTTTCCTATCTATTGTATAGACTATCACAACTAAGTCAACATCTTTTTCTTCCTATATGTTGTACAGAATTTCCTTAGACAAACTGAAACTTTTATTGTTTCACTGCTGAAATTAAAAGATATTTCATAATTCAACCCCAAAAAAATTAATAAAAATAAGAAGGCCAACAATTCGAACCTGAATTACAGATATTCCCAAAATGATGATGATGTTTCCAAGAAATCAGATCCAGCAAGGACTAGGCACAGTCCTATACATTTTGGCTTTGACTGCATTCAACCATTAATTAGCTAACTAGTTAACAATATCATTTAAAATTAACCTGAATAATTAGCTAATAAACTTTGTAGTATAGAAAAAAGGAATTCAAACCTACCTACAAGCACATAAAACATCAATTTACACATCAGTTTCTACTTTAGAAACAGGTGGAGAGAAACTACCCACAAAGCCCTTGTCCAATCCAATATTTTGACAAAATATTAACTAATTGGGCTAATTCATTTCAACCCATACTTTGAAAGGTTAAGCACAATTAATGGTCTCTTTGCTTTCAATTGACAATAATTAACCCATTTCCAACCACATGTTCATCAATCTCAAAAAAAAAAAAAAAAACAGATCGATACAATGAACTTCATTAAAGAAATACTTAATAAACAAAAGAAGGAAATTAATTTAAGGAAACTAGTTTAGGCTGCCATGTCAAATTTGTAGCAGTACATGCAGTCAAAGTATTGGAGTACGAATTCCTACTTTGAGAATCAAATTCTTGTAATCTTCGTTCATGAAGAAAACAAATATTGCCACTAGTCAATCTGCTCTCCTAGTCCTGAAAGCCCACATCCCTTCAAATCCTTATCAATTCTTATAAAAAAAACTGGTCTTATAGTCTCTATCCATCTAAATTCCAGTTCATTATAGTCTCTATCCAGTTAATTTTATTGTCACTAAGACAGCACCTTACAAGATCATATAACAAAAGAATAAGTGCTATGGAAAGTCCATCGCAGAACCAGTTAAAGCAAAGCATGAAACTGGACTCCATCGCACCAAGACCAGCCACAAATGAAAACAGAAAAAAGCACAACTATATACAAAGGTAGCACATAAACTGAGTGATTAAGAGCACATAAACTGAGTGATGAAGGATCTTGAAGAAACAAAAGCACCCCACAAAATTTCCGTGACTGCCATAGGTGCAGCAGAATTAACTTTCTTTCTTCATATAGTATGGCATAATCAAGTTCTATTTTCTATGTACCAATACTTTAGGAAAGAATTCAAACATGCAAGAACTTAAAAGATCTCACAATCTGAACCCTTTAATTAAAGTTAGCTAGTGTACCCCTTGCTTTTTCTGAAAAATCATGCTAAGAAATGCATAATAATTCTAGTTGACCACCTATGCTTGATAAGTTTCAGCGTTAGAAACTAACATTTCTATCAGGAGGTTAACCATTGAAAAGATATTTGAGAAGCAACAAATAAATGACTACTAATGAGGGCAATGTGTTCTTTTTGCACTACAGGTCCATGTCAAGTAGGGATAATGAGGGCAATTAAACATCATTCGCACTTCCCCAAATTTCCATACCTGAATTAGTGGGAGCAAAATGAAAGAATCGAAGGTTAAGATCTTCAATGCAAAAGCAAGACAGTATATGATGATTCCCGCAAACTGAGATGATCTCATAAAAAACCTGCCAACTGGCCAAAATTTTTTTTTACAAAATTTCTTCTCACGCTAACGACTGGTTTGTAAAACCACCTAGTAAGGTAGAAAAGCAATTGAGACAACAAATTATTTCCTGCATTTCCAAGTTCCATCCACAAGCTAACATCATCATCAAAACTGCCTAACCATCTAAGAGCCACTATGGAGTTAGCTTCATCTAAGTCAACAACTGCGCCTTTAAAATTTCAGAAAATCAGTAGCGTTTGATCTATTTTATCCAAATTACCATTAAGTAGCATATTGCCGATGAAGAACATACTTCACAACTTCATAGAAAGACACCACAATTCCAACAGAAGGGCCAGCACGACCAATGCGAGGACCAACCCCAGTAAATAGACCTCTTATCCCGCTATCTCTGTCCAATCAGAAATGCAAATTCAGATTCAGCAAAATATGGAGGTGTTGAAGAAAGATGGCGCAGCATTCATTTCTATTAAGAGACGCCATTTGCCAATCCCTAACCCTTTTAAAATGTCTATGAATACAAAAAAATTGGACGCACGCGCGCACACATATATGTAAGAAGATGCATAAACAAGAATGAATGAATAAAAAAGATCACTGAATCACTTTTTAGATGCACCAGGATTTTGGTTTCTCTAAACTGATACCCAAAATAGAGCATCTCATCTATCTGTCTGAAGTGGTCACATGCTTCAATCGATTTGCTTATAATTTAAATTGAGATCACGTTTATGAATTATTTTGTAAACACAAATAATTTGTAAACACAAATAATAATTGAGCCAAAGTGCAAAGGCCATGAAGTTTCGAGCAAAATATAGGATGAGTTAAATACGCAAATCAGGATAGAATAAAGATTGTAGAGTGTAAAATAGGACATAATAAACATTTAGTTTGCATAGTACACCAAATTAAACTTGCAGATGCAAGTGATAATTGATACAGAGTTTCGGCAATTATTTTCGACAATAATATGTGAAATATATATAGTTCTTACTGACAGGGATATTTGACAATAAACCGTAGGGGAGATTAGAGTACTGAAAATGAAAGTTTATATTTTCCATAGAGATTAATTCATATTTTCTTTTTGGAATGTATAGCTTCAATAATATGTGAAATAAATATAGTACTTACTAAAGAGGGATATTTAACTCTCATGGTTGGAACTTTGGAGATGCTTAAACTTTGAACTAATTATTTTGAAAATTTTAATATAATAGAATAGGTTCAATAAAACGGGATACTTTTGATTTGAACATTCTTAATAACCAAACTTCAAGTTTTTAGTGGTACAACTGTACTTTGTCCAATAAATCTCCACATTGCGGTTATACACTAACATTTCCTTCCCAGTACCACCTGGCTCTCTGGAGCTCATTCTGTCCTCAGTCTTCTGTTGATTGTTGCCCAATCTATTTTACTGATATAATTGTGCCACAGTGTCTTGTAGCACATAGAAACTATTATTTTAGCCGGATTTTTGTTTTCACCAGAAGCCATTTGAAGAGCATGAGCCACATTCAGTTATTGTAACGCCAAATATTTTTCTATACATGCAAAATATAGGAAAATACATACACTACTTCTGTTTTTTAAATGGGAAGTTTGATAATCTTGAAGTTTTTGCATTCAAGGTGAAATTTAGAATGATTGGTTGCCTAGTTTTTACCAACAGTGACATATATTTTATCGGTGGCTTTGGTACTATTTCTTGGGTTGACATCAATGAGTACGAGGCCATTCATCCTGACAAGATTGCTGTTGATGGGGGTGAAACAGAACTTGAAGGTATGTCTGGTTGCACTCTCAATATATTAAGCACGAGATGTTTCTGGTCATATTCTGTTTTATGTTTTATTGTGCATTGTTCTCAAGGGCACATAGCCTGAGCATACCTTTTCATTGCAAAGAGTTAAACATAAAAGGGAAAATATGTAATGTCTACTT